>ML663008.1:11099725-11322433 GCA_007570785.1 Antilocapra americana | reverse complement strand
TGGGTCATGTAGGATCCTGCTTTGGTTGATGTCAGAGAGTGTTTTCCCAATGTTATCCTCTAGGAGTTTTATAGTTTCTGCTCTTATGCTTAGATCTTTGATCCATTTTGAATTTATCTTTGTGTATGGTGTTAGAAAGTGTTCTAGTTTCATTCTTTTACAAGTGGCTATCCAGTTTTCCCAGCACCACTTGTTAAAGAGGTTGTCTTTTCTCCATTGTATATTCTTGCCTCCTTTGTCAAATATAAGGTGTCCATAGATGAGTGGATTTATCTCTGGGCTATCTATTTTGTTCCATTGATCTATATTTCTGTCTTTGTGCCAGTACCATGCTGTCTTAATGACTGTGGATTTGTAGTATAGCTTAAAGTCAGGTAGGTTGATTCCTCCAGTTCCATTCCTGGATGAAATGGACAGATTCCTAGAAAAGTACAACTTTCCAAGACTAAACCAGGAAGAGATAGATAATCTTAATAGACCCATCACTAGCACAGAAATTGAAACCGTAATCAGAAATCTTCCAAAAAACAAAAGCCCAGGACCAGATGGCTTCACAGCCGAATTCTACCAAAAATTTAGAGAAGAGCTAACACCTATTCTACTCAAACTCTTCCAGAAAATTGCAGAGGAAGGTAAACTTCCAAACTCATTCTATGAGGCCACCATCACCCTAATTCCAAAACCCAACAAAGATGCCACAAAAAAAGAAAACTACAGGCCAATATCACTAATGAACTTAGATGCAAAAATCCTTAACAAAATTCTAGCAAATAGAATCCAACAACACATTAAAAAAATCATACATCATGATCAAGTAGGCTTTATCCCAGGGATGCAAGGATTCTTCAATATTCCCAAATCAATCAATGTAATACACCAGATTAACAAATTGAAAAATAAAAATCACATGATTATCTCAATAGATGCAGAGAAAGCCTTTGACAAAATTCAACATCCGTTTATGATAAAAACCCTCCAAAAAGCAGGAATAGAAGGAACATTCCTCAACATAATAAAAGCTATATATGACAAACCCACAGCAAACATTATCCTCAATGGTGAAAAACTGAAAGCATTCCCCCTGAAGTCAGGAACAAGACAAGGGTGCCCACTCTCACCACTACTTTTCAACATAGTTTTGGAAGTCTTGGCCACAGCAATCAGAGCAGATAAAGAAATCAAAGGAATCCAGATTGGAAAAGAAGAAGTAAAACTCTCTCTGTTTGCAGATGACATGATCCTCTATATTGAAAACCCTAAAGACTCTACGAGAAAATTACTAGAGCTAATCAGTGAATATAGCAATGTTTCAGGATACAAAATCAACACACAGAAATCCCTGGCATTTCTATACACTAACAATGAAAAAACAGAAAAAGAAATTATGGAAACAATTCCATTCACCATCGAATCAAAAAGAATAAAATACTTAGGAGTATTTCTACCTAAAGAAACAAAAGACTTGTACATAGAAAACTATAAAACACTGATGAAAGAAATCAAAGAGGACACAAACAGATGGAGAAATGTGCCATGTTCATGGATTCGAAGAATCAATATAGTGAAAATGAGTATACTACCCAAAGCAATCTATAGATTCAATGCAATTCCTATCAAGCTACCAGAGGTCTTTTTCAGAGAATTAGAACAAATAATTTCACAATTTGTATGGAAATACAAAAAACCTCGTATAGCCAAAGCAATCTTGAGAAAGAAGAATGGAACTGGAGGAATCAACCATGAGTTTTTGATATAGCAGGCTACACAGATACAAGATTGTTTTCAGTTGCCAGTCTCTTAATTTCAAATGCATTTCCAATATACTGCTCTTCTGATGTTTCCTGGTTTTGATATCATATTTGTATGTGGCTGATTTCCTGCCTTTGCTATATATTTGCCTTTACTGGTAAGCTTTCCAATTTCATAATTTTCATATTTCTAGTTGCAGTCTTTTCTTTTCCAATTTAGAATATTCTTTAGCATTTTTGTAAAATTGGTTTGGTGATGCTGTATTCTCTTTCCTTCTGCTACCTGTAAAGCTTTTGACTTCTGTATCAAATCTGAAAAAGAGCATTGCTGGATAGAGTATTCTTGGTTTTTGGTTTTTCCCTTTCATCCATTCAAATATACAGTGCCACTCCCTTCTGACCAGCTAAATTCCTGTTGAAAAATCAGCTGATAAACTTATGGGAGTTCCTTTTTATATTATGTGTTGCTTTCCCCTTGTGCTTTTAATGTTTTCCCTTTGTCTTTAATTTTTGTCAGTTTGATTTCTGTTTGTCTTGACTCATTCCTCCTTGGGATAATCCTAAATGGAACTCTGTGCTTTCCAGACTTGGGTAACTATTTCCTTTCCTGTATTAAGGAATTTTTCAGCTATTATCTCTTTTAAGTATTTTCCCAGGAAATTTCTCTCCATCTTCTTTTCCAGGACCCTTATAAATGTGATAGTTGGTCCTTTTGACTTTGTTCCAGAAGTCTAAGTTAATCTTATTTGTTTTTATTCCTTTTTGTTTATTCTTTTCTGCATCAGTGATTTCCACCACTATGTCTTCCATCTTACTGATTCATTCTTCTTGTTCATTTATTCTGCTCTTGATTTCTTCTAGTACATTTTTTTTTTCATTTCAGTTACTGCATTTTTGAACTCCGTTTGGTTGTTCTTTATATTTTCTAACCTTTGCTAAACACTTTTTGCTCTATATATCCATTCTTTCCTGAGTTCTGGAATCGTCTTTCTGATCTTTACTCTGAACTCTTTCTTGGGTAGATTGCCTATCTCCATTTCACATGGTTGTTCTTCCAGAGTTTTATTTTGTTCCTTTTTCTGGAGCATATTCCTTTGCCATCTCATTTTTTTAAATTATTTTATATTTCTTTTGCATTTTTATGTATGAAGTATATATGTGTATTTTTATGTATGTGTTTTTATATATGAAGTAGATTATTTACATTTCTTGACCTTTCAGAAATGGCCATCTTAATGGGATGTCCTATGTGTCCAAGTAATACTCTCCTATTTTATCAGCAAAGTAGTGACCACTTTGTCCCAGGATAGTTTCTGACCTATATTTGTGGACTCAATTGCACAGGTTGAAGTATGGTAATATTTTTCCATCTGGTGTTTGCCCCCTTGTTGGTGAGGCTGGTCTTGAGGCTTGGCCAGGCTTCCTGGCTGGAGGGGCCTGTGCTTGGTGGGTGTAGCTGGGTCATGGCACTCTAGTGGGCAGGGTCATATTGAGGGTTGTGTCTAGAGGTGGCTCTGGGCTCAGAAAGATTTTAGACAGGCTGTCAGCTCATTGGTGGGGCTGTATGTTCACCTGTTTGTTGGGCCTATAGCATCCCAGCACTGAAGCCTATAGGTTGTTGGGTGGGCCCCAGTGTCTGTGCCAAGTAACCAAGATGCTTCTGCTCTGACCTCTACTAGTTTTTATGATCCCGGAGAGAGCCACATATACCCCAAGCCTCCCATGGAGACCCTCCAAGACCAGTGGTGCATGCGGCCCAGGCGCCTATGAATTCACTTCTTTGGCCCTGTATCCCTGTGCATGCAAGACATTCTGTGGGCCCTCCAGTCCTGTGGAGCTCCTGCTTTCAAGCCACACTGGATTTCAAAGGGAAATGCTCTAGAGACTCCTCCTCCTGATGCCAAATTCCTAGTCTGAGGACACTGACTTGATTCAGAGCTCCCATTCCTGTGTGAAAACTTCTGTTACATAATTATAGTGCACCCCACCTACCATCTTGGTGTTTCTTCTTTATATCTTTGGATGTAAGTTATGTCTTTTTTTTTTTTTTTTTTTGTAGACTCCAGTCATTTTTAATCGATGGTTGTTTAGCAGGTGGCACAAGCTGTGGACACCTCCTTGGGCCCGAACCACACTGAAGCGGTGTGGGAGGGGAAGCCGAGGATGAACACCTGGGCCACAGAGCACAGGCACTGGCCCAGCGTGGTGACCCAGAAGAGAGGCCGCTGCACACTGCCGCACTTGATCCAGGCACCCTGGCCGTTGAGGCCGGAGCCCAGCAGGGCGGTGAGCCGCAGGCCTCTGGGATCCTGCAGTCAGGTGGCCGGGAAGATAAGAGGCATGTAGGCCAGCATGTACACCATGGACAGCCAGTCAACATGCAGCGAAGAGACGTTATGGAAGCCCTCGAATACGTTGCTGATGATGCTGTACTGGATCTACTGGAAGGTGTTCACCACGGAGTACAAGCTGAAAATCAGGAGCACCACAAAGTGCCCCGGGGAGACTGTAATCCAGGGCACCAGGGTGCCCTCGACCCCGGGGTCTCCTCACACCGGTCCTTGGGCAGCAGCCGGGCCTGGGTCTTCTCCTCCAGGGCCAGCACATCCTTTGGCCATCTGGGGGTTCCCAGGCGGCCTTGGGGCTGTCCCAAGAGACCCCGTTCAAGGCCAGGCAGCTGGCCATAGGCCAGTTCTGCATCTCCTCCCTCACCTTTCTGGCCGGCACGTCCCCTGGGACTGGGAGGTATCTATTTGTGGGCGGGCGTCCCTTCATCAACATTGTCCCCTCTTCATGGTCCGGCCACGCCATGTCCATGGGCTCCCTGGAGCTGCCTGGCACGCCCTCTCTCTTCCTAGCCCTGCACCCCTCCCCGAACCGGCACATTAAGGACCTCCCTGCAGCCCACTCCTACCCCTCAGACCGATGCTCCTGCAACGGTCTCCTCAGCCAAGGGAGTCTGGGTGTGAACCAAGTGGCAAGCCTCAAGTGGCACTGCCTGAGCCCACAGGTGAGGTCCTCGTTCTCATGCGCGGCAGCTACCATTTTTATTTAATTATTAATTTAAAGCACTTTTGCTTACATCATTTTAACGTAGAAAATAGAAGCTTAGGAGGCTTTCTAAAATCATAATATGGAGCTCCACGCCCTTCAAATTGCATAGAAATACATGTAATTTGTTTATATAAATATGCTATCCAGTGGAACCAAATGAATAGTATATTCCTAATTATCTCCCATTCCATCCTTGATAGCTCAGTTGGTAAAGAATCCGCCTGCAATGCAGGAGACCCCAGTTTGATTCCTGAGTTGGGAAGATCTGCTGGAGAAAGGATAGGCTACCCATTCTGGTATCCTTGGGCTTCCCTTGTGGCTCAGCTGTTAAAGAATTCGCCTGCAGTGAGGGAGACCTGGGTTTGATCCCTGGGTTTGGAAGATCCCCTGGATAAGGAAAAATCTGCCCACTCCAGTATTCTAGCCTGGAGAATTCCATGGACTATCCATGGGGTCGCAAAGAGTTAGACACAACTGAACAACGTTCACTTCACTTTTTAGTAGGTAGTTGTTAGTTTGGCATGCTAATGAGAGTAGGTGAGCTCAAAGTTCTATTCAATCATCTAGTCCTCAATCTTTACTTATTTTCTAAATAGTGTTTGAAATGCCCAGAAACACATGATGCACCTCAAACAAACTTTGTCTCAATTCTATTTATGATTTTCTGAAATTATTCTGAAAGCTATCATATAGCCTATACCGACATTGATGACCCAGAGGGATGAGATGGGGAGGGAGGTAGGAGGGGGTTCTGAATGGGAACACATGTACACCCATGGAGGATTCATGTCAATGTATGATAAAACCAATTCAATATTGTAAAGTAAACAAATAAATACATAACTTTGAAAAAAAAGAAAAATTTAATTGCTCTCTATTTCTCAAATAAGTTTATTTCTCTGGAGAAATGGCAGTGACAGTATCCTATCTGTACTATGATATTTCTGTTTCCTGTATTCACATTCTGAAAGATTTTCTTTTCAGTTTCTTCTTGCATTTATGTTAGGGGTTTTTTGGTTGACCTATACCAATAAAACATGAACAAACATATACAAATGGCTTGGCTTCTCCCTCTGGATATCTTGTACAATGCTCTAGTCTGTTCATCTTCTTCCTGAGATTACCTTGAAAACAAAATAGATCAAGAATTGTAACAGTAAGATGAAGCATCCCTGGTCTAAGGTTGAAGGAAAGCAGCCCAGAAGCACCAAAACGAACTGCAGTCTGAGAAATAAGCTCCCATGGTGTTGGGTCCTTGTTACTTCATTTTTTATGTTATCTCTCATACCTTAGGTTTTCCTTATTAATTCAGGAAACAAGATGATAAAAAACTTTCCTAAGACACTGGGTCAGAGTAATAAAAGTTGATGTGTGGAGAAAATAGTTTATTCTTAGTGTTTTCTTATTTAGGAAATTCAAATTTCCTAATGTGAGAATGTCTGAGAAAGAATTAGGGGAGTGGATAGTCTCTGAGGTTAAAAAAATAAGTAGCAATGAATTGACAGAGAGATGTTACATTCTCTTTGGAATTTTGCCTTTTGGAAAAGCAAGGTCAGCTTTAATAGACAGTATTCCAACAGCCTCTCAAAACATTTTCTACTTTGTTTTTTGTCTATAAAAATAAGATTGTCCTTGGCTAGTGATACCATATGGTAAATAAAGAGCTTATTTAGAAATGTAATTTCCTCCTTGGAGGTTGTAAACACGATGCTGTACACTTCCCTTTTCACAAAATTGAACATATTTTAATTCTTTCAGGCAACCTGATATTATATGTGAAAATACATATTCTGTAATTGTTTTTCTCCTCATAATAGAAAACTGTATTTATATAGTGAAAAACTACAATGATTAGTATAAATAAGATTTAGGATAGCTCTAGAGATACAGCTTAATTTTAGCTAAATAAAAGCTAGAAATTTTGAAGTTCACTTAAATTTTACACAAAGTATCATCAGTTTTTGAAGCTCTTAAAGAACACATAAAATACTCTTAAAGATCTTCAAAAACATTGAATTTAACTAATTTATATCCAGTAAACTTTTATCTTCTTAATTTAATTGCAATATTTCTTCTATCATTTGTACTGTATTTGTTTCCTTTTTCTGTTTTAATTGAAAATATTAATATATGGTATTTTAGCCCCCTTCTTGATAAATGACCAAACTAGGAAACCTAGAAATCATCTTGTCTTTATGTCAAAATGTATCTTGAGATCCAATCACCTAATTCTTGAATATAGTTAGAAACAAATTATCTGCTAATCATGTGGCAAGATTTTTATTTCTTCATGACTATATAATTTAAGCTGAAATTATTTACCTTAGTATGTATGCAGACAGAGAAATTGGACCTATATTTTTAGATACAACATAATTGGCTGAGACTAAAACTTTGTTCAACCCATCATAGCTTATTAAAAGTGTGTGCTAATGGTATTCTTTAAATGACTTGCACTTTCCCTTCATCATCAACAAACTCGTAGATGACTACCATAAAGATATTTGAAGGCTGTTCAGAGTAAAATAGTTATAATTAAGGGGAAAATAAAGAGCAAAACCTAAATGTCTGCATGCATTTTGCTTTTTTAATTTTTATTTTATATTAGAATACATTTATTTTACAATGTTGACAGTTTCAGATATACATAAAAAGTGATTCAATTATCAATCAGTCAGTTCAGTCACTCAGCCGTATCCAACTCTTTGCGACCCCATGGGCTGCACATGCCAGACCTCGCTGTCCACCATCAACTCCTGTAGTTTACTCAAACTCATATCCATTGAGTCGGTGATGCCATCCAACCATCTCATCCTCGGTCGTCCCCTTCTTCCTCCTGTCTTCAATCTTTTCCAGCATCAGAGTCTTTTCAACTGAGTTGGCTCTTTGCATCAAGTGGCCAAAGTATTAAAGTTTCAGCTTCAGCATCAGTCCTTCCAATGAATATTCAGGACTGATTTCCTTTAGAATGGACTGGTTGTATGGCTGATTCATGTCAATGTATGGCAAAAACCACTACAATATAATAAAGTAATTAGCCTCCAATTAAAATTAATTAATTAATTTAAAAAAAGAATGGGCTGGTTGAATCTCCTTGCAATCCAATGACTCTCAAAAGTCTTCTCCAACACCACAGTTCAAAAGCATCAATTCTTCAGCACTCAGCTTTCTTTATAGTCCAACTCTCACATCCATACATGACTACTGGAAAAACGATATAGCCTTGAATAGATGGACCTTTGTTGGCAAAATAATGTCCCTGCTTTTTAATATGCTGTCTAGGTTGGTCATAACTTTTCTTTCAAGGAGCAAGTGTCTCTTAATTTCACGGCTGCAGTCACCATCTGCAGTGATTTTGGAGCCCCCAAAAAGTCTTACACTGTTTCCATTATTTCCGAATCTGTTTTCCCTGAAGTTATTGGACCAGATGCCATGATCTTAGTTTTCTGAATGTTGAGCTTTAAGCCAACTCTTCACTCTCCTCTTTCACTTTCATCAAGTGGCTCTTCAGTTCTTCGCTTTCTGCCATAAAGGTGGTGTCATCTGCATATCTGAGGTTACTGATATTTCTCCTGGCAATCAATCATATGTTTACATATTCAGTTATTCAATTATACATTTATAATTATCCATTCCTTTTCAGATTGTTTCCCATAGAGGTTATTACAGAATATTGAGAGTTTTCTGTGCTATACAGTAGTTCCTTGTTGATTGTTTTATATATTGTAGTGTATATATTAATCCCAATACCCTAATTTATCCCCGCCATGTTTCCCCTTTGGTAACCATACATTTGTTTTTGAAATCTGTAAGTCTGTTTCTGTATTGTAAATAAGTTCATTTGTATCTGTTTAGATTCCACATATAAGTGGTATCATGTAATATTTTCTTTCTGTGACTTACTTCACTTAGTATGATAATCCCCAGGTCCATCTGTGTTGCTGCAAATGGCAGTATTTAATTCTTTTCTATGGCTGAGTAATATTCCATTGTGTGTGTGTGTGTGTTGCATGTGTGTGTGTATACACTTCTTTTTTTATTGATTTATCTGTCATTGGACATTTAGTTTGCTTACATGTCTTAGCTATTTTAAATAGGGCTGAAATGAACATTGGGGTGCATGTATCTTTTTGAATTATGTTTTTCTCTGGATATATGGCCAGGAGTGGGATTGCTTGATCTTATGGTCATTCTATGCAGAGTACATCATAAGAAATGCTGTGCTGGATGAATCACTAGCTGGAATCAAGATTGATATTTCTAGGAGAAATATCAATAACCTCAGATATGCAGATGATACCACTTATGGTAGAAAGTGAAGAAGAACTGAAGAGCTTCTTGATGAAAGTGAAAGAGGAGAGTGAAAAAATTGGCTTAAAGCTCAACATTCAGAAAACTATCATGGCATCTGGTCCCATCACTTCATGGCAAATAGATGGGGAAACAGTGACTGAATTTATTGCAGCCATGAAATTAAAAGATGCATACTCCTTGGAAGGAAATTAAATAGACAGCATATTAAAAAGCAGAGACATTACTTTGCTAACAAATGCCCATCTAGTGAAGGCTATGGTTTTTTCAGTAGTCATGTATGGACGTGAGAGTTGGACTATAAAGAAAGCTGAGTGCAGAAGAATTGATGCTTTTGAACAGTGGTGTTGGAGAAGACTCTTAAGAGTCTCTTGGACTGCAAGGAGGTCCAACCAGTCCATCCTAAAGGAGATCACTCCTAAGTGTTCTTTGGAAGGACTGATGTTGAAGCTGAAACTGCAATACTTTGGCTACCTGATGCGAAGAGCTGACTCATTGGAAAAGACCGTGATTCCTGGCTGAGGCGGGGCAGCGGGAGCTATGGCGGCTGTGAGCAATGTACAGCGGCTACAGGCCCATGTGGAGGAGCTGGAGCACTGGGTGTACGGACCAGGCAGGTCTCTTGGCTCGCGGAAGGTGGCTGATGGCCTGGTTAAGGTGAAGGTGACTTTGGGGAACATCGCCAGCAAGAGGGAGAGGGTGAAGGTTCTGTACAAAAAGATTGAAGACTTGATCAAAAACCTGGATCCTGAGTACATTGACCACATTGCCTTACCTGATGCCTCCAAGCTGCAGTTCATCTTGGCAGAGGAGCAGTTCATTCTCTCACAGGTTGCACTTCTGGAGCAGGTGGAGGCTCTGGTGCCCATGCTGGACAGCACTCACATCAAAGCTGTTCCTGAGCATGCCGCCCACCTGCAGCGCTTGGCCCAGATCCACATCCAGCAGCAGGACCAGTGTGTGGAGATCACTGAGGAGTCCAAGGCTCTCCTGGAGGAATACAACAAGACTACAGTGCTTCTTTCCAAGCAGTTTGTGCAGTGGGATGAACTTCTCTGACAGCTAGAAGCTGCCAAGCAAGTGAAACCTGTGGAAGAGTGAATGGCACTTCTCATCCTATGGTGAGCCGGGGCAGCCAGGCTCCAGGACCTATAACAGCCTGCCCTTGTAACAGAGCAGAAAAGAGGTGGCTCTGTATTGGATTCAAGACCTACCTGGCTGCACCCAGGTGGGGCTCTGAGGTCAGAGGTCTGGTTACTTGAGGTTTGCTCTTTGCACCTCCTCCCCTCATCAGTGTCCTGTTCCAGTGACAACAAAACTATAGAGATCACTGCAAAAAAAAAAAAAAAAAAAGAAAGAAAGAAAGAGAAAAGACCGTGATGCTGGGAAAGATTGAGGGCAGGAGGATGAGGGGAATGACAGGATGAGATGGTTGGATGGCATCACTGACTTGATTGACCTGAGTTTGGGTAAACTCCGGGAGTTGGTGATGGACGGGGAGGCCTGGTGTGCTGTGGTCCATGGGGTAGCAGAATCGTGCACCACTGAGTGACTGAACTGAACTGAAGGAATCTCCATACCATTTTCCATAACAGTTGTACCTATTTGCATTCCCACCAACAGTGTAGGAGAGCTCCCTTTTCTCTATACCCTCTATTATTTGTAGAATTTTTGGTAACGACCAATCTGACAATTATGGAGTGCTACCTCATTGTAGTTTTGATTTGCATTTCTGTACTAATTACTGATGTTGAGCATCTTTTCATGTACTTTTAGCCTTCTGTATAATCTTCTTTGAAGAAATGTCTGTTTAGATTGTCCATCCATTTTTTTATTGGGTTTTTTGATACTGAGCTGCATGAGCTGTTTGTAAATTGTGGAGATTAATCCTTTGTTGATTGTTTTATTTTTTATATTTTTATTTTTTTAATTTTATTTATTTTTTCTTTACATTATCGTGTTGGTTTTGCCATACATTGACATGAATCCGCCACGGGTATACATGTGTTCCCCTTCCAGAACCCTCCTCCCAACTCCCTCCCGATTCCATCTCTCTGGGTCATCCTGGTGCACCAGCCTTGAGTACCCTGTATCAAGCATTAAACCTGGGCTGGCGATTGATTTCACATATGATAATCTACATGTTTCAATGTTGTTCTCCTGTATCATCCCACCCTTGCCCTCTCCCATAGAGTCCAAAAGGCTGTTCTATACATCTGCGTCTCTTGCTGTCTTGCATACAGGGTTATCATTACCATCGTTCTAAATTCCATATATATGCATTAGTATATTGTATTGCTGTTTTTCCTTCTGGCTTACTTCACTCTGTATAATAGGCTCCAGTTTCGTCCACCTCAGTAAAACTGATTCAAAAGTATTCTTTTTAATGGCTGCGTAATATTCCATTGTGTATATATACCACAGCTTTCTTATGCATTTGTCTGTTGATGGACATCTAGGTTGCTTCCATGTCCTGGCTATTGTAAACAGTGCAGTGATGAACACTGGGGTACACATGTCTCTTTCAATTCTGGTTTCCTCGGTGTGTATGCCCAGCAGTGGGATTGCTGGGTCATATGGCAGTTCTATTTCCAGTTTTTTTAAGGAATCTCCACACTGTTTTCCATAGTGGCTGTACTAGTTTGCATTCCCACCAAGAGTATAAGAGGGTTCCCTTTTCTCCACATCCTCTCCAGCATTTATTGCTTGTAGACTTTTGGATGGCAGCCATTCTGATTGGTGTAAAGTGGTACCTCATTGTGATTTTGCTTTGCGTTACTCTGATAATGAGTGATGTTGAGCATCTTTTCATGTGTTTGTTAGCCATTTGTATGTCTTCTTTGGAGAAATATCTATCTAGTTCTTTGGCCGACTTTTTGATTGGGTCATTTATTTTTTCTGGAATTGAGCTGCCGGAGTTGCTTGTGTATTTTTGAAATTAATTGTTTGTCCATTGCTTTGTTTGCTATTATTTTCTCCCATTCTGAAGGCTGCCTTTTTACCTTGCTTTTAGTTTTCTTTGTTGTGCAGAAGCTTTTAATTTTTTATTTGCAGATATTTTCTCCCACTCTGAGCACTTTCTTTTCATGTTGTTTATAGTTTTCCTTGTTGTGCAAATCTTTTAAATATGTCCCATTTTTTTTTTTCATTTCTCTAGGAGGTGGATCCAAAAAGATATTGCTGCAATTTATGTCAGTGTTCTGACTATGTTTTCTTCTAAGAGTTTTATAGTAGCAAGTCTTACATTTAGTTCTCTAATCCATTTGGAGTTTCTTTTGGTGTAAGGTTTTAGTGATTGTTCTATTTCTCTTTTACATGTAATTTTCCAGTTTTTCCAGCACCACTTGTTGAAGACACTGTCTTTTCTTCATTGTATATTCTTGTCTCCTTGTCATAGGTTAGTTGACCACTCGTGTGTGGGTCTATTTCTGTGCTTTCTATCCTGTTCCATTGATCTATGTTTCTGTTTTTGTGTCAGTTCCATACTGTCTTGATTACTGTAGCTGTGTAGAACAGTCTCAATTCAGGGAGTCTCATTTCTCCAACTCCGTATTTTTTTGTCAAGATTGCTTTGGCTATTCAGGGTCATCTGTGTTTCCATGCAAACTGTAAAATCTCTTACTCTAGTTCTGTGAAAAATGCCATTGATAATTTGATAGGGATTGCATTGAATCTGTAGTTTGCTTTGGGCAGTACAGACATTTTCACCATATTGATTCTTCCAATCCAGGGACATGATGTTTCTTTCCATCTTTTTGTGTCATTTTCAGTTTCTTTCATCAGTATCTTATGATTGTTTTTCAGCTTCTTAAGTAGGTTTAATTCTAGGTATTTTATTCTTTTTGATGCAATGGTAAATGAAATTGTTTACTTCATTTCTCTTCTGATCTTTCAGTGTTAGTGTATAGAAATGTAACTGTGTTTTTTCTGTCCTGCAACTTTACCAAATTCATTGATGAGCTCTAATGGTTTTCTGGTAGTGTCTTTAGGATTTCCTGTGTCATCATATAATCCTATATTATTGTGTCATCTCTAAACAATCACAGTTTTACTTCTTTTTCAAGTTGGAGTCCTCTAATTTCTCCTCTAATTGCCATGGCTAGAACTTCTAAAACTATGTTGAATAAAAGTGGTGAGAATTGATATCCTTGTCTTTTTCCTGATCTTACAGATAATGCTCAGATTTTTACCATGGGATTTGATTTTAGATGCGAATTTGTCATCTGTTGCTGTTCAGTTGCTCAGTCGTGTCCAACTGTGACCCCATGAACTACAGCATGCCAGGCTTCCCTGTCCTTCACCATCTCCTGGAGATTACTCAGACTCATGTCCATTGAGTAGGTGATGCCATCCAACCATTTAATCCTCTGGCATTCCCTTCTCCTCATGCCTTCAATCTTTCCCAGCATCAGGGTCTTTTCTAATAAGTTTGTCACATAGAGCCTTTATTATGTTGAGGTCGATTCCCTCTGTGCCCACTTTCTGGAGAGTTTTTATCATAAATGGGTGTTGAATTTTGTCAAAAGTTTCTTCTACATCTATTGAGGTTGTTATTTTTCAATATGTTAATATGATGTATAATGATGATGCACAGATATTGAATGTCTGTTCTTCCCTGAGATAAATTCCACTTGACCATGGTGTATGATCCTTTTAATGTATTGTTGGATTCCTAATATTTTGTTGAGGATTTTTGTGTCTATGTTCATCATTGATATTGGTCTATAATTTTCCTTTATTTCATTGTCTAGTTTTGGTATCAGAATGATCATAAAATGAGTTTCAGAGTGTCCCTTACTCTGCAGTTTTTTTGGGATAGTTTCAGAAGGGTGGATACTATCTCTTTCCTAAATGATAGAATTCAGTAGTAAAGCCATCAGGTCTTAGACTTTTCTTGGAAGTTTTTTAATCACAGATTCAATTTCAGTACTTGTGATTGGTTTGTTTATATTTTGCATTTGTTTCTGGTTCAGTATTAGAAGCTTGTACCTTTCTCAGAATTTGCCCGTTTCTCCTAGATGGTCCATTTTATTGGCAAATAGTTGCTTGTTGTAGTTTCTTATGGTTCTTTGTATTTTTATGGTGTCAGTGGTAACTTCTTTTTCATTTCTAATTTTATTGATGAGTCTCCTTTTTTTACTTGATGATTCTAGCTAAAGGCTTATTATTTCAAAGAACCAGATTTTATTTTCACTCATCATTTCTACTGTTTTTGTCTGTATTTCATTTATTTCTGCTCTGATATTTTTGATTTTTTTTTCCTTCTACTAACTTTGGATTTATTTTGTTCTCCTCTCTCTAGTTGCTGTAAGTGCAAGGTTAGGTTGTTTACTTGAGTTTTTTCTTGTTTCCTAAGATGATTTTGCTATATACTTATGCTTTAGGACTGTTTTTGCTGTATCCTGTAAGTTTCGGATCATCATGTTTTCATTTTCACTTGTTTCTAGGTATTTTTTTATTTCATATTTGATTTCTTCATTGATCCATTGGCTGTTTAGTAGTATACTGTTTAGCTTCCATTGTTTGCATTTTTTACAGTTTTTCCCCCCTTCCAATTGATTTCTTATCTCATAGTGTTGTGGTTTGAGAAGATACTTGATATGATTTCAATTTCCTGAAATTTACAAAAGTTTCCTTTGTCGTTCAGCATGTGATCTATCTTGGAGAATATTCCCTGTGCACTTGGGAAGAATTTGTATTCTGTTGCTTTCAGATGGCAGGCCCTGTAAATACCAATTAAGTCTATCTGCTCTAATGTGTCATTTTAAGGCCCCATTTTTTCCTTAATGATTTTCCATCTGGATGATTTGTTCACAGTGTAAAAGGGGTGCTAAAGTCTCCTCCCCCTATTATTGTGTTACTGTGAATTTCTCCTTTATGGCTGTTAGCTTTTGCTTTATATATTGAGGTGCTCCTATGTTGGGTGCATGTATATTTACAATCTTTTTATCTTCTTTTTGGATTGATCCCTTGATCATGATGTAGTGCCCTTCTTTATATCTTGTAACAAGCTTCATTATAGATTTTTGGGTTGTAATTGCCATAAGGTTTTGATATATATATTATGCACTTCATATATTTTGCATTTGTACTCTGCTCTTCCCACAATTTCTGTTTTTGATATTATATTTGTGTGTTGATGATTTCATACCTTTACCGTCTCTTTGCCTTTACCAGTGAGAGTCCCCATTTTATAATTCTCTTGTTCCTAGTTGTGCCCCTTTCTTTTTCATCTAGAGAAGTTCCTTCAGTGTTTCTTGTAAAACTGGTTTGGTGTTGAATTCTCTTAGCTGTTTCTTATCTGTAAAGCATTTGATTTCTGCATCAAATCTGAAGAGAGCCTTGCTGGATAGTATAGTCTTGGTTGTAAGTTTTTCCTTTCATCTCTTTAAATATATGGTATCATTCCCTTCTGGCCTTCATAGTTTCTCCTGAAAAAATCCCTCATATGCTATTTTTTGCTTTTCCCTTGTTGCTTTCAATATTTTTTTCTTTAATTTTTGTCAGTTTGATTAGTTTGTGTCTTAAGTGTGTTTTTCTTGTGTTTATCCTATAAGGGACTTTAGGTGTTTCTTGGACTTGAGTGCCTATTTCCTTTCCCATGTTAGTAAAGTTTTTGACTGTTATCTATTCAATAATCTTCTCAGGCCCCTTTTCTTTCTCTTATTCTTCTAGAAGCCCTATAATGAAAATGTTATGCATTAATGTTGTCCCAGTGTTCTCCCAGGTTATGCTTGTTTTCATCCTTTTTGCCCTTTATTCTCTTCTGTAGCAGTGATTTCCACCAGTTTGTCTTCCAGTTCAGTTATTCATTCTTCTGCCCATTTATTCTGTTATGGTTCCTTCTAGTGTGTTTTTCGTTTCAGTTCTAGACATTTATTAAATGTTTCTTGTATCCTCTCAGTCGGTGCCTCCATTCTTGTACTGAGATCTTGTATGATTTTCACTGTCATTACTCTGAATACTTTTTCTGGTCTATTGACTATCCCCACTTAGTCTTCTGTTGTTTTTTTTCTAGTTCTTTTATCTGGAACATATTTCTCTGCCATCTGATTTTGTCTGACTTTCTATGTTTGTGGCCCCCAGTCCTCAGGATGCAGTATCATAATTTTTCTTGGTTCTGGTAAGTTTCTCCCCTGGTGGGTAAAGTTGGTCCAGAGACTTGTGTAGGCTTCCTGGTGGGTGGAACTGGTTAATTCCCAGTGGTAGGTGGAGTGGGATTTTGCCCCTCTGATGAGCAGGAGGGTGTCAAGTGGTCTGTTTATAGGTGACTGTTGGGTCTTAAGGACTTTAGGCAACTTGTAAGCTGATGGATGAGACTGTCTCCACCTTGTTGGTTTTGTCCTGAGGCATCCCAGTACTGGAGTCTGCAGGCTGTTGGGTGGGTGCTAAAATTGCAACCTCCAGGAGAGCTCACACCGATGAGTATTCCCTGGGGCAGTCATCATTAGTGTTTGCTCCCATTGTGAGTAACACCAACCTCTGCTTCCTCTGGAGACCCTCTAAGATTCACAGGTAAGTCCAGCCCTAACTTCTATGGAATCACTGATTTTCTCTGGCTCCAATGCACTTGAAACTGTAGAGCCTAAGTGACTCCACCTTAAGAAAAGGAGCCACCATCTTGTAACAGGGGGCAACACCTAGGTTCCTGGAAAAAACTGCAGTGTAGTCCAGCCCTCACCCCCAGGCACCATCCTAGACACAACCAATCACCGTGCGTCGGGGAAACACCACAAAATAAGCCAGTCAGGGGGCTGTTCGCGGTTGAATATACCTATCAGGGGCTAGCGTGCGAAAAACCCCTGACCTACCCTCCCGTCCTGGCCAGTCACAGGATGCTGAGGCACATCACCCCATTTGCACCCTCCTTCCCTTTGTATCTTTCCCTTAAAAGCCTTGTACCATGCGGCTCGGGCCGCTGCCCCCACTCTGCTGTGACAGTGTGTGTGTGTATGCGGTCCAGACCCAGGTCTGCAATAAACTACCTCTTGCTTTTGCATTGGTGAACGGCCTCCTGGTGGTTTGTGGAGATTGGGATCTGGGCATAACAAAACCTTGTGTGGAACTTCTAAGAGTGGATTTCTGTTTCCCCCAGTCTTGTGGAGCTCCTGTACTCAAACCTCTCTGGCATCCAAAGCCAAATGCTCTGGTGGCTCCCCCTCCCAATGCCTTACCCCCTGTCTCAGGAGCCTGATATGATGCTTAATACTCTCACTCCTGTGGAAGAACCTCTGCAATATAATTATTTTCCAATTTGTCTGTCATCCACCCAGTGGGTATGGGATTTGACTGTTTTGTGAAGGTGCCCCTCCTACTGTTGTGTTATGGTTTCTTCCTTGTCTTTCTGTATAGACTATCATTTTTGATAGTTTTGAGTCTTTTCATCCATGGTTGTTCAGCAGTTAGTTGTGATGATGCTGTTTTTGTGGGAAGAGGTAAGCTAAAAGTCTTTCTACTCTGTCACCTTGTTTCCCACATGAGATGTTTGCATTTTGAAACTGAGGAGATATATCCAACATTGCATAGATTTCTACCTAAAAATATCCTTGGGTAATTTATCTGAAATTTTAGTTTTAACTAATAGAATTGTTTGTCCTAATATTTGACCATTTTTCTCTACTTGTTAACCTCAATTCTAACTTTCAAAATATGAGGAAAATTCTTCCTTGGATTATTGTAAAGTGTCTAGAAATGCTTGAACTCACTTTGTTTCCCTCTGTGCAGTGTTTGAACAAAGGTTTTTCTATATCCTGTAGATTTCAGGTAACTTATAGAGACAACTCTAAATGACTAGGTAAATATAATCAATTATATTCTTTTGAGTTTCATAGATAGCCTTGTTATTTCTTATATTTTTTGTTTTCTGCTATGGACTATGTCTGGCACTGTGACTATTTCTGGGTCTTCTTCAAGAAACAGAGTGTTTTCCAGGCCAGTTCTGCCAATACTCAGGTAGAGAAACATTCTCCATTTTAAGCAATGAGTCTTTGAATTCCATATAGTCTTTGAATTTCATATCTAGAAGGATAAGCAAGCTTTTTAAATTAAAAAATACACATACGCACATCAGAATTAAGTTCCAGGCAGTATATCATTAATATAAAATGTTAAGAAATATTTGTTTCTTCTCTGATGTGTTTTTTCTTTCCCTGAATCTTTGAAACAAACAGGAAAAGGTTATAATTAAAACTGCATTTATTGAACACCAACATATGCTAATTCTGAATTTATTCCCATTGCATCCTAATTAAAATACCTCTTTTATCTTCAAAAGGAGAAGAAATCAGAGAAAAGGAAAGAGTAATAAAATATTGAATACATCATATTGGCATTCTATTGAATTATTTTTAATGCAAAGAGGAATAGTTAATGGCAATGAATGTTTTAGAAGGAAACATTAGGTCTTTCTGAATTTTTTATATTTCAGTTTCTGTGAAATTCATTACTTGTTTATATATTTTGTATACCCTAGAAGAGTCTATGTAATCTCTTCAGCTGTGAACTTTAAGCTCTGAAGGACATAGCTTGTTAACTGCAGGAAATATACAATGAGAATTTCAACTATATTCTTAAGCATAACTGATAATAGAGTCAAAAGTTTCAGTAAAACCGCTTTAATAGTAAGGCAGTGGTTAAGTTTCAGTGTTGTTCAATTAAGCTGATAAGAAAGAAGTATGAAAATTTACTAGAGGCGAAGAATGTTGGTAAGTCATTTCAGAAGTAAACTGGTACAATATTGATTTCAATACTAGGTGGATAGATAAATATTAATGAAAACTTTGCATAAAATTCTACAATGAAATGAGTTTAGGCCAAATTTCAATGACATTTTCAATTATTTCCTTTCCCAATTATTTTTAATGTATAATTTTAAGAAAAAGAATTTTAAAATAGTGAAAATCAGATTGGATGAAGAGGCATATGTAGCCAATGTAGAAAATGATGGATTCTTGACTTTGCTGAGGTGTATTTGTTTCTTTTCAGTGACCATGTTTACCACAAACCTGATTTACTGAAGGTTTGGCATCACTTAATTGTACTTTTCCCTATTCAGAGGACATTATCTCCCACTTTCACTAAACACAATATCCCAAATGACACTGTATAGTCTTCCTTCCTCAATTATAACATGAACTAACTGATAATTTCTTTTACAGATGCCCCATCATTCAGGCATGCAGTACTGTTCAACATTTACTCAGTGATTTTAATTTAAATGTGGGTTAGTGAGAGAGCCCATTATTAAACAAAATTGCATTGCATTATGATGATACTTTATTAATCCACACCTCTTTCTCTTGCTTCATTTCCTTACCAGAGAGGGATCTGATGTCATTTCTCAATACAGACCAGCTCTGAATGGCTAGGAGATTACATAACGGCATGCTTTGTTTGTTTTGTCTTCTAAGTTAATTCCTTTGAAATACTGCTAATGTATTCTGCATTTTCCTCACTCACAAATATATTCCATCAACAGTATTGGATGATTTTATATTCTTCAGATCTTGTGCCTATTCCTGTGGAAGAAAGAAAGAAAAATATTATTTAAAAAAATATTCTCAGGAATCTAGTTTTCTCTCCCTGATATGTGAAATTTTAGGTGTTTTTATGTATGAAAAGTTTATGCAGGTTAATCTGTGTAAAGCAGATTATTTAAAATAAACACAGGCAGTGGTAGGAATTACCACTGTGCTTACATGGACCACAGCCTTGTCTAACTCAATGAAACTAAGCCATGCTGTGTGGGGCTACCCAAGATGGTAGGGTCATGGTGGAGAGGTCTGACAGATTGTGGTCCACTGGAGAAGGGAATGGCAAACTGCTTCAGTATTCTTGCCTTGAGAACCCCATGAACAGTATAAAAAGGCAAAAAGATAGGACACTGAAAGAGGAACTCCTCAGGTCGGTAGTTACCCAATATGCTACTGGAGATCAGTGGAGAAAAAACTTCAGAAAGAATGAAGGGATGGAGCCAAAGTAAAAACAATACCAAGTTGTGGATGGGACTGGTGATAGAAGCAAGGTCCGATGTCATAAAGAGCAATATTGCATAGGAACCTGGAATGTTAGGGTCCACGAATCAAGGCAAATTGGAAGTGATGAAACAGGAGATGGCAAGAGTGAATGTTGACATTCTAGGGATCATCGAACTAAGATGGACTGGAATGGGTGAATTTAACTCAGATGACCATTATATCTACTACTGTGGGCAGGAATCCCTTAGAAGAAATGGAGTAGCCATCATGGTCAACAAAAGAGTCTGGAATTCAGTACTTGGAAGCAATCTCAAAAACGACAGCATGATCTCTGTTCATTTCCAAGGCAAACCATTCAATATCGTGGTAATCCAAGACTATGCCCCAACCAATAATACTGAAGAAGCTGAAGTTGAATGGTTCAAGGAAGACCTACAAGACCTTTTTGAACTAACACCCAAAAAAAGATGTCCTTTTTATTATAGGGAACTGGAATACAAAAGTAGGAAGTCAGGAAACACCTGGAGTAACAGGCAAATTTGGCCTTGGAGTATAGAATGAAACAGGACAAAGACTAATAGAGTTTTGCCAAGAGAACTCACTGGTAATAGCAAACACCCTCTTCCAACAACACAAGAGAAGACCCTACACATGGACATCACCAGATGGTCAACACAGAAATCAGATTGATTATATTCTTTGCAGTCAAAGATGGAGAAGCTCTATACAGTCAGCAAAAACAAGAACAGGAGCTGACTATGGCTCAGATCATGAATTTATTGCCGAATTCAGACTTAAATTGAAGAAAGTAGGGAAAACCATTAGACCATCCAGGTATGACCTAAATCAAATCCCTTATCATTATACAGTGAAAGTGATAAATAGATTTAAGGGACTCGATCTGAGAGACAGAGTGCCTGATGAACTATGGATGGAGGTTCCTGACATTGTGCAGGAGACAGGGACTAAGACCATCCCCATGGAAAAGAAATGCAAAAAAAACAAAGTGGCTGTCTGAGAAGGCCTTACAAACAGCTGTGAAAAGAAGAGAAGTGAAAAGCAAAGAGAAAAGGAAAGATATTAGCATCTGAATGCAGAGTTCCAAAGAATAGCAAGGAGAGATAAGAAAGCCTTCCTCAGAGATCAATGCAAAGAAATAGAGGAAAACAACAGAATGGGAAAGACTAGAGATCTCTTCAAGAAAATTAGAGATACCAAGTTAATATTTCATGCAAATATGGGATCAATAAAGGACAGAAATGGTATGGACCTAACAGAAGGAGAAAATATTAAAGAGAGGAGGCAAGAATACACAGAAGAACTGTACAAAAAAGATCTTCACTCCTCAGATAATCACGATGGTGTGATCCCTCACCCAGAGCCAGACATCCTGGAATGTGAAGTCAAGTCGGCCTTAGACAGCAACACTATGAACAAAGCTAGTGGAGGTGATGGAATGCCAGTTGAGCTATTTCAAATCCTAAAAGATGATTCTGTGAAAGTGCTGCACTCAGTATGTCAGCAAACTTGGAAAACTCAGCAATGATCACAGGATTGGAAAAGGTCAGTTTTCGTCCAATCCCAAAGAAAGGCAATGCCAAAGAATGCTCGAACTACTGCACAACTGCACTCATTTCACACGCTAGTAAAGTAATATTCAAAATTCTCCAAGCCAGGCTTCATCAATACATGAACCGTGAACTTCCAGATGTTCAAGCTGCCTTTAGAAAAGGCAGAGGATCCAGAGATCAAATTGCCAACATCCGCTGGATCATCGATAAATCAAGAGAATTCCAGAAAAACATCTATTTCTGCCTTACTGACTATGCCAAAGCCTTTGACTGTATGGATCCCAATAAACTGTGGAAAATTCTGAAAGAGATGGGAATACCAGACCATCTGACCTGTCTCTTGAGGAACCTGTATGCAGGTCATGGAGCAACAGTTAGAACTGGGCATGAAACAACATACTGGATCCAAATAGGAAAAGGAGTGTGTCAAGGCTGTGTATTGTTGCCTGTTTATTTAACTTATATGCAGAATACATCATGAGAAATGTTGGGCTGAAAGAAGCATAAGCTGGAATCAAGATTTCTGGGAGAAATATCAATAACCTCAGATATGCATATGACACCACCCTTATGGCAGAAAGTGAAGAGGAACTGAAAAGCCTCTTGATGAAAGTGAAAGAGGAGAGTGAAAAAGTTGCTTAAAGCTCAACATTAAGAAAACTAAGATCATGGCATCTGGTCCTATCACTTCATGGGAAATAGATGGGGAAACAGTGGACACAGTGTCAGACTTTATTTTTGGGGGCTCCAAAATTATTGCAGATGGTGATTGCAGCCATGAAATTAAAATAAGCTTACTCCTTGGAAGGAAAATTATGACCAACCTAGATAGCATATTGAAAAGCAAAGACATTGCTTTGCTGACAAAGGTCCATCTAGTCAAGGCCATGGTTTTTCCAGTGGTCATGTATGAATATGAAAGTTGGACGGTGAAGAAAGCTGAGCACTGAAGAATTGATGCTTTTAAACTGTGGTGTTGGAGAAGACTCTTGAGAGTCCTTTGGACTGCAAGGAGATCCAACCAGTCCATCCTAAAGGAGATCAGTCCTGGGTGTTCATTGGAAGGACTGATGTTGAAGCTGAAACTCCAGTACTGTGGCCACCTCATGCGAAGATTTGACTCATTAGAAAAGACCCTAATGCTAGGAAGGATTGGGGGCAGGAGGAAAAGGGGACAAAAGGGGATGAGATGGCTGGATAGCATCACCAACATGGGTTTGGGTAGACTCCAGGAGTTGGTAATGTACAGAGAGGCCTGGCGTGCTGCAATTCATGGGGTCGCAAAGAGTCAGACACGACTGAGTGACTGAACTGAACTGAACTGAAGCTGTCTAATACATGCTTCTACTTTTGCTGTTACTTTATGAAGGAAACATACCAAAGATTGCAAAATACATTTACCTGAGTTACACTTCTTGTAAATGTTCAGAGCTACTTTGTGGGAGTTCAGGCACTAGTAGTGTAGCTAATGAAAAAAAAAATCCTGTTAATTTCTCAGTGAAAACTGAATGATGTCTAATAGTGCTGAAAATCTTTTTCTTAATGTTTATTAATATTGATTTATTTCACTGTGCCAGGTCTTAGTTGCAACACGTGGGATCTTATTTCTGACCAGAGATCCACCCCAGGCCCCCTGCAGTGGGAACTCAGAGTCAGCCTTTAGACCACCAGGGAAATCCCCATTGGACATCTTTTCATGTGCTTGTTGGTTATCTGTATGTCTTCTTTGGGAAAATGTCTGTTCAGGTCTTCTGCCTATTTTTTAAATGAGGGATTTTTTGGTATTGAGTTGTATGAGGTGTTTATATATTTTTGATATTAACTCATACTACTCATACCATTTTAAAAAATTGTCTTTTCATTTCTGGTAGTGGTTTATATTTCTGTGGTGGTTGTTGTTCAATTGATAAATCATGTCTGATGCTTTGTGACTTCATAGACTGTGAAAGTCCAGGCTTCCCTGTTCTTCACTATCTCTCGGAGTTTGAACAAACTCATGTCCATTGAGTTGATGATGCCATCCAACCATCTCTTCCTCTGTCATCTCCTTCTCCTCCTGGTTTCAGTCTTTCCCAGCATCAGGGTATTTTCCAATGAGTCAGCTCTTTACATCAGGTGGTCAAAATATTGGAGCTTCAGCATCAGTCCTTCCAATGAGTATTCAGTGTTGATTTCCATTAAGATTCACTGGTTTGATCTTCATGCAGTCCAAGGGAATCTCGAGAGTCTTCTCCAGCACCACAATTCAAAAGCGTCTGTTCTTCAGCCCTCAACCTTCTTATATATATATATAATTTATTTTTATTTTTATATTGTAACAAATTCAGGAAAGACTTTTTTCTTTACATTATTGTGTTGGTTTGCCATACATTGACATGAATCCACCATGAATATACATGTGTCCCCTTCCATAACCCCACTCCCACCTCCCTCCCGATTCCATCCCTCTGGGTCATCCCAGTGCACAAGCCCTGATCACCCTGTATCATGCATCAAACCTGGGTTGGTGATTCACTTCACATATGATAGTTTACATGTTTCAATGCCTTTCTCCCATATCATCCCACCCTCATCCTCTCCCATAGAGTCCAAAAGATTGTTCTATACATCTGCGTCTCTTTTGCTGTCTTGCATACAGGGTTATCGTTACCCTCTTTCTAAATTCCATATATATGCATTAGTATATTGTATTGCTGTTTTTCCTTCTGGCTTACTTCACTCTGTATAATAAGCTCCAGTTTCATCCACCTCATTAGAAATTATTCAAATGTATTTTTTTAATGCTGAGTAATATTCCATTGTGTATATGTACTACAGCTTTCTTATCCATTCGTCAGATGATGGGCATCTAGGTTGCTTCCATGTCCTGGCTATTGTAAACAGTGCAATGATGAACATTGGGGTACACGTGTCTCTTTCAATTCTGGTTTCCTTGGTGTGTATGCCCAGCAGTGGGATTGCTAGGTCATATGGCAGTTCTGTTTCCAGTTTTTTTAAAGAATCGCCACACTGATCTCCATAGTGGCTGTACTAGTTTGCATTCCCACCAAGAGTATAAGAGGGTTCCCTTTTCTCCACATCCTCTCCAGCATTTATTGCTTGTAGACTTTTGGATGGCAGCCATTCTGACTGGTGTAAAGTGGTACCTCATTGTGGTTTTGATTTGCATTTGCTTTGCATTTCTCTGATAATGACTGATGTTGAGCATCTTTTCATGTGTTTGTTAGCCATTTTTATGTCTTCTTTGGAGAAATGTCTGTTTAGTTCTTTGGCCCACCTTTTGATTGGGTTGTTTATTTTTCTGGAATTGAGCTGCCGGAGTTGCTTGTATATTTTTGAGATTAATTGTTTGTCTGTTGCTTCATTTGCTGTTATTTTCTCCCATTCTGAAGGCTGCCTTTTCATCTGGTTTTTAGTTTCTTTTGTTGTGCAAAAGCTTTTAATTTTAATTAGGTCCCATTTATTTATTTTTGCTTTTATTTCCAATATTCTGGGAGGTGGGTCATAGAGTATCCTGCTTTGGTTTATGTCAGAGAGTATTTTGCCTATGTTTTCCTTTAGGAGTTTTATAGTTTCTGGTCTTACGTTTAGATCTTTGATCCACCTTGAGTTTATTTTTGTGTATGGTATTAGAAAGTGTTCTAGTTTCATTCTTTTACATGTGGTTACCAATTTTCCCAGCTTTAGTCACCTGCTCTTCAGTTCAATATCTGGCCCAGGATCAATTACACACAAAGAATTAAATAACTGTATGCTGTGTTGAGCTTCCAAAATATGAAATGCATTAAAAGTATTGAGGCAGATCACTTGTCTAATTACTTAACTAAAGAAAATTAGTGTATTAATCATAGGATAAATAATAGTAAAGAACAAATTTTAAGACAGACCACTTGTGTTGATTAAAGGAAATCAGGTCCATTTAAAAACCTAAGAAATACATCTATATCATCCAAACTATTATTTCTAGGCTAATTGCTATTTGCTAGTCAGTGATTTTATCCTCAAAAATGTCTAATTTTATATTAGTGCTTCAATAAAAATTTACATGTAAACCCACAGGAAATAATGAAATCTGTCATTCAGAGGTTACTGATACTGAAATTTAAGTAGAATCTTGAGGCCAAGATTTAAGAAATAGTGTATCCAGTAAAAGAATTCAAACTAGAACAATAAATGTTATTTTGATTTGAAACAAAAATGGAAAAACTAGAAAACTGATACTATTGTCACAAATAAATTTTAATTTTCGTAACAAAAATCATTTTCCCAGTGAGGTTATTTTAGTAAATTGAATTTATGTACCTAAAAGTTATATGCCTGCCATTTTGATTTCTGCCTCCCACTAATCAACTACGGTGATCTTTTCTAACATCCTTGGGAAATATAAACACACAAATCTATAAATAATTTATCATTAATGCATTTGTATATATTACCAATGATATGAATACTAATGAAGTATTATATATTATATACACAATGGCATTATATAAAAAGTATGTAAATGTCTACTTTTAGTATTTATATACAAGTTAAGTATACTATTGATATAACAATTCAGAAATAGCATGCACATTCCTACATTAATTTATTAATGTAACACAAAACTTGAGCAAACTTTTAGGCCAACCCAATACATATCAAAGCTAAGAAGTTAATAGTGAAAGTGAAATGAAAGCCGCTTAGTCGTGTCCAACTCTGCGACTGCATGGACGTGCATGGAATTCTCCAGGCCAGAATACTGGAGTGGGTAGCCTTTCCCTTTTCCAGGGAATCTTCCCAACCCAGGGATTGAACCCAGGTTTCCCACATTGCAGGCGGATTCTTTTCCAGCTGAGCCACAAGGTAAGTCCCATAATAAGCAAAGGAAGGGAAGGAAGCTAATAAGCAGTTCTCATTTCTCTACTTTTCATGCACTTATCAGAAGTTGGCATTATTTCTCTATTCCGTCATTGTACTTCCTGACTCCCTTTATACTCAGTCAGTCCCTAATCCATTTATAGCTCTTTAATTTATCGGATTAAATAAAATGTTTATTCCTGAAGTATCTTATGCATTAATGGTTATTTCGAATTGTTTTCCAAAAACTTGAACTGCTGACAATGGGGGGTGCTAAGAAGCAATTCAGATTCCCCCTGGATTTCTTATTTACTGACACTTACTTACCTTCTTTATGGAGGAGTACCCAATTTCCAGTGATAATTAGGATCAATCATCAGGTCAATAAAGCAGAACCATTCTTTGGGGTTCATTTGCATGTGTAACTTAAAGTGGCCCCAAGGTAGTTTCTATTTCCATCTCAGTGAACACTGTTTTGTCCTCTGGTGAATGATTCTTCCTTTGAGAATTAGGACATTTAAACCAATTTTCTAGCTGGAAATTAGGAGTAATAATGAGTGAATTATTTTATCTTTTACCCTTTAATTTCTAGATCTGTAACTGGTGTAAATTGTGTATTCTATATATGTGTGTATGTGTGTGTGTGTGTGTGTGTGTGTGTGTATCATAGCATAAAACATATCTCAGAGGACATAAACTTCATATGATAATGTCAGAGGCAGCACTGGCTTTGTAATTGAGTCTTCTATTGGTTGTATCAATAGTTGTATGAAGACAGTTGCTTTAGAATGATTGGAGTGTGGTAAGACAGTTACATTTCTTGGGCATGAGAATATTGACATGATTTTTTCTTTGCAAAATTGTCATAAATGACTCTACCCTAGGAAGTAAGATAATTATATATATATATATATATATATATATATATATATATATATATATATAAATTATATAATCATCCCTGGTAGTTCAGATGGTAAAGAATCTGCATGAAATGCAGGAGACCTAGGTTCAATCCCTGGGTCAGAAAGATCCCCTGGAATAAGACACGGCAACCTACTCCAGTATTCTTTCCTGAAGAATCCTATGGACAGAATAGCCTGGAGGTCTACAGTTCATGGGGTCACAAAGAACCAGACATGACTGAGTGTTTAACACATACATACAGAGAAGGTAATATCCTAGGAGGATAAACAAAGTGTCCCTTAAACTGAAGATACTATTTATGGCAGAGAATTTTAGGCAAAGAATGGAAATCCAGATAAAAATTATTTATTCCAGTCAAGGCCAACCACTGTTCCTTCCATGATGGATGGGATGCAATGTAATTAATCTGTCATCCAAGTAGCTTACTCCCAAGGAAAGCAATATTAGAAAATTTGTGTTAGTCTTCCTAATTGGTAAGTAAAAGCCCTTGTCCTTCACTAACTTCATTCTTTACTTCTTAGGCTCATTGAGTAAGGGCTAGGATAAATAGTAAATGAGGTTGTACTGAAATAATCAAAATGGATTTTCTTCTTCGGTGCATTAAGGATAGACTCTTCTGGAGTGGTGACCCTTGATAAAACCATATGAATATTCACATAATCACAAATATCCTCACTCTCTCAGCTTATTTTCAGAGTTCTATGTCCATATCATCCCTAGATCTCTTTTTCATCAATTTACACATTTATTTCTTCCTTAAACCTCTAGACAAACTTTTGGCTACATCCATGAGTCAAATGTAGATCTTTGCTTCTGGTCACTTTTCTATTTAGGCAAAGGGAACAACTAAGTGAACTTCAAGAAGATTTGCCCACTGGTAGGAATTTTTTTTCTTTTTTCTTTTCTTTTCTTTTTTTTTTTGCTAAAGGTGTTCTGAACCATCCTTGAGCAAAGCTGTAATGTCACACTATTCACATTCAGGTCATGACAACATAGTGTTTTAATTCATATATAAACTAGGCCTTCAGTTTTTCTTCTTTAATCAATGAGTCCTACAAAATTCAAATTAAGGTTATAGGTGTGAATTACAAAGAACATCAGTTGTAGCTGGGGATGTTATGAGATTGTGGGAAATTTCTCCTAGAAGTAATGTGTGCCTTCAGAAACTTCTCAGTACTCATCTGGTATGTACTATTTTTATTTGATGATTTTTTGTGTTCACCTCATGTATAAAAATTATGGTTCGATTCATGAAACTTCTGTTTCTAATATAGAGGAAAGTTGTTTCCTCATACACAACTCAAGTTTGTATTGAGTTGTGTATGAGACATTTGCCAGTTTATTTCACTTTCAGGAATGATTGGTAACTGCCAGAGATCTGTTTCACACCAATCTGATTACTTTGGGCTGCTTTTCATCGTGGTAACCACTCACGTGTCTGGTGGTTATTTGCTATGTTATGGTTTCCATTGCTCTAGAATCTCACCATTAACATTTTATTAGGGAAGTCTGTTTCAATGGCTATGTCACAGAGAGAAATTATAGACAAAGTGCATGTGTATATAAAATATTAAGGCAAGAGATAATATGATATAAGGAAGTAAAACTAGTTTTTGACTTACATTAAATCATTATATGTTAAAAGGACATATAAAGAGTGATGGGACATGAGGCTGGAAGCAGACATGAGTGTATCTTGAAGAGCCTCATGCGCTAGAATTAAAACGGTTCAAGGTTCTTAAGTTTTAGAATCATATTTTGATGCCAGATATACTAAGCAAAAATTACATTATTTTTCAACACAGAGTAAGATAAATCCCATAGAATGTATATTGATTGGAAGAGACGAAATCCACTTTGTAAAAATTTTTCTCAACAATAGCAATTTATCTAAATCCTAGATTTGTAGGAATATATATTTTACTATGTTTGTGGTTTCGGTTTTTGGGGGGAAAATGAATATATCTTTGCATTTTAATAAATCTGTAGCACTCCAAGGAAATAAAAATCATTGGAGATTATAAATATTGACAATGTCAAATACTTAGTAAAAATAGATATCTGTTACAAAAATCTCTCCTGAGCTAAATATGGTAAAGTATTTACTCTTCATTGCCTATACTTTAATAAATAGAAAAAATTGAGCTTTATAGAGATTGCATTTTATACATGTATAAATAACAGCAATTATGAAATTGTCTACATACAAACTGTAGTGGAAAAAGAAGGTAGTCAAATTCACTAAGCCATTGTTTATTTTGAAAATAGCCATTTGCTATTGCTTGACTGACAGCCATTTTCATATAATTAGCTGCTCAATTAAGCACAATGTGTTTTTATTCAAATTGGTTCCAAGTAAAAGAGCAGTAGTAGCAATACATTTCAGGAAGACAGAACATAGCCTCTAACAGGACATAAGAACTGTAATTAGGGTTAACATTTAGTATTCATAATTTGCACTGATCAAGTACCTTGTTTTATGACATTCTATTTCCATAATGTTTTGTATCTTAGAGAAATGTTGAATAGTTTGCTATCTGTTCTATTAGTGCATTCATTTTATGTAGCTAGAAGCATATTTCAAAGAGTATTTTGAATAAAAGTCATTCATGATACCATTTGCCTCAGATTTACATTTTGGTAAATTCACTTTTTATTTAACATTTCCAATAGATTTTGCTCAATTTTACTGACTGAAAGTGTATTAAATATGTTTTTAGATACATCCTATTACACATTTAAATAAAACTCTCACTTGATTAGTGGCTTCTAATATTTTAAAATTAATTTTTATTGGAGTATAGTTAATTTATTATGTTGTATTACTTTCTGCTGTACAGCAAAGTGAATCAATTATACATAAACATATATGTATTCTTTTATAGATTCTATTCCCATATTGGTCATTACAGAATGTTGAATAGAGTTTCCTGTTCTGTACAATAGGTCCTTATTAATTACCTATTTTATATATAGTAGTATGTGTATGTCAACCCCAGTCTTCCAATTTATCCCTCCCTCTCTGTCCCTCTTAGTAACTATAAGTTTTGTTTTCTATATCTGTGAATCTCTCTTTTATAAATGATTTCCTTTGTACCATTTTTCAGGATTCCGCATATAAGCAATATCATAGGATATTTGAATCTCTGACTTATTTCATTCAGTATGACAATCTCTAGGTGCATCCATGTTACTGCAAATAGCATTATTTTATTCTTTTACAGTTGAGTAATATTCCATTCCACATACATACACACCACATCGTCTGTGTGTGGTTTTTTTTTTTTTTTTTTTTTTTGGTTTAAACTGGTTAGAGTTCAATTTTCTTGTGAGATAAAGAAGATGGGAGGTAGATTGTCTAAGGCTAGAACGGAAGCCCCACAAATCCTAGAGACTTGGGCTTATCTCTTTTCCTTCTTTAGTCATCCTAGTATTTGACTTTTATTCTCAGGTTTTCCTCAGTTCAGGGTGGGGTTAGAATGCCAGGCGGCTGAACTGTGTTTTAGTTAGAAAAGAAGGAAGAAGAGGGCAGAGGGCTTCTCCAGAAGCCCCACCTAATACCTTCTGGTGGCGTCTGATGGGCTACACGTCTAGCTGCAAAATGGCTCGGGTTTTGCCTTTTTGTTTTGTTTTTAAATTGGGCACATTTATCAATATTCTATAATGAAGAAGGGGGCGAAAATAAATTTTGCACTTAAGTGCCATAAAATATGGGCTTCCCAGGTGGCACAGTGGTAAAGAACCCTCCTGACAAGCAAGAGATTCAGGTTCAGACCCTGCATCAGGGAGATCCCCTGGAGAATGGCAACCCACTCCAGTATTCCCATCTGGGGAACCTCATGGACAGAGGAGGCTACTGTCCACAGGGTCACAAAAGAGTCAGACATGACTAAGCAACTAGTAAAGCAGCTGTAAAATACAGTTTTTCAGATTAGAACTGTGGTATTGGTAGCAGGTAGCAGGCTATATTTCTGGTTTTCTTTCCTAGTTGCAGTAGTCATTTGGAAAATACAAACAAGGTGGTATATGCAATTTTTAAAAAGTTAGAGATTTACTAAGATGTCCAGCTTTTTCTTATCCACAATTTCAAGTTATAATTGATGAGACTCTGTAAATTCATTGTATTTAAACTGGTTTTCTTTTCAGACTTTCATAATTAAGAGCAAAAGAAACACAGAAGTTGTGTTTAGATCAAATAATTTTCTTCCTTATTTTTATTCTGAAATTTTAATCTGAGGCTTTTTGTTCATTTTAATTGGAAGCTAATTACTTTACAATATTGTAGTGGTTTTTGCCATATATTGACATGAATCAGCCATAGGTGTACATCTGTTCCCCATCCTGAACTCCCCCCTCACCTCCCTCCCCATCCCATCCCTCAGGGTCATCCCAGTGCACCAGCCCCGAGCACCCTGTCTCACACATCAAACCTGGACTGGCAATCTGTTTCACATATGATAATATACATGTTTTCAGTGCTATTATCTCAGATCATCCCACCCTCGCCTTCTCCCACAGAGTCCAAAAGACTGTCCTATGCATCTGTGTCTCTTTTCCTGTCTCTCATACAAGGTCATCATTACCATCTTTCTAAATTCCATATATATGCGTTAGTATACTGTGTTGTTGTTTTTATTTCTGATTTACTTCACTCTGTATAATCGGCTTCAGTTTCATCCACCTCATTAGAACTGATTTAAATGCATTCTTTTTAATGGGTAAGTAATATTCCATTGTGTATATGTACCATGGCTTTCTTATCCATTCATCTGCTGATGGACATCTAGGTTGCTTCCATGTCCTGGCTATTATAATCTGAGGCTTTTTATCTGTAAAACATTACTCTCAGATTTCCTTTTCAAAGAGGAAGTGTCCATTATTAGGACTTTCATTTTTCTTTTAAGGAATATGGAAAAAGAATATTTGAATCAAATTTTCAAAGAATTTCTTGAGTTATATGTAATAATGGTTAAATTCTTTCTTTTGGCCTGTTTCTTCAGTTGAAAAGTAGATATAGTTATTCATTCATTGAATACATACCTGTGGGATTTTTATGTGGTTGATAAATCAGTTTTGTCTCATTGCTAACAAAATAAAGAGGTAATATATAACAAGTTACTTATAGAGTTTGTTACTCACTGAGTACTTTTCCAGTGAAATTTCTTTTCATACAAGTAAACCAAATTTGGTATATTGGAAAAAGAAACTTAAAACTCCTTCTGAAATCATAAGATACAAATACTTCAACTAAGTAAACATTATATGTAGCAAAACACATATTGTGAATCTTTAAGTATAAGGACACTAGAAGAAAAATAGTAACATTTTTCCTATTTAAGAGTAAACAATACACTATGAAATGCCTTTGTGAAATACAGCACTTCCCCCTAGCAAGCTGAGGGAACTCTAAAATAGATACATTTGCAGCAAATATTCTTCTCATTTATATTAATGTAGCTATATTGCTGCTTCCCTAATTACCATGTCTTCTTGAACCATTCCTCTTTTGATGGGCTTCCATGTGTGGGTTTACCAGGTGGCGCCAGTGGTAAATAGCCTGCCTGACAATGCAGGAGGTGCAAGAGAGGTGGATTTGATCCCTTGGTCAGGAAGATTCCCTCCAATAGGAAATGGCAACCCACCCTAGTATTCTTGCCTGGAAGATTCCGTGGATAGCTGAGCCTGGAGAGCTACAGTCCATGGGGTTCCAAAGAGTTGGACACGACTGAGCACACACACACCCACACCACATACTGGTTACTGTTGTGAAAGTGGAGTGACTGCATCTTTTAGAATTATGATTTTCTCCAGATAAATGACCAGGAGTGGGATTGCTGATCACATGGTAGCTCTATTTTTAGTTTTTTTAAGGAAACTCCATACTGTTCTCCATGGTACTAAACCAAATTGTATTTCCACCAATACTGTGGGAGGGTTCCCCTTTCTCCACACTCTGTCTCCAGTATTTAATTTTTGGAGATTTTTTGATGAGGATCATTCTGACCAGTGTGGAATGATACCTCTTTGTAGTGTTGATGTGCATTTCTGTAATAGTTATTGATGTTGAGCATCTTTCCAAGTGCTTTTTAGCCATCTATTTTTTGGATAAATGTCTGTTTAGATCTTCCACCATTTTTTGATTGAGTTCTTTTTTGTTTTGATATTGAACTGCATGAGCTATTTGTATATTGTAGACATCAATCCCTTGTTTCTGCTTCATTTACAAATATTTTCTCAGTCCTGAGAGTCGTCTTTTCATTTTGTTTATGGTGTCCTTTGCTGTGCTAAAGCTTTTAATTTGGTTCCATTTTTTAATTTTTGTTTTTATTTTCATTTGTCTATGAGGTGGATCAAAAATTTTCATACTGCAATTTATGTCAAAGAGTGTTCTGCCATTGTTTTACTCTAAGTGTTTTATAGGGTCTGGCCTTACATTTAGTTCTTTAATCTATTTGGTGTTTATTTTTGTGCTTAGTGTTAGTGAGTATCCTAATTTCATTTTTTTTACATGTAGCTGTCTAGCTTTCCCAGCACCATTTATTGGAGAGGCTGTATTCTGCATTGTATATTCTTGCCTCTTTTATCATAGATTACATGAACAGTCAGTGATCAGATTATTATATCCTGCCAACTTTTGAAATGAGATGCAGTGACACACAAAATCAGAGCGTTTATCACTAAGAGGCAAGCAGGCTGCCTCTATTGGTTAAAAAGCATGTTCGTTCTCATTAGAAGTCCAATATGATTGTGGAGCTTAATCTTATTCAAGTGGATGTTATCATTACTTTCATCTGTGCTCCCTAATAAGTGACTTTAAATTTTATAACAAGGTTTTCAAGTAATAGCAAAATTATAATAATTTGCTTGAATTTTTCCAGCTTGTGTCCTATAATTTCTTTACCTTTAATTAGCAGGTAGTCCCTGTTGTTGGGTTTCCCAGGTGGTGCTAGTAGTAAATAATCCACTAGTGCCAGTGCAGGATACATGGGTTTGATCCCTGGGTTGGGAAGATCCCCTGGAGTAGGAAATGGCAACTCACTCTACTATTCTTGCCTTGAAGAATTTCAAGAACAGAAGAGCCTGCTGGGCTACAGTCCATGGGGTTGTAAAGAGCCAGACATGACTGAGACTGAGCACACATAAGCCTTGTCTTTGTGTTATATAGCTATTGATAGCAATAGTCAGCAAATCAATTATATCTAACATTAACTTAATTTTAGTGGTTTATTATACAATTCCATATTTTACCTATTGTCCAAATGTTTTTAATAATTCAAAATTTACTTTTTACTTAAATCAACATTTACTTGGAATTCTAAATCATTCTAATTGAGCTTTAAGGTAATTTCTTATAGTAAGGGATATTATCTGATTAAATATATTCTGTTTTACCTCATAATTGGATCATACAAAAGTCTATATACTTATATTTTATTGCTTAAATTTCAGGATAGCTTCCTTAAACATTTCATTCCTACTAGTTCTATTTATTGGAATTATTTATCTAGCAGATGTATATATCAATTCATTTGTATCAGTAACTGTATAATGTATACATATACATACAGACATATATATATATATGAGATATATATTTGAGAGTTGGAAGATGATATATCAGAAATGTACAAATTAAAATTAAATGTCCATATGGGATTGTTTGAGTAAGAGGTATGAAATTAACCAACTGTACATCAATTATACATGATTATAAATAATTATATATATTTTTATGTATATTGGATAATACATATAATATACAACTGTAAATTTATAACAGATATATATGTAGGATTATATATATATGTGTATGTGTGTGTGTGTGTGTGTGTGTGTGTGTGTGTGTGTGTGTGTGTGAGAGTGAAAGTCACTCATTCCTGTCTTACTCTTTGTGACCCCATGGCCTATACAGTCCATGGAATTCTCCAGGTCAGAATACTGGAGTGGGTAGCTGTTCCCTTCTCCAAGGGATCTTCTCAACCCAGGTCTCCCACTTAGGAGGCATATTCTTTACCAGCTTAGCCACCAGGGAAGCCCATGTGTTTGTATATATAATTATGTATATGTATGTATGCATAATATGTGTATCCTATGGATGTGTATATATCAAATTATATATATATATATTTATATAAAACAAATGCTATACCATGTTAAAATATGATTTTCATTTTTTTCTAGAGGGAAACCAATAATTTTTCTTAAAGGGAGATTAAACAGATGCACTGCTTAGTAAGATTACACAGCAAGCACATTAGATGTTAGCTCATTAGTATGACTTAATTAACTAAATACATTTAAATGTTTGTCATTACTAAGATGTTCATCTTGTGTAGTAATTTTCAAACACAATGATCGACATCATTTTCATAATCTGAGTAATTAAAAGATTCTATATTTTAGTCAACTCACTAGGAAAAAATACAAATTTTAACACTCTGACACAGCTTCATTTTCATAGTTCTGGTAAGCAGTTCTTTAAAAAACATTTGCTAGCACTTTGGATATCAGATTTGTTATCTAAAAAGAACACACAGGTGATATTTGAAGTTCCTAGTAAGTAATATATTTTATATGTACTCTAAATAATTACTTTTGGTTATAAAATAATTTTAGCCTATTTGTGATTTTAAGTATTTAATATTTTTCTAACAAATGTCAGATGAGTAAAGAATGAATAAGACAGCAGTCTACAATGATGTGCTATGACTTTTTTTTATTTTTATTTTTTTTTGTGATATGACTTTTGATTCCTTGATATTCTTTGTATATTAACACATATATATGGAATCTAGAAAAATGGTACTGATGAACCTATTTGAAGGGCCCGAATAGAGACATAGATGTAGAGAACAGACATGTGAACGTAGAGGAAGGGGAGGGTGGGCCGAATTTGGAGATTAGAACTGACATGTATCACTACCATGTAGCTAGTGGGAACCTGCACTAAAGCACAGGAAGCTCAGCTCGGTGCTCTGTGATGACCAAGATGGGTGGGATTGAGTGGGGAGGTGGTCAAAGAGAGTGGAGATGTATGTATACATCTAGCTGATTCACTTCAGTGTACAGCAAAGACTAGCGTAACATTATAAAGCCATTATACTCCATTTAAAAAAAGTGAAGGTGGGTAAACTTCACTTTTAACTTAAACTTCACTGTTAAATTAACTTAAACTTTAAACTTCACTGTTAACTCCCCCAATCACCCTGAAATAGCTATTTCTAACAAATAAATTTTAAAATTGAAAGAAATTACAAAATGTAACTAAGATTATCTCTATTGAGATCATACTGAAATTTCTTCACTATTTTATTTAAACACCTAACTCCTTTAAAAATTGGTTGTTTCAGTTATCAATAACTGCCAGCAAACCATCCTTAAATTTTGAGCTCTATAATAATATACTATTTCTCATGATTCTGAGGGAGGACTTTTGAGTACTGTCCTATCTTGTGTTCAGTTAGACTGGGAGCTTGTTAGATGAGCTTGGGCAGCTGGGTCTCTTTATTCTTGTTTCTTCATGGCAAGGTGGATGTAGGGCAGTGTTGCAAATAGATACAGGTGAAATCTTCTGAGGCCTAGTCTCTAAAACTCATGCAGTGTTGCTTGCCTGTCATTATTGGCCAGAGTATGTTACAGTGATAAGCCAGATTGAAGAAGCCTGGAAATAGATTTCATTTATTTGTGGGTAGATCTGCAAAGAAATTGTGGCCATGTTTAATGTTCTCCAGTAAATTAGCTTTTATTGTGGCAATATTACATCTTCACTTTTACTCTATATTTGAAGGTTGAAATCTTAAGGATAGATTCCCATTGCTGGGAAAATAGCTGTGTGATATTGGTGAATTAACTACCTTTTCCAATTCAGTTCTCATATCTCCAACACTATAGATATTAACTATGTCTCCTTTAAGTTATTCTGTAAATGAATTAATATAAATGCATAGAATGCCTATTTCAGTATCTGACATATCAGTTCTAGACAATGGTCCTTAGATATTTCCAAAGCTTTTATTTCAGTTTTCAAGAAATTGTACTTACAAACATTATGGACTATGATTTTATTCTTACTTGACATGTATAAGGCCTGCTATTATAAAGAAAAAAACTTTTTAGGTATCATGTTTGTACATTAATATTTAAATTTTACTCTTTCTAATAACACTTTTCCAATTCTCTGGATAAAAACAAATATCTCATATTTACTCAGTGTAAACATGCTGTTTACTTAAAAATTTTAAATGTGAACCTGACTGAATCTTTCCCTCTGCATCATTGCAATCTTCAGGGTAAAGGACTCAACATTGGTTGTATGCTCAACCTTACCTTGTGCCATATTTTTATACCAAACTTCAGGATCAAGGATGTCCTGGTATTAAGTTTATAGTGAGCCTTGAACCATTGCCTCTCTAGTTCTACTAATTAAGGATTAATCATCATTACTTTGGTTAAAGTCTATCATGGTATTATGGACAAAGTTCCCAAAGATTAAACCTCTAGATTATTCAGACTATCAGTAATTATGTACTAGTTTATTTTCTCATCTAAATATAATTTTGACTTTACTAAAAATGATCACAAAACCCACATCCCTACAATATATACATAAAGATATACCAATATACAGATAAAGTCCTTGTCTGGCAAAACCTATTTTTACTGTAAAATTTACCTTAAAAGTTAAATGTTTGGATTCCCTCTTACAAATTTCTTGACTTTTCCATTCCCACTACTTTCAACAAATACCATACAAGAAACTAGATTATGTTACTTATGTTCTAGTGTTTTTCCACTGCATTTTTAGACTGTATAACACCATTTTACACATACATCTACTTTCCTCACTACCTATACCTTAGTTTATGGGAATCTAGTTTTAGACAACTTAAATCAACATTTCTCAGTCTACAACTTCTTTACAAACAACAAGCTCAATAAATGATTAAAGAAATAGTGGTTATATTAGTGTTTCATTTATCATTTTAAATGTTGTTAGGTAAAACTTCTAGTTTAATCAGTATGTACTACTAAATAGATTTTGTTGAGTAGGAAGATACTTATGCATTCCCCAATTCCAATAATGGAATATTTGAGAAAACAAAAGGAGTTTAACTAATGTGACGATCCTAGAGGACAGATTGCTTTATTCTAACCATTTCTGAGTAATCAAGGAATATTTGCCATTTTCAAGTAGTGAACTAAAGGTATATTTACTTTTTAAAATGTATTTTGAAATGTATAATATAAACCAATAGTCCATATTTAAAACAAAATTATTGCATATGCATAAGTATAACTTTTATGGTAGGAAGTAGCAATTATTCATCACATAGTAAAACACAGTAACTTATCTCCACTCACTCTGACAGAAAGGGAATTATGTTTTTTAAACAATTATGGCAGTGTAAATCATATGACACAGATAATGTGGTAGAGTGCACAAAATAAAAGTATTCAAATTTTTAAGATTTCAGAATAATCAAACTATTCTCATTATACCTACAGATATTCTAGTGTCCTAACTAGGAAATGATGAATCTATGCAATGACTAAATAGAAAATAAAACAAATCACATGCAAAATTGGAAGTAATTGCCATTAATTTTACCATTTGGTTCATTAAATTGTATTTTTACTGGAATAAATTGGAAACAAAAATCAATGTCACACGCAACAACTTGGACAGATTTCACAAACACGCTGATGGAAAGTAGTTAGACACAAAGAAGTACAGACTGCATAACTCCATTACGTGAACTTATATAGGGGAAGCTGATCAATAATGAAAAGAACATTTTTAGCTGTTTCACAGGCAAGAGGTCAGTAAGGGAATGGCATGCTGCGGTGACTGAATTCACTTGTTACAGGGACTATTCTGTTTCGGTATGAGATATATGCCTTAATAGGGGTGGTATTCAGATTGGTCTGTCCATTTTTATGATTAAACAGTTATGATATGCCCATTTCATTATAGATGTAGATGTACAAGTGAAAAACATAAAAATAATTTATGAAGGCTTAGGAATAAGATGAGGCTTCCACGGTGGCACAGTAGTAAAGAATCCACCTGCCAGTGAAGAGATGAGATTCGATGCCTGGGTCAGGAAGATCCCCCGGAGAAGGAAAATGGCACCCCACTCCAGTATTCTTGCCTGATAAATTCCATTAACAGAGGAGCCTGGCAGGCTACAGTCTGTGGGTCACAAAAGAGTTGGGCAAAACTTAGTGACTAAACAACAACAAGAAGTAAGGTGAAGTTATAGGAGATACAAGAAAGGCAAATGATAATTGACAGGTTGATAATAGATGGGTATATGTGGGTCGATTGTATTTATTTAGTTATTTGGGGGGCTTCCCTGGTGGCTCAGATGGCAAAGAATTCATCTGCAGTGTGGGAGACCTGGGTTCAATCCCTGGGTTGGGAAGATCCCCTGAAGAAGGAAATGGTAACCCACTCCAGTGTTCTTGCCTGGAGAATCCTCGTGGACAGAGGAGCCTGGTGGGCTACAGTCACGGGGTCACAAAGAGTCAGATACAACTGAGCAATGAAGCGCAGCACAGCCAAGTTATTTTTCCTAGCCTGAATTTTTCTATGATATAAAGCCTTCTATTTACTTAAAGATTCAATGCTTAAATATATTTTAAACAATAGTAACCTTTCCTCCTCACTCTGAAACACTGCCAAGGTTCTGAGAAGTGGTGTTGTCCATTATTATGGTAAATAATAGACTGCCTTATCAGCAGGTTGTGTAATGTGTGGGAAGCTGGCACCAACATGATGCATAGTAGGAGTGCAGTGAAATTGTTTTCTTCTCTGTGAAGCAAATAATTATAATCTGACTGAAGTGTGTTTTTAGTAAGGTTTTTAAAGAATTATCATACCATAAAATAAAATGTAGTAGTAAAACTTTAGGAATATCAACAAAATTCAGGATGAGTGAAAGATATGTTGTTGGGACATTAAAGCATTTTAAATATACCATCCTGAAGTACACGTTAGAAAAACTGTATAAGAAATCTGAAAATTAAAAGAGATTTATATTGATCATTTATTTTTTTAAATAAATATCAAGAATTAGTAAATTTCCAGATTATCTTCAGAAAAGGAAGTTTCTCTGAAATAGTATAATTATGCAATTGTGATAATGTAACTACTTTTTTGAAAGTTGCTCAGTCATGTCCGACTCTTTGCAACCCCATGGACTGTACAGTCCGGGGAATTCTCCAGGCCAGAATACTGGAGTGGGTAGCCTTTCTCTTCTCCAGGGTATCATCCCAATCCAGGGATCAAACCCAGGTCTCCCACATTGCACACAGATTCTTTACCAGCTGAGCCACAATGGAAGCCCAGGTATACTGGAGTGGGTAGCTTATCCCTTCTCTAGCAGATCTTTCCAAACCAGGAATTGAATCCGGATCTCCTGCACTGCAGGCAGATTCTTTACCAACTGAGCTGTCAGGGATTGATATAATAATTAGGAAATATGATTCAGTTGGAGAGAGCTTGAAAACATGAGCATGAAATCAATAGATACCTGAAACAATTATCAGAACAAGAGCAAAAAATAAAAAACAGTAATTATATGGTGGATATTAATCCAATTAAATCAATAACCACATTGAATATCAATGATCTAAATGTACCAATTAAAAGAGATTATCAGGGTTTGCCTGAGGTTTGCGTGTGATTGGGAAGAAGCATGCGGGAATTTTCTTGGTGATGGTAATATTTATAGACCTTTTTGCAGTGAAGAAAATGTCCTATATTTGTTCTATATCCTGATAACGGTTTGGATTGCATTTGTCAAAACTTGCACAATAAGCATAAGACTTGTGCATTTCCTTATATATAAAGTTTACATTAGTACAGTAAGTATAAACTAGTTAATTCTGTGTGTTGAAGTGTTTTGATGTGAAATGTACTATTGTCTGCAACTTTGAAATGTATTAACAAAAGATGGATTGATGAATGGGGGTATAGCTAAATAGTGTGTTAAAACAAATACAGCGAAATATTAATTGTAGAATCTTAATGGTAAGTATATGGTGTTCATTGTAAAAGTCTTTTGATCACTCTGTATATGTTTAAATATTTTTGGAATAGTTTCTGTTTCAGAAAAGGAAAGTTTTCTGGAAATGGTGATAGTTTTACAACGTTTGAATGTACTTAATGGCAATGGATTGTACAGTTAAACATAATCAAGATAGCAAATTTTATGTATATTTTACAACTTGAAAAATTGAGAGAAAAAAGAAAAACTTCTACCCAACCATGTTTTCTATAGAAAATCTACTTTAAGTAAAAATAAACATATACAGTTTAAAGATTAAATGTAAACGGTACAGAAAAATATACCATACCACCATTAATAAAAATAAAGCAGGATGGCTATATTAATTTAAAACATAGAAGATTTCAAAGTAAAGAAGGTTACAGGGATAAGCAAGAGCATTTTATAATAATAAACCAGTCAGTTATCCAAGAAAACATGCATGTGTACTCAGTCACTTGAGTCGTGTCCTACTCTTTGCCACCCTGTGGACTGTAGCCTGCCAGGCTTCTCTGTCCATGGGATTCTCCAGGCAAGAATACTGGAGTGGGTTGCCATTTCCTCCTTTAAGGGATCTCCCTGACCCAGGGATCGAATCCACTCCTCTGATGTTTCCTATCTTGCAGGCAAATACTTTACTGATCAAGCCACCAGGGAATTTTTTCCCAAATAGTTTATGGTCTTTAGGTAAGAATTTACATACAGTAACATACACAGATTTAAAATTTTCCATTTAGTGACTTTCAACAAATGTGTATTCTTGTGTAATTCCAATCACACAGAGGTAACCAACATTCTGTTTTTTTCTTCACAAGACCTAACAGTTATTAATATGTGTATGCCTAAAACAAAACAATACTACATGAGGCAAAAATAGACTAGACCTAAAACTGATGAATCCACTACCACAGTAGGAATGTCAGTACCCCTCTAACAGAAATGGACAGATCCAGTAGGCAGAAAATCAAGATACAGTTTAACTCAACAATACCATCAATCAACTGGATGTAGTTGACATCTATAGACTATTTCATTCAACCAACAGTTCAGTTCATTGGCTCAGTCATGTCCAACTCTTTGCGACCCCATGAACCGCAGCACACCAGGCCTCCCTGTCCATCACCAACTGCCGGAGTCTACCCAAACTCATGTGCATTGAGTCGGTGATGCCATCCAACCATCTCATCCTCTGTCATCCCCTTCTCCTCCTGCCCTCAATCTTTCCCAGCATCAGGGTCTTTTCAAATGAGTCAGCTCTTCGCATCAGGTGGCAAAAGTATTGGAGTTTCAGCTTCAGCACCAGTCCTTCCAATGAATATTCAAGACAGATTTCCTTTAGGATGGACAGGTTGGATCTCCTTGCAATCCAAGGGACTTTCAAGAGTCTTCTCCAACAGCACAGTTTAAAAGCATGAATTCTTTGGCACTCGGCTTTCTTTATAGTCCAACTCTCACATCCAACCATAGCAGAATACATATTTTTCAAGCTCACATGAAACATTCACCAAGATAGTGTGTTTTATGGCCTTAAACATAATCTAACACATTGAGAAGAACAGAAGCATTGGACATTTGTTTAAAGTTTAATCAGGGCACAATGATTAAACTCAAAAACAATTAACAGAAAGATATTGAGAAATTCTAAAATATGTTGATATTAAATGGCACACCTTTAAAATGACACTTAGGTACAATAAATCTCAAAAGAAATTTAAAAAATATTTTGAACTACATGAAAATAATATACCAAAAACAATTTATCAAAATTTGTGGGATGCAATGAAGCAGTGCTTAGAGAGCACTTATAAAGATTTAAAAACTGAGTCAGTAATTAATAAGATTACAAAACAGAAAGCACAAGGTTCATATGGGTTCTCTATTGAATACTACCAAACATTTAACAGAGATATTATATCAGTCTACAATCCCTTTCAGAGAATAGAAACAGAGAGAACAACTTTGTGAGGTCAGCATTACCCTATAACCAGAAACAAAGGCATTATAAAAAAGAAACTTCAAACAAATGTTTCTCTTGAACATTGACACCAGAATCATCAGCAATATTAGAAATCAAATCCAAAAATTATAAAAATAATTATAAACCATGATTAAGTAGAATTTATCCCAGGTGTGCCAGACTGTTTCCATACTGCAAACATCATATCAACAAGATAAAGAAAAATGATCATATCAATAGATGCAGAAAAAGCATTTGGCAAAATTCAACTCCTATTCATGATGAAAGCACTCAGTAACCTTGGACTAGAGGGAGGTTTCTCATTTGATAAACAACATCCACAAAACAAACTATAGCCAAGTTTATAGTGAGAAACTTGAAGCTTTTCTACAAAGATCTGGCACAAGGCAGTGACGTCTTCCCTCATCTTTTTCAATTTCATATTGAAAGTCCTTGTTTAAGCAATTATGCAAGAAAATGAAACGAAAGGTATATAGACTGAGAAGGAAGAAATATTTTTGTTGTTGTTGTTCAGATGGAGTCTGTATATGCAGTGAAATACTATTTGGCCATAAAAAAAAACCCTGAAATAATGCAACAACATGGATAGAAATAGAGATTATCACACTAAGTGAAGTAAGTTAGACTAATGCCATATAACTTATGTGTAGAATCTAAAATATGTCACAAATAAACTTATCTATGAAACACGGTCACTTCACAGATAGAGAAAATACACTTGCAGCTGCCAAGAAGGGGAGGCAGGTGAGGGATGGATTGGGAGTTTGGGATTAGCAGATGTAAAATCTTATATATAGAATGATAAGCAACAACGTCCACCTGTATAGCACAGGGAACTATATTCAATATCTGTAAAAAACTATAATGGAAAAGATATGAAAAATTATATATATATATGTATAATTGAACCACTTTGCTGTACAGCAGGAATTAACAACATTGTAAATCAACTATAATTTAATAAAATACACTTTTAAAAATGTCTTTGTTCCTTTTGTTGGGATGATATGGGAGAAGGGCATTGAAGCATGTTAATTGTCATGTGTCTAATCAATCGCCAGCCCAGGATTGATGCTCGGGACTGGTGCAGCGAGATTTCCCGGGGGGGAGGGAGGAGGGAGGGAGGTTCCGGAGGGGAAGCATATGTAAACCCATGGTGATATCATGACAATGTATGGCAAAAACAATAAAAAAAAAAAGTCTTTGTTTACAGATGACAGCTCATCTATGGAGAAATCCAAAAGAATAAAAATAATCCTTATGGAAATAATAAGCAATTAGAGCAAGGTTGCAGGATACAAAGTATACAGAAGACAAATGCTTTCCAATATAGTGATAATAAACAAGTGGAATAAAACACAATGGCATTTATTTAGCACCCACAAAAATGAAATTAATATAATTATAACAAAATATTACAGTATCTACAGGGGAAAAGTATAAAACACTGATGAATGAAATCAGAAAAGAACTAAATAAATAGAGACATATGCTTCGTCCATGGATAGGAAGACTCAACACTGTCAAGATGTCAGTTCTCACCATCTGATCATTCAATGCAACCCTAATAAAAATCCCAAGAAGATATTTTACTGGATATATTCATATATTTTAAAATTTACATAAAGAGGTAAAAGATACAGATAGCCAACACAATATTTAAAGGAGAAGAATGAAATTGAATGACTGACTGTGCCAAACTTTAAAATTTCCTAGAAAACCACAGTAATGAAGACAATTTGGTACTAGGGAAAAAAAAAAACAAACAGACGAATAGATCAGTGGAACAGAAGAGAGAACCCAGAAATTGACCCCCATAAACACTGTCAACTGATCTGTGATGTTGGGGCCCGGCCGGCTGATGCGATCAGCCAGAGCCATTACAGTCGGAACAGTACAAGCCTGCTGCCATATAAGGCGCTGATTACGTGCCAGCTATACATTCGGCTGGCAAATCACCAAAAGGATCCGACAGGCCAATCACCCACAAGACACGTATTCCGTACATGCCCGTCAGAGCTCCCCCCTTCCTTTTCCCCCTCCCTCCCTTCCTCCCCATATATAATCGCCTTGCACTCAATAAAGTTTTGCAGCTTGATCAGAACCTTTGTCTTGCTGCCGTTCTTTGCACCTCTTGTCCCAACCCTTTCATCCATTTTCAGGTGGGTTCGGAGCTCCCGTTGATTGCTCTGAGGGGCAGAGCGACTGCGCCCAGCTAGTGGCCGGAGCAAGTGGCGCCCAACGTGGGGCCCGAAAACTGCTTGGACGGACCGCCGTCCCCATTGACCAGACCCAGCAAGGAGCACCACGATTACCAGCTCGTGAGACGACTCCGGAGAGAGCCCCCCCCCTCGACGGCGGCATTCGGTCAGGTAAGAATTAATCATGGGACAAGCATGTTCAAAAGATGATGTTTTTATTAGCCAGCTTAAAGAATCCCTCAAGGTGCGGAGAATTCGGGTTTGTAAAAAAGATTTAGTTTCGTTTTTTCATTTTATTTTTAAGACCTGCCCCTGGTTCCCTCAAGAGGGCACTATCGACGCTCGCATGTGGAATCGTGTCGGAGATTGCCTTAATGACTATTATCGTGTCTTTGGCCCCCAGACTGTGCCTATCACCACCTTTAACTACTACAATCTTATAAAAGATATTCTCACCAACCAGGGCCATACCCCAGACATTCAGCACCTTTGTCAGGAAGGACAAAGAATCCTTTCCCGCCACTCCCGTCCCCCTCTAGAGCGCCCTCTACTCAAGATCTTATACAAAGCGACCCCATACACCCAAATAACTCCAGCGCCGCTACCGTTACTCGCCCCCCCTCACGGGCCCTCTCAAACTGTCCCTCGATTTCTATCAATATTGAGACAAATCCAAATCCTACTGCTATATACCCCGATCTTAAAGACTTAAGAGAGATAACCAACACAGGTACAGACAATCAGCTGCCCCCTGCTGACCGAGCTAATCTAGAAGATGAGGCAGCCCACTATAACGGCCCTGACTGGCCTCCCTCCTCCTCTGCCTCTGCCGCTCCCGCCACAGCCGCCATTTTAAACAAGCCTGCGCTTATTGTTTCCGTGCCACAACCCTGTTCAGCCACCATCTTAGACAGCTCTGCGCTCCCGCCCTTTGTGCCACCGCCATATTTTCCCACCCACTCAGTTACGCCCACCGCTCCCAACACAGCCCGCCTTCTAGCTCCTATTCTGCATAACTCTGAGCCACTGCCCATCAATCAAACTCCCCTTCTCCAAACAACTTCCCTCCAAGAAGCCCTGATTTTCATCCGAGAGGTTAAGGTGGTAAGACAATTTTCAAAGCTTTCCTACCATCCTATAGCACTCCCCAAATCACGGGGAACAGACCTAGACCCCCAAACAATAGACATTTTGACAGCCACCCACCGGGCGCTTAACACCTCTAACCCCAATTTAGCCCAAGACTGCTGGCTATGTCTCAGCCATGGCACTCCCATGCCCCTGGCTGTCTCCGTTAATGCATCAGACCTCAACACCATTGACCAAAACTGCACTCTCGGCCTGTCCTTTAGGGTCCAACCTACACTGTTTTCATTCTCCCCCTGCATCTACAAACACCCGTGCAATGATCCCACAGATATCCCCGTTGGCTTTGCTGCCTTTACCAACTGTAAGCTCTGTGTTTAACTATACCTCTAACTACACCACCCTCCTATGCCCCGGACCAGGAAAGGCATTCGTTTGCGGAAACAATCAAGCCTATACCGCCCTACCTCCCTCATGGACAGGGCTGTGCGCCCTAGCCACCCTGCTACCAGACATAGATATCATTCCAGGAAATGAGCCCGTTCCCGTTCCCGCTTTTGACCACCTTGCAGGACGGCACAAAAGAGCCCTAGCCATTATCCCCTTGCTTGCTGGGTTAGGAATCTCTGGAGCGATAGCTACGGGATCTGCAGGCCTAGGATATGCAGTTCATTCATATTCACAGCTCTCTAAGCAGCTCATTGATGATGTCCAGGCCATATCCAGCACCATTAGTGATATCCAAGATCAACTAGACTCCCTAGCAGAAGTAGTCCTTCAAAACAGACGAGGCTTAGATCTTCTCACCGCAGAACAGGGAGGTATCTGCCTTGCCTTACAGGAACGCTGCTGCTTCTACGCCAACAAATCCGGTATTGTCCGAGATAAAATAAAAAGGCTACAAAAAGATCTAGAAAAAAGAAGGAAAACGCTAATAGAGAATCCCTTTCTGACAGGCCTTAATGGACTACTCCCCTATCTCCTTTCCCTTCTTGGGCCCCTGATCACTGTCCTCCTGCTTCTCACCTTTGCCCCCTGGGTTCTGAGGTGTGTCACGACACTTGGCAAAGACCAGCTTAACGACATACCAGGGAGACCCATCCAGATCCACTATCACCAGTTGGAAATGCTCGACCATGAAAATTATCAAGGCCCTCTCCCACGGGAGCTGCATGATTCTCCAGAGTCTGCATTGCAGCCCAGTTGCTGCAATGGACACCGCTAGGTGCGCGACAAAGTACCGCAAGGAGGGGCCTCCACCAAAGAGGCCACGCTCCAGCCTCCTGCGAGGTAAGCCAGCTTGCATGGAGGTTGACACCCACATCCTCCCCTCCAAAAAAGGGTGCCCATTAAGCTCTACGCAGAGCTCAGGAGGAGCTTGGCCACTGCCTCCCCTAGCCTGTCAATGTCCAAACAAAACCAGACTCCTCGCCTTAAAAAACAAAAAAGGAGGAGATGTTGGGGCCCAGCCGGCTGATGCGATCAGCCAGAGCCATTACGGTCGGAACACTACAAGCCTGCTGCCATATAAGGCGCTGATTACGTGCCAGCTATACATTCGGCTGGCAAATCACCAAAAGGATCCGACAGGCCAATCACCCACAAGACACGTATTCCTTACATGCCCATCAGAGCTCCCCCCTTCCTTTTCCCCCTCACTCCCTTCCTCCCCATATATAATCGCCTTGCGCTCAATAAAGTTTTGCAGCTTGATCAGAACCTTTGTCTTGCTGCCGTTCTTTGCGCCTCTTGTCCCAACCCTTTCATCTATTTTCAGGTGGATTTCGGAACTCCCGTTGATTGCTCTGCGGGCCAGAGCGACTGCGCCCAGCTAGCGGCCGGAGCACTGTGACAAAGGAGCAAAAGTAATATAATACAGGCAGTTTCTTCAACACATGATGCTGAAACGACTTGACATCCACCTGCAAAAAAAACTTATTACAGATAATTTCCTATACTCTTTTCAGAAATTGATTCAACATGGATGCTATGAGACATGGATGCTATGAAACAAAATCTATGAAGCTCCTAGAGGATAACATAAGAGAAAATCTAGGTAACTTAGATATGGTGATACCTTTTTTAATACACCAAAGACACAACCAAAAATGAAATAATTGATGAGTAGACCTCATAAAATTAATATATGCTATTCTACAAAAGATAGTGTTGAGAGAATAGGGAAAGCCACAGACTGGGAGAAAATATTTGCCAAGACATCAAACAGAGGACTATTTTCCAAAATACACAAAGAACTGTTAAAACTCAACTTCCACAAAACAAATTATCCAATTGAAAAATGGACCAAAGAGTTTAAAAGGTTATTTCAGCAAAGAGATATCGATGGCAAATAAGCATACGAAAAGATGTTTCAATCATATGTCATCATGGAAATGCAAATTAAAGCAACAGTGAGATACCACTATACACCTATTTAAATGGTCAAAGTCTAGGACACTGATAACACCAAATGCTGACAAGGATGTAGACAAAGGGATTCTGGATTCCAGCAAGAATGCCTTATCCATGCTACAGGTTTTCCCCAAAATGTAACAGAGCCATTTACGACTAGCAGAGCTGCCTAGATGACCCATATTTGACCACTGATATATAAGTAAGGAGTTTCCCAGGTGTGTCAGTGGTAAATAGTCTGCCAAAGGAGACATGCAGGACACACGGGTTTGATCCCTGGGTAGGGAAGATCCCCGAGAAAAGGAAATGACAACCCACTCCAGGATTCTTGTCTGAAAATTACCATAGACAGAGGAGTCTGGCAGGCTACAGTCCATGGGGTCCCAAAGAGTCAAACAGCTGAGAACCCCACACACATACATGAGTGAGCCCAGGCTGATAAATTAAGCCCAGACTGCTGAGACTCAGGAGTTAATAAATGTTTAGTACCATGTACCACTGCGATTTTGTAGTCCTTTATAATGCAGCTTTCTTGCAGTAGAGGATATCTGATAAATACAGCATATTACAAGTGCTATATGCATTTAAATTTTAAAATCATACATACATTTATCTTGTAAATCTTCTCTGACATTATGCATGTAATAAGTTGACATTAACTCACTTCTTTAAAAGGACCCTTTTTCATTGTTATGCATATAATTCTTCAATCTGAGATCTATTTATGTGTCTGCCTAATTTTTCTACCCTTTTTCCCCCTCTCTCACATGTAAGAAACTAGTGCAAAATTTCAATCAGCTTTCTCTGCAACTTGACTATTCTTGCACTTTTCTCTTTAAGAAATTTATGTGGAGACTTAGGTGCTTGAAAAGGAAATAGAAGTGATATTCTTCAGTTTCTCTAATAAAGTAAAAGCATATATATATACATTTAGTGAAAGCTTTATGTTCTTTTCATTTTATAATGCTATAAATAAAGAAGAAACAAGGTTCTACCCAGTTCTGAAATATGCAAGATTTAGTATGGCAGAAGGCATTCTATTGCTTCTGGAGGTTTTCTTAAGTATTCTATATATTAACTACAATATCTACAGTTTGATTATTGTGAATATAATACCTGCATTTACCCTAAGCAGTAATCATAGCATTCTATCTGAAAATATTTTTATAATATATTAATTTTAATAATATATCCTCTCAAAAGTATGATCATATAATTCTAATTTGTGAAAATTAGGTTAAAAAGCTGCTATGATAAATATGCTAAATGTATGTAGTAGCATTTATTAAATATGCTATTCACATGAAATTATCATATCATTGTTAATCAGCTGTGTTGCAATACAAAATAAAAAGTTTAAAGTATATATTATACATGTAACACCAGATAAATATTATTTCATTAGTTTTAAGTAACCTACATAATCCTGTTTCTAAAATTGCTTTTACTTTGTATATTTTTGCTTTGTTCTAGAAACAAATACCTTCTCATGCTTTACTTTCTGTATTGAAGGGAAAAAAATCACTTTTTCATCCATATGACAGTGATTGTAATAACATTCATTTGTACCACTGTTCAAGAGCTGAACTTATTACATAACATTTTTATTGCTTTTCATATTACTTTGATCAACCACTAAGACTCTCTGTGACACCCATTTCTATATAACTTTTGAGATGAATCTAATTTAAATATATAATAAATATAATGTAAATATTATTTATTTATAATAAATCTAATGTAAATATATAAATGTATTATTTTAATAAAATTTAAAACAAACAAAAATTATGTCTTTGTCTTACTTCAGCACCCTGACTCCTAAATTTTCAGCTACAAGGGTATGAAGAATTTCTGTAATTTCTTTCATTTCCTTTTTATGCAGAAAAGTGACTGACTGCAAAAAATGTCAACTTTGCATCCTAGAATTCTATGTTGACACTTATATTTCTTTTAAACAAACAGAGGAATTAAAATTAGCACTTTAAGTAGATGGTAATATATACCCTGAAATATATACACTTGTAGAGTACAATAATTTGACTTTGGATTCTCTTGCCAAGACTTTTCTGTTCATAGTGTCTTTATGACATCTGAAGTCACTCTGATCTGCCCAGCTGCCCTCTCCTAAGATATTTTGGCTCTCAAGAGGTTATCTTCATTGAGCATAGGCAAAACATTATCTAACATAAACTGTGTCAAAATTTTCTTAGGTCAGTCTTCCAAGGCAATAGAAATAAAAGCAAAAATAGACAAACGAGACATACTTAAACTTATTAAACTTTTGCACAGTAAAGAAAACCATTAACAAAATGAAAAGACAACCTACAGACTGAGAAAATATTTGCAAATGATGCAACCAATAAGGGCTTAATTTCCAAAATATATAAACAGTTCATACAATAGCAAAAACCCAATCAAAAAATGGGCAGAAGATCCAAATAGACATTTCACCAAAGAAGACATACAGATGGTCAACAGGCACATGAAAAGATGTTCAACATCACTAATTATTAGAGAAATGAAAATCAAGATTACAGTGAGGTACCACCTTACACTGATTAGAATGGCCATCATTAAAATGTCTACAAATTGGATGGAAGGAAAGGTTGTCATAATGAGTGACATAAGTCACACACAGAAAGACAAACATATTTATATATGGAATCTAAGGGGGAAAAAGGGTACAAGTGAATTTCTTTACAAAAGTAGTGTCACAGATGTAGAAAAAAAGCCTATGGTTACTGGGGATAAGAAGAGTAGGAGGGATAAATTTGGAGATTGGTACTAAGATATACACATTACTATATATATGTGTGTATATATATAAAATAGATAACTAATAGCCTGCTGTATAAAACAGAAAAACTCTGCTAAATATTCTGTAACAGCCTACATGGGAAAACAATATTTTAAAAATTGGGTATGTGTACATGTATAATTGATTCGCTTATCTGTACACTTGACACTAACACTACATTGTAAATCAACTATGCTCCAATAATTTTTTATTTTAAAGTCTACAAATAACAAATGCTTGGAGAAGTGTAGAGAAAAAGGAACCCTCCTGCATTGTTGGTGGGGATGTAAATTGGTACAACCACTATGGAAAACAGTATGGGGTTTCTTTAATAAACTAAAAATTAATTTCCCTTATGATCCAACAATCCCACTCTTGTGCATGTATCTAGACAAAAGTCATAATTCAAAATGATACATACACCCCTAGGTTTATAGCTTCACTATTCAAAATAACCAAGACATAGAAACAACAGATGAATGGATAAAGATGTACATACATTCATACACACACCATATACACAAACACAATGGAATACTATTCAGCCATAAAAAAGTATGAAATGGTGCCATGTGCAGCAACATGGATGGACCTAAAGATTATCAGACTAAATGAAGTAGGTTAGAAAGAGAAAGACAAATATCATATCATTTATATGCAGAATCTAAAATATGAAACAAATTAACGTATCTACAAAACAGAGACAGACATTGAAAAGTGACTTGTGGTTTCAAAGGAGGAGGAGAGTTGGGGGAGTGATGAATTGGGAGTTTGAGATTAACAGATGCAAACTATGATATATAGAAAAGATAAACAACAAGATCTCGAGCTACCAGGGACACCACAAACAATATCCTACTATATAACACAGGGAACTACATTCAGTATCCTGTAATAAACCATAATGGAAAAGAATAGGAAACAATATACTATATGCATAACCAAATCATTTTTCTGTCCAGCCCAAATTAATACAACATTGTAAATCAACTATATTTCAATAAAATAAAAATTTTAAAAGATCTTGTCTATTGCAATGAAATTACAAATACTATGGAACACACTGTGAAAGATACAATGGTTTAAGTGGGTCTTCTGTGCCAATACTTGTACTATTTTGCTAATTTTCAGAACTAGAACTATGCATTTTGCATTTTTCAATCACAATTAAATTAACTATTTATAGACTGTATATAACACATGGAAATACAATATATCTCTAAAATTTGATATTTAGAGGAGAATTTCATACTTAATTTTTTGGAATGAGTGGGGAGTTTTTCTGCTATTATCTTTTTTCACAAAGCTTTGCCAGCTTATTTCTGATGTTCTTTTTACTGTCTTCTATTACAATAATATATTTAAGTAAGAGATCAGATTTTTAAAATTAATTTCTTTTTTACTGAAGGATAATTGGTTTATGGAATTTTGTTTTCTGTCAAACCTCAACATGAATCAGCCATAGATATACATATATCCTCTCCCTTTTGAATCTCCCTCCCTATCCCACACCTCTAGGTTGATACAGAGCCCCTGTTTGAGTTTCCTGAGCCATAAAGAAAATTCCTGCTGGCTATCTATTTTATATATGGTTATGTAAGTTTCCATGTTACTCTTTCCATACATCTCACCCTTTCCTCCCCTCTCCCCACATCCGTAAGTCTATTCTCTATGTCTGTTTCTCCATTGCTGCCCTGTAAATAAATTCTTCAGTACTGTTTCTCTAGATTCCATATATATGCATTAGAATACAATGTTTATATAGGTTCTAGGTTCATACACCTCATCAGAACTGACTCAAATGCATTCCTTTTTATGGCTGAGTAATATTCCATTGTGTGTATATACCGCAACTTCTTGATCCATTCATCTGTTGATGGACATCTAGCTTGCTTCCATGTTCTAGCCATTGTAAATACTGCTACAGTGAACATTGGGATATATATGTCTTTTTCAATTTCGGTTTCCTCAAGGTATTTGTCTGGGAGTGGGATTACTGGGACATATGGTGGATTTATTCCTAGCTTTTAAAGGAATCTCCATACTGTCTTCCATAGTGACTATATCAATTTACATTCCCACCAACAGCGCAAGAGCATACCCTTTTCTCCAAATTTTCTCCAGCATTTACTGTTTGTAGACTTTTTGATGATGGCCATTCTGACTGATGTGAGGTGATGTCTCATTGTAGTTTTGATTTGCATTTCTCTAATAATGAACAATGTTGAGCATCTTTTTATGTGTTTGTTAGCCATCGTATGTTTTCTTTGGAGAAATGTCTGTTTAGTTCTTTTCCCACTTTTTGATTGGGTGGTTGGTTTTTCTGGCATTGAGTTGTATGAGCTGCTTGTATACTTTGGAAATTAATCCTTTGTCAGTTGTTTCTTTTGCTATTATTATCTACCATTCTGAGGGTTGTATTTTCACCTTTCTTATAGTTTCCTTGGCTGTGCAAAAGCTTTTAAGTTTAATCAGGTCCCACCTGTTTGCTTTTATTTCCATTGCTCTCGAAGGTGGGTCATAGAGGATCTTGCTTTGATTTATGTCAGCAAGTGTTCTGCCTATGTTTTCCTCTAAGAGTTTTATAGTTTCTGGTCTTACATCCATTTTGAGTTTATCTTTGTATATGTTGTTACAAAGTGTTCTAATTTCATTCTTTTACATGTAGATGTCCAGTTTTCCCAGCACCATTTATTGAAGAGGTTGTCTTTGCCCTATTGTATATTCTTGCCTCCTTTGTCAAAAATAAGGTACACATAGCTGCATGGGTTTATTTCTGGGCTTTCCACCTTGTTCCATTGGTCTATATTTCTTCTTTTTGGCCATTACCATACTGTCTTAATGACTGTAGCTTCGTAGTATAATCTGAAGTCAGGAAGATTGATTCCTCCAACTCCATTCTTCGTTCTCAGGACTGCTTTGGCTATTTGAAGTTTTTTGTATTTCCATATGAATTGTGAAATTTTGTGTTCTAGTTATGTGAAAAATGCCATTGGTAATTTGATAGGGATCACATTGAATCTGTATATTGTGTTAGGTAGTATTGTTGTTTTCACAATATTAATTCTTCCTACTCAGGAACATGGAATATCTCTCCATCTGTTTATGTCATCTTTGATTTCTTACATTAGTTCTTATAATTTTCTGTGTACAGTTCTTTTGTCTCCTTAGGTAAGTTTATTCCTAGATATTTAATTCTTTTGGTTGCAGTGGTGAATGGGATTGATTCCTTAATTTCTCTTTCTGATTTTTCATTGTTAGTATATAGAAATACAAGTGATTTCTGTGTATTGATTTTGTATCCTGTAACTTTGCTAAATTCACTGATAAGCTGTAGTAATTTTCTGATACCATCTTTGGGGTTTTCTATGTACAGTATCATGTCATCTGCAAACAGTGAGAGCTTACTTCTTTTCCAATCTGGATTCCTTTTATTTCTTTTTACTCTCTGATTGCTATGGCTAGTACTTCCAGAAATATGTTGAAAAATAGTGGTGAAAGTGGACACCCTTGTCTTGTCCCTGATATTAGGGAGAATGCTTTCAGTTTTTAACCATTGAGAATTAATGTTTGCTGTAGGCTTATCATATATGGCCTTTACTATATCGAGGTAGGTTCTTTCTATGCCCAGTTTTGAAGAATCCTTATTTGAAGCATCCTAATTGGGTGCTGAATTTTGTCAAAGGTTTTTCTGCAGCTACTGAGATTATCATGTAGTTTTTTTCTTTCAATTTGTTAATATGGTATATCACATTGATTGATTTCTATATATTGAAGAATCCTTGCATCCTTGGAATAAACCCAACTTGATCATGGTGTATGAAGCTATTTGATGTGTTGCTGAATTCCATTTGCTAAAATTTTGTTTAGGATTTTGGCATCTATGTTCATCAGTGATATTGGCCTGTAGTTTTCTTTTTTTGCGTTGTCTTTGGTTTTGGTATCAGGGTGATGGTGGCCTTGTATAATGAGTTTGGAAGTGTACCTTCCTCTGCAATTTTTGGAAACAATTTTTGAAGGATAGGCATTAGCTCTTCTTTAAATGTTTGATAGAATTTTTTCCTGTGAAGCTATCTGGTCTGGGCTTTTGTGTTTTGGGAAATTTTTGATCTCTGCTTCAATTTCAGTGCTTGTAATTGGGTTGTTCATGATTTCTGTTTCTTCCTAGATGAGTCTTGGAAGATTGAAATTTTGAAGAATCTGTCCACTTTTTCCAGATTATCCATTTTATTACCATATACTTGTTCATGATAATCTCTTATAATCCTTTGTATTTCTGCATTGTCTGTGGTAACCTCTCCTTTTTCATTTCTAAGTTTGTTGATTCGATTCTTCTCTCTTTTTTTCTTAATGAGTCTGGCTAAAGGCTTGTCAATTTTATCTTCTCAAAGAACAAGCTTTTAGATTTATTAATCTTTACTATTGTTTCTTTCATTTAGTTTTCATTTATTTCTGCTTGGATCTTTATGATTTCTTTCCTTCTAGTAACTTTGCATCTTTTTTTCTTCCTTTTTTTCCCAGCTATTTTAGGTGTAAAGTTAAATTGTCTATTCAATGTTTTTCTTGTTTCTTAAAGTAGGATTGTATTGCTATAAACTTTCCTCTTAGAACTGTTTTTCTGCACCTCATAGGTTTTGAGTTGTCATGTTTTCATTGTCATTTCTTTCTAGAAATTTTTTATTTCCCTTTTTATTTCTTCAGTAACCTGTTTGTTGTTTAGAAATATGTTGTTAAATCTCCATGTGTTTGTTTCTTACAGTTTTTTTCCTTGTAATTGATATCTAGTCTCATAGTGTTGTGGTCAGAGAAGATGCTTGATATGATTTTAATTTTCTTAAATTTACTGAGGTTTGATTTGTGACCCAAGATGTGATCTATCCTGGAGAATGTTCCATGTGCACTTGAGAAGAATGTGTATTCTTCTGCATTTGGATGGAATGTCCTGAAGATATCAATGAGATCCATCTCATCTAACGTATCATTTAAGACTTGTTTTCCTTATTTATTTTCTGTTTTGATGATCTGTCCATTGGTGTGAGTAGGGTGTTAAAGTCTCCTACTATTATTGTGTTACTGTTAATTTTTCCTTTTATGTCTGTTAGTGTTTGTCTTATGTACTGAGGTGCTCCTATGTTGGGTGCATAGATATTTGTAATTGTTATGTCTTCCTCTTGGATTGATCCCTTGATCATCAGGTAGTGTCCTTCCCTATATCTTGTAATCTTCTTTATTTTAAGGTCTATTTTGTCTGATATGAGGACTGCTACTCCAGCTTTCTTTTGCTTCACATTTGCATGGAATATATTTTTCCATCCTCTCACTTTCAGTCTATATGTGTCTTTAGGTCTGAAGTGGGGTTCTTATAGATAGCATTTACATGGGTCTTGTTTTTGTATCCATTCAGCTGGTCTGTATCTTTTGCTTGGAGCATTTAATCCACTTACATTTAAAATAATTATTTATATATATGCTCCTATTGCCATTTTCTTAATTGTTTGGGGTTGATTTTGTAGATCTTTTTCCTTCTCTTGTATTTCTTGGCTATATAAGTCCTTTTAACATTTGTTGTAAAGCTGGTTTGGTGGTACTGAATTCTCTTAACTTTTGCTTGCCTGAAAATCTTTTTATTTCTCCATCAATTTTGAATGAGATCCTTGCCAAGGACAGTAATCTTGGTTGTAGATTTCTCCCTTTCAGTACTTTAAATATATCCTGCCATTCTTTTCTGGCCTTCAGAGTTTCTGCTGAAAGATCGGCTGTTATGCATATGGGGTTTCCCTTGTATGTTACTTGTTGCTTCTCCCTTGTTGCTTTTAATAGTCTTTGTGTTTAGTCTTTGTTAGTTTGGTTAATATGTGTCTTGGCATGTTTCTCCTTGGGTTTACCCTGTATGGGAGTCTTTCTACCTCTTGGACTTGATTGACTATTTCTTTTTCCATGTTGGAAAAATTTTCAACTAAAATCTCTTCAAAAATTTTCTCATATCCTTTTTCTCTTCTTCTTCTAGGATCCCTATAATTGAATGTTGGTGTGTTTGATATTGTCCAAGAGGTCTCTGGAACTATCCTCAGTTCTAATCATTTTTTTTACTTTATCCTGCTCGTCAGAAGTTATTTCCATCATTTTATCTTCCAGCTTGCTGATTTGTCCTTCTGCTTCAGATATTCTGCTATTGATTCCTTCTAGAGTATTTTTAATTTCAGTAATTGTGTTCTTTGTCTCTGTATGTTTATTTCTTTAATTCTTCTAGGTCTCTGTCAATTGATTCTTGCATTCTCTGTTTTCAAGATTGTGATCATGTTTACTATCAATATTCTGAATTCTTTGTCAAGTAGTTTGGCTATTTCCTCTTCATTTATTTGGACTTCAGTGTTTCTGGCTTGTTCCTTCATTTGTGTAGTATTTCTCTGCCTTTTCATTATTATCATTTTTTTTAACTTATCGTGTTTGAGGCCTCCTTTTCCCAGGCTTCAAGGTTGAATTCTTTCTTCCTTTTAGTTTCTGCCCTCCTAAGTTTGGTCCAGTGGTTTGTGTAAGCTTATAGGATGAGATTTGTGCTGCTTTTGTTTGTTTGTTTTTCTTCTGATAGGCAAGGCTGAGTGAGGTGGTAGTCCTGTCTGCTGATGATTGGGTTTGTATTTTTGTTTTGTTTGTTGTTTAGATGAAGTGTCCTGCACAGGGTGCTACTGGTGGTTGGGTGATGCTGGGTCTTGTATTCAAGTGGTTTCCTTTGTGTGAGTTCTCACTATTTGATACTCCATAGGGTTAGTTCTCTGATAGTCTAGGGTCTTGGAGTCAGTGCTCCCACTCAAAAGGCTCAGGCTTGATCCATGAATTTCTGCAGAAATGTTCTGGAAATGAAGCATATGAAACTCCTAAGGCCATTTAGAGATATCTTAGAGAGGAATCATGGAGTCAGTCCTGGCTTTCTTTCCTCTTCCTGTTTTACAGTACTCTGGTAAATTTGCCCATGTACCTTCCAGTAATATCACTGGCATCTTAGCATACTTCCTTTGGTTTCCTATTTGGTGGAGAAGAATTCAGGTGTTACAGGTTTTTTCTTAAAGACTGACATCTGCTAGTGCCAAGCTTCTCAAAGCCTTAGGCTGAGATCAGTTCTTTTAAAACAAAATTTACAGTAATGTAAGTACTCTCTGAAGATACCTGCAAATATTCCCTGACTCTCCTATTTTCCCTGTTCTCTCAAGTTGTAAAGTATTTCTAAGAAAACAATTGAGATTATTTGCATTTCCTTAATACAAAGAACATGATGCTGTTATGCACTGACTCGTGTCCCCCCAAATTCATATATTGAAGCCCTAACCTCCATAACCTCAGAAAGTGATTATATTTAGATACAGGGACTTTCAAGAGGTGATTAAGTTAAATTAGGTCATCAGGCTGGCCCTGCCTGACTGGTGTCTTTATAAGAAGAAATGAGATGGTTGAGATAGAGATTCCAGGAATACCCTTAGACAGAAGAGATGCCATCAGAGGATACAGAGAAGGCAGTTACCTTCAAGTCAGGAAAAGAGGGCTCAGAAGAGACCATAACTGGCACCTAGACCTTTGATTTTAGTCTCCAGAACTGGGTGAAAACATATTTCTGTTGTTTAAGCCACTCAGCCTGTGATACTTTGTTATGGCAATCTAACAAACTCTGACAGATATATTCTTACCTTTAAATATAGCAGCTACAACTGGAAATTCATGGTAATTTTGTAGCCATAATTCTGCGATTCTCCACTCCTAAGAGGCTCTTACTAGAATTTTAATGTGTAGGATTATTTTGAATTCCTTCGTATATTCTCATCACAAGCAATTGTTCCATATAGTGGGAGATTATTACTCAGATCAAGTACTAAAGATAAATATTTCTTTAGGAATGGTGAATATCTTTTACCTTTTTTATTAAGATTGTTTTCAATATCTCACAAGAGCATCACTATTGTTGTTCCAGATATTATATCCATGATATTTTATTTTTAAGCCAAATGATAAAGAATGTTGCCAAACACAATAAAATATGAAGAATACTTGACTACATTAAAAGAGATAAAATAAAAATATGGTAAATGTTCAGTTATATATAGCCAGTATTTAAAAAGGTAATTCAGATCATAAATACTTCCTATTACTACCAATAAAAATACACGATCTTAACATTTGCTTCAGGTAGAATATTTGTCAAATCATTTTTTTTAAAAAAACTCTGTCCTATTTTAGTATTAAAATTTCAGAATAAAATTTGTAGAGACTTTTAAATGTTTTGTAGCAACTTCCATGACTTCTACAGAGTTTTGAAAAAAAAAACTCGGAAGGGTAAAGAAAGTGCAGCATTTTTATTCATTGCTTCTGCTTAATCAGGAAAATTCAACACATTTTATTTCATGTTTCTGTCTATTCCTAACAGAATAGGAATTGTGGCTGCAAATTTTCTTACTTGATTGACAGTTTTAGTAGTATTCATCTAGGTAGTAAATTGCCTGTCCTTTGTTGAAATTGAGTCTGTGCAGAAAAACAACTTTATTCATCTGGATTTGCAATGGTGGTAAATACAAAAATTATCCTGTAGATTAATGCACTTTTAAATACTGGAACTTGAATTATAGAACAAAAAAGACACTTTAGCAGTGCCTAAAAAGCACTTTAGAATTTGGCTATTAAATTATTTGTCCTCTGACTAAGATGCCCTATATATTAGAAGTAGATGGATTTCTATCCTCTGATTATTTTTCAAATAGACCAAACAATCAACCATTCTAGAAATTCGCAATCCGACAAGGGTCTTTCTTAGGTTTAACCTTGTTATTTCAAGAAAGATTTCTTTTTGTCTGGTTATATTTAATTGACAGATGACTGTTCTCATTTCAAATGATAATTTGGCCAAGTCTTTTTTTTTCTTTCCATGTCTTTCCTTGGTTTTTGCAACAATTTTTCTTGTCAAGTTCACTCAAAGAATATCCAGATAATTGTAGAGGTTTGAAGAATATGTTACCACCAAATTTAAGACTGTTATTTGACATCTGAATTGTTAAATGTTTTTTCACATTTGATTGCATCCCAACAGAGAGACATTTATTGTTGTTTACTCCTGGCAACTTAGATAATGATTTCCATTTGATTGTGAGATTGGGCAGAGATTTTTTAAAAATAATACAATTAGAACAACTTTTGTTTTAGGCAATTAGGATAGTAATGTTAGGTAGTTAGAATAAGAAAAAAGAGTCCAGAATGGCTGTGGCTAAAAGACAAAGAAGGGAAAAGCCCACGAAAATAGAACAAAGGAAAGTCTGAGGACCGCAATGAGGACCTCAAGTAAAACAATCAGCCCTCCTGGCTAGCCCTGCTTACAAAGGGCAGGCTCAGTGGGAGGAGAAAAAACATATAAAAAGAGGAGCCAGAATTAGGTCAGGGGCTTCTCTTCTCTTAGTGCCTTTTGGTTTGGCCCACCCTCATGCCTTGAAGATGTATTTTGCTTTACTTTCTAAATAAAACTGAGCTGTAACACGGAGCTGTAACACTGGTTCATCTGAGAAAATTACACAGGGCTGTAACACTGGTCCATTCGTTGCTTCAAATTTTTGTTATGATGAGACAGAATCGAGGAAATTACAAACTCCCCTGAAAGTCAGACCATAGCTTCCCTCTATGGACAAAATTAAAATCATGTGTGTTGTTCCCTTGTTGAGTAAAGTAGTGTTGCTTATGTATGTATATTATGTTTAAAAAAATTATATAAGGAGTATTTGTAGCAATGTTTAGTAAATAAAAATAGGGTAATAAATTCACACATGTTTCTAAGAAATTGCCAAAAAGAAAATATTATAAAAAGCATAATTGACTTTAAACCAGTAATACTGTTTTTAAATTAAAAAATAAAATTTAGAACAAAATATGACAATTTAAAAGATTGTAACAATGACATAAATCACATAATATGTCAGTAATGTTACTGTGTGGACAACATTTTTATTTATGAAAATAGTATTTACACACCTACAATTTTAGTTTCCCCCCCAACACTCTCCAAAAATATCACACTTTTTCTTTGACTGTATAATTTGAAACGTCCTATTATTTAAACACGATAACTGAGCAGATTCAAACTTAGTATTAGTGCCTTCGTTAGTTCATAATCAGTATCACTTCAGTTGCTCAGTTGTGTCCAACTCTTTGCAACCCCATGAATTGCAGCACGCCAGGCCTCACTGTCCATCACCAACTCCCAGAGTCCACCCAAACCCATGGCCATCGAGTCAATGATGCCATCCAGCCATCTCATCCTCTGTCTTCCCCTTCTCCTCCTGCAGGCAATCCTTCCCACCATCAGGGGCTTTTCCAATGAGTTAACTCTTCACATGAGGTGGCTAAATTATTGGAGTTTCAGCTTCAACATCAGTCCTCCCAATGAACACCCAGGACTGATCTCCTTTAGGATGGACTTATTGGATCTCCTTGGAGTGCAAGGGACTCTCAAGTGTCTTCTCCAACACCACAGCTCAAAAGCATCAATTCTTTGGCATTCAGCCTTTTTCACTGTCCAACTCTCACATCCATACATGACTTCTGGAAAAACCATAGCCTTGACTAGACTGACCTTTGTTGGCAAAGTAATGTCTCTGCTTTTCAATATACTATCCAGGTTGGCCATAACTTTCCTTCCAAGGAATAGGCCTCTTTTGATTTCATGGCTGCAATCACCATCTGCGATGATTTTGAAGCCCCCCAAAATAAAATCTGACACCTTTCCCACTGTTTCCCCATCTATTTCCCATGAAGTGATGGGACCAGATGCCATGATCTTAGTTTTCTTGATGTTGAGGCTTAAGCCAACTTTTTCACTTTCAGCAAGAGGCTTTTTAGTTCCTCTTCACTTTCTGCCATAAGGGTGGTATCATCTGCATATCTGAGGTTATTGATTTTTCTCCCGGCAATCTTGATTAGTTCATAATATATGGATCCAAATATAATTTAGTAATCAAATGATCTTTCTTTTAAATAATTTCCAACACATATCTGTCTCTTATTACTGTATTTAATTACTTTGAGGTAGTTCCAAAAACTCATATACAGAACTACTTAACAAAATTTTAAAAGCTACGTGGTCTGCCACATTTTAAAAAATAGATTAAAATGAGACAAAATTTAGTTGTGATACAGAGACTGTATAAAAGGCAACATTTTTAGTAACAACCTTGAATAAGTGAATTCACCATATCTATTGTGTGAGTTAGCAGTGAAAATGGATGATATTATAAAACAGTCTAGTCAGGTTGGACTGTTGGTATATTTTTCATCTGTTTTAGACTCCCTCAGTTGCTAATCCAATTAAGTAGCCTCTGAAATTGACAGATATGAATGTAGCACAATTTAAACCTCATGGGTTCCTTCTTGTTAAGTGGCATTGATGGATAAGTAAACAATAATACTTTTACTCACTACTTCATTATGTATCCTACACATACTTAAGAATCCTTAGCCACTGGTTTAGTTTCCTTAATATATTCTGAATGCATAGAGGCTAAATATTTCAAACAACTACTTTTGCTGAGGAATACATTTAACCTCACACTATTGTTCTATTAGAATTAGAATATTCTGACCTAACTAATTTACTCCCCTATTTCCATGTGGACAAGAATTTCCAAATATTGTAGAATTTCAAGTTGAGATTTAGAAATGTCATTTATTGTCAACTCATGAGTAGAATTTTCAAATTGTATGGAGTACAACCTATGGTTATTCTTGTAATAATTTCAATATTTCACATACATTTTATTGTGCTTTTTACTTATAAAATACCTGTATTATAAACAAATATGGAAAAAGTTATCTTGAGCACTCAGTAAATAATTGTTTACCTATAATCTGTTGACAGTTCCTAGCTGTTAAGTATACTATACTTAGACATTAATTTAAATGAAATTATATAATTAATTACTTGAATACCAATGAGCAGAATGCTAAACTATCAAATCATTTTGTTTAATATTATTCTTTGTATGCTTTGTTCACATTTCAAAGTAAATTGTAAACTATTACAAATATCCAATACTGATTTCATTACTGAGTTACTGCTATGGTTCTCTTCTTAGGACTAGATCCCCTCTGTCAGAAGTCGGGTCAGTTTTGACTAGAAGTGATACTGACCCTCTTGACTGCCAACACAAAGCACAAAACACCACACACAGCAAAGAAAATATTATAATGGGGGTAGAATGTCACTAACCTTTTTTCTCCGTTCATAATTGTGCCATTTGCATGAAATTCCTTAGTTTACCAAGGCCAGTCTGATTTCTGTCTGTTCCTCTCACTAAGTTTCTTGGTTTGCAGTTGAATCTTTCAACATCATCCAGCTTTCTCTTTGACTTTCCCCTGCTAAAGTTCTTCTGAAACCAGATCTTTAACTATACTATCAATAAGGAAATGATATTTTCTCACCAGCCACACTTGAAAAATCTTAGGGAGGAATCCATATTAATATTACTTTGATTATCTTTATAGCCTTGGCCTAAAAATATTATAGAGACTGATTGGTAAAGCAGGGACGGATTCCCTACTCACCCTCCATTGTCATGGTGCTATATAATAAGCAGCCACACCTCAAACTTCTTGAAGGGGTAGGGTAGGTCAGTTATTCAAGGAAAGGGAACTTATTTAAGAATTGTAAGTTAAATGGAGTAAGACCAAAACATACTTATTTGCTACAGAGTTCATCTGTAATCTTTTTGTTCAAAAGTTGTTAAATAGAAATGATTAATGTCACTTTAAAGATGAACATTATTCTTAAATAAATATAATTCACAAATTTCTAAAACGCATCCACTTAATTAAGGGAAGAAGCTGTTATGCATTTGTTGATATTATTAGATGGTACTTAAATATGTATGCCCTTTTAAATGTCATGTTTTCTTCTAAATTTAATATAGTTGTATTTTCATAAACTAAAATTATATAGTTAACTTTATATGGGTATAAATAAATAAATAATACTACATTCTGTTTTATTTACTTTATATGCATTACATCATGTAACCATAATAGCAAAATCTGAGCACATTAAATAGATCTTGATATCAATTTTTAAAATGTACCCAAGGAAATATAAACACCATAGCAATTTGATGCCAATCATCATGCATTTAAAAATAAAGTTTTTATTAAATAATTTGAAATTTAGTAAGTTTTAATTTTCTCCTTAAATCATACTTTCATTTTTTCCTCACAGAATTTTATTCTACTCTGCTATATTTGATTGAAATCCTTATCAACCACCATGCTTCTTTGAAACTCAACATACCTAAGTTACAATTCATATCTAATTTTCAATAAAATAAAGTTTTCCTACCAGACTTAACTTTATAATAACTGTGAGTATGTAATCATTCAAACGTGTATATATATTACAAATTTGTATAAATGAATTTTTAACATGAGGAGTACGAATTTTATTCTCAGTACATCTCTTAATAAGAATAAATGGCAACAGATATGGTACCTTAATGACCTGAATTTTCTGCACCCAGGTAATTTGCATGGAGGTACGAGTCTATGTGGGTGAGGAGTTTGAATGTCTATTCCAAGGAGTAAGAAAGGATACTGTGAAACAGGAGATAAGGAAGAACCCATAGGAGGCTTTAATCACAGGCATTTTCTCAGCCAGGTCACTTTTAGGAAAGGGTACTTCAGGGGATCAGCATTTAGAAACTCCTTTCTTTGCAAGAATTCCTGGCTGTGTTTCCCTTGGAATGACTTTGTGTCTCCCTAAGGTTACTCTATATGTAGATAGCTGTGATTATCATTTCAATTTGTCAGATGAGAAAACAGGTAGAGCTTAGAAAAATTTCCCAAAGATACACACTTGAATATTCAAATCAATATATGAATTAATGTCTATCTGACCCATAACCCCATGCACTTAACCACTAAAATTTATTAATTCTCACCCAACACTAATAATGCCACTCTAACACGGATTCATTAAAGAATTAAAGGACATTTAGTACTATTGTTATTAATCTATAGTTAAATTAATAACACTTCACACCTTGCTTGTAACAAGGGTGGGACAATGGGAACCCAATTTCAGAGATAAGCAAGGTGTGGCAATCAGAATGAGTCCATCACCCTTCTTCAGGGCACATTTGCTTTTGTTATTAAACAATAACAAATGCATATCCACAAACACACATCACTTATTTGTATTCTTTATTCAAAGTGCAATATAGGAAAGAGTGTGCTTATGTGTGTGGATATACATATGCTACAATGTATAAGGAGAAAGAAGCTAGGGAGAATTGGATGAGAAACTGTCTTTAAGTATTCACTTGAAGACTTTTTGCTCAGTATTTTTCTATCATAGAGACTATAGGAACCACACTAGCCATTTAGATTTCTCATCTGGGTTGCCAAGGTGTTTCATAAATCCAGATGAGTATATAAACTGAAAAGTGCAAGACCTTGGAGCTCTGTGATCATAGAGCACTCTCTGGAAAATCATTAATGTGAAGAGTGAGGTAATTAAAGCTGTGGTTCTATGGCCAAAGGTTAAATTCACCAAAGCCTTGAGATTTATTAATGAGCAGTTGGGCGAAGTGAGAGTATAACATTGAGGCAAGAGGCAGAGAATCAGACCAATGCCAGATTAACGTTGCAGCATTACTCTAATCAGGTTGTTGGTAAATGCAGGTGTTAGGTGCATGGGGTAACAGGGGCAGTGACAAAGACTGAAAGAACCTACAGAAGGGAATAAGAATAGAAATGAATGATAAACACAAGCAGCACAATGGACACATTTATTCAACACAAATTTACTGAAGCCTTCTATGTATGAAGTACCATGCAGGGACTAGTGCTTCAAAATCCATCAAGACGTGGGCCTTTCTAAGAAAGTGAATTGGGGAAGGAAATAATGCAGGCAACTCTAGGACACTGGCCAATATGCTTTGACACAGGTTTAAAAAAAAAACCCCAAGATTTATGTATATTTTGTGCAGAGTATGTTTATTTTTGGTGACATCCCAGACATTGAAAGTGAAAGTGAAGTCGCTCAGTCGTGTCTGACTCTTTGTGACCCCATGGACTGTAGCCTACGAGGTTCCTCTGTCCATGGGATTTTGCAGGCAAGAATACTGGAGTGGGGTGCCATTTCTTTCTCCAGATCTTCCCAACCCAGGGACTGAACCCTGGTCTCCTGCATTTTAGGAAGATGCTTTACCATCTGAGCCACCAGGGAACATTTAAGGCTGAGTTCAATTAGATATTAGAGAGCCAAATGGTCTTTCTGTATGAGGTTCTTATGTAAAAACTCAAATGTGAAACTTTATGATGTGAATGAGAAGTTACAAATAATTTGGTATAATTGGAGTAAAAAATGTATTGTGTTGAAATGGTGGATTGGGTTAATTAAATTAGCTATTCAAATTGTGGATTTTATTAGTTAATTGAGGATTTGGTAGTCATTTTAGATGTGGGTCAGTGTTTAATGCAGTTTTATTCAGTTTATCCAGAGTGATAAGTTATGTCTCTCCAGTCATTGCCCATCCCTGTAACACTTACATAGGTGTACTCACCCAAATATATTTCTTATTCATTTCCAAAATCTATATTTAAAACACAAGGGTGTGCATTTGTGTGTAGCTGTAGTGATTACCTGGACATGTGTGAATCATCTCATTTGTCTACTACTAATTCAATCATCTTATATAAGCTTCTCCCCACCCCCCACCCCCCACCCCCATATCTAGTTGAGAAGAGCAAAGAAAAAATTTAGGCTTGTAAATGTAAACATTTTCCACATTCATTCTTTTGGATAAGGGAAAAGAATGGATAAAGGGAACAATTATGAAAATGACCTTCCTCCTTTGGAAGTGAATAGAAACCATTGCAGAATAAAACTGCTACCTCAGCACTCCCCACTCCCTTCTCCAAATCCCCTTGAAATGGCAATAGAAATTTCCAAAGGGACTATTTCATAATAGCCAAATATCAAAAGACCTCAAGGTGAATAAAACTCTTCAGGATCTCTGAAGGACTCCATAGTCCAACTCAGGACTAAAGATACATATATATATGGATGTGTATGTGCATATGAATGCGTTTATATATGCATTCAAGAGCAATTCTAAAAAACTCTACAAAACATGTAGAAATGGATCTTTCAGGCTGAGATTACTGAGGCTTTAATTTTGAAATTCCTACATCAGTTTTTAGAGATTGAAGAAACATTTCATGCAAAGATGGCCACAATAAAGGACAAAAACAGTATGGACCTAACTAGCAGAAAATATTAAGAAAAGGTGACAAGAATACACAGAACTATACAAAAAAGATCTCAATGACCCAGATGGCCATGATGGTCTGATCACTCACCTAGAGCCAGACATCTTAGAATGTGAAGTCAGGTGGGCCTTAGGAAGTATCACTACTAACAAAGCTAGTGGAGGTGATGGAATTCCAACTGAACTACTGGAAATCTCAAAAGATAATGCTGAAAAGTGCTGTGCTTAATATGCCAGCAAATTTCAAAAACTAAGCAGTGGCCACAGGACTGGAAAAAGTCAATTTTCTTTCTAATCTCAAAGAAGAGCAATGACAAAGAATGCTCAAACTACTGCACAATTGCAGTCATTTCACATGCTTGCAAGGTAATGCTCAAAATCCTTCAAGCTAGAATTCAAAAGAACATGAACCAAGAACTTCCAGATATGCAAGTTGGATCTAGAAATGGCAGAGGAACCAGAAATCAAAGGTTTCTGGTTGCATCATAGAAAAAGCAAGATAATTCAAGAAAAATATCTACCTCTGCTGCACTGTCTACACTAAAGCCTTTATGTGGATCACAAGAAACTGTGGAGAATTCTTAAAGAGATGGGAATGTTAGGTAGTTAGAATAGGAAACAGGAGTCCAAAATGGCGGTGGCTAGAAGACAAGGAAGGGAAAAGCCCTTGAAAATAGAACAAGGAAGGTCCGAAGACCTGAGTGAGAACTGCAGGTAGAACAGCACTCCTGTTTAAGACCAATTTGCATAGGACAGGCCCAGGGGTGCAGAAATAAACATAAAAAGAGCAGCCAAAGCGCTTGCTTTCTCTCTCTCTCCTGTGCTTCCAAGACAGACTCTCTCCGCACCCCCCACCTCCACCTCTCTCCCTTTCCCTTCCTCTCTCTCCCCCATCTCTCCCTCTCCCTTCCTCTCTCTCTCCCCTACATGCGTGCACTCTTTCTACCCCCACCCCCCGCCACGTGCATGTGTTCTTTCTCTTTCTCTCTCTTGCCTACGCTTTGACAATGGACACTGATTTGTCTAAGAGCTATATCATGGTCTGTTCAAGATCCAAGAGCTGTGACCCGCTGAGGGCTTCAATGTCCATCACTCCAAATCTTTGTGATGAGACAAGAACTGAGGAACATACCCTCGCGTGACATCTACACTCACCTGACAGGAATACCAGACCACCTTAGCTGCCTCCTGAGAAACCTATATACAGGTCAAGAAGCAACAGTTAAAACTGAACATGGGACAATGGAATGGTTCAAAATTGGGAAAGGAGAATGTCAAGGCTGCTTGACCCTGCTTAGTTAACTTATATGCAGAGTACATCATGTGAAATGCTGGGCTGGATGAAGCACAACCTGGAATCAAAATTGTCAGGAAAAATATCAATAACCTCAGATATGCAGATGACACCACCCTTAAGGCAGAAAACGAAGAACTAAAGAGCCTTTTGATGAAAGAGGAGAGTTAAAGAGCTGGCTTAATAAAGCTCAACATTTACAAAACTAAAATCATGGCATCCAGTCCCATCATTTAATGGCAAATAGATGGGGAAACAGTGGAAACAGTGACTTACTTTATTTTCTGGGGCTCCAAAATCACTGCAGATGGTGACTTCAACCATGAAATTAAAAGATGCACATCTCCTTGGAAGAAATGCTATGACAAACCTCGATGTATTAAAAAGCAGAGGTACCACTTTGCCAAGAAAGTTCTATAGAGTCAAATCTATGGTTTTTCCAGTAGTCATGTATGGATGTGAGGATTTGACCATAAAGAAGGCTGAGCATGGAAGAACTGATGTTTTCAAATTGTGGTGCTGGAAAAGACTCTTAAGAGTCCCTTGGACTGCAAGGAGATCAAACTAGTCAATCCTAAAGGAAATCAGTCCTGAATATTCACTGGAAGGACTGATGCTGAAGCTGCAATAGTTCAGCTACCTGATATGAAGAGCTGACTCATTGTAAAAGACCATGATGCTAGAAAAGACTGAAGGCAGGAGGAGAAGGGGACAACAGAGGACGAGATGGTTGGATGACCACTGACTCAATGGACATGAGTTTGAACAAGCTCCAGGAGATGGACAGGTAAGTCTGGCATACTGAAGTCCGTGGGATCACAAAGAGTCAGAGACAACTGAGCAACTGAACAGCAACAACACATCAGTTCTAAAAGGAAGAAAATGAAGGCATCATGGAAATAAATATATGGAATGTCCCTGAGATAGCTGTTCTGGTTGTACCTCCCTTTTTGTCTCTCCTTTTCCTCCTGACTTCCTCTATAAAAATAATGTCAAGCGCTTATTCTTTCCCCCACAGTAAGGAGAAGGATGGCACACTGAAGAACCCAGTGCTCTCTCTCTCTAGAGGACTAGGCTTTCTACAATGGATTTTATTTTCCTGGAGTAAATCTCTTATTTTTTACATGATGGCATGCAGAGGCAATCTGAATGCCTTACCACAACCTTTTCTCTGTTAAGTGATACTTGCAAACCACATACAACATACACAATCCTATAAATATACACAAGTTCTCAATAGCTTTGACTATTTCATGAGAAATTGACCTGTCCAACTGAAGATAAAACTCACATCGTCTACTAAACACAGATATGAACAACAACAACAAAAAATCTAAACTTCTTAGCCTTTAGGAGAAACAAACAGCTCAAAAATGAGATAAGAAAGATGATCTAATTAAGTAAAAGAAAATTTAAATATAATTATACTTGATACTTGTGATGTGATTAGAGACATTTCTAGGAAAAAGAAAGGTAACTACAATACTAGAACAACAAAAACAAAAACAGTAAAATAAACATCGAATTGCAGGGGGGAAAATGATACCCTATTTCTCTATACTTGTGTTTACAAAATTCTCTAAAGTCACATAAATGGAGAATATTTTAAAAACTCAAAACACATTATAGTATGTCTTTGAAGAAAATTATTTTTTATATTTCTAATCATTATGGAGGGCTTCCCAGGTGGCACGCTGCTGTGGCTGCCAAGTCGCTTCAGTCATGTTCAACTCTGTGCGACCCCATAGACGGCAGCCCACCAGGCTCCACTGTCCCTGGGACTCTCCAGGCAAAAGCATTGGAGTGGGTTGCCATTTCCTTATCCAATGCATGAAAGAGAAAAGGGAAAGTAAAGTCGCTCCGTCGAGTCCGACTCTTCGTGACCCCATAGACTGCAGCCTTCCAGGCTCCTCCGTCCATGGGATTTTCCAGGCAAGAGAACTAGAGTGGGGTGCCATTGCCTTCTCTGTCAGGTGGCACTAGTGGTAAAGAACCTGCCTGCCAATGCAGGAGATGTAAGATACGCAGTTTGATCTTTGTGTAGGGAAGATCCCCTGGAGGAAAGCATGGCAACACACTCCAGTCTTCTTGCCTGGAGAACCCCATGCACAGAGGAGCCTGTTTGGCTACAGACCAAATGGAAGAGTCAGACAGGACTGAAAGCAACTTAGCATGCATGCAATCATTATGGAATGAAGAGACTATTCAATAAAGTGTGCTATCTAAATTTGTTAGGTATTTAGAACAATTAGAATTTTATTCAAAACCACATATTTAAATATATCTATATGTTATAATGACAATAGGTAAGGTTAAATGGAACATGAAAAACTAAGATAAACTATACATTAATATTTGTATGACAGAGGAAGGATAATTTCTTTTAAAATGCAAGTGTAGCATGAACTGCACAGTAATGACCGAAAAATTTTAGAGAAAAAGTTTAAAATTTTCTTTGATGTAATAAGTAAAAAAGCCAAAATTGAGGTCAGAAATACATTTACAATATTTATGACAAAATATTTGACATTTATAATAATAAAATGCTTTCTACCATGATATGTGAATTTTTTGAATAAAATATCAAAGAGAAAATGACTAACACTACAACAGAAAAAACTTCAAAAAGAAAAAGTCATTTCACCCCCAAAATCTTCATTATCTAGCACGTACTATACTTCTTGGTACCGAACAACAGTTTTCCTTGGGGACTTATATCTTGTCTTGTTATCCTTTTATATGTTTTTAATCTTATTAGTGATTCAGAACAAAGTTCTAATTATATACATCAATTAGATGAAATCCTTTTGGAATGGCATATTTTCTATTCAAGAACATCAATCCGATATGTAATTAAAGAGAAGTTAGAAATAATGTTTCTTTTTTTTTCTTAAAGGTTTTCAAATTCTAAAATGTTAGCCTTAACTAAGTTCTAAAGTAACATCTCAGGTTTTCACGTTTCAGAAGTTTTTTTTCCCCTTTCAACTTCATTTTGGCAACTTTTATGTTTAAAATCTTTCAAATCAACCTGTGCATTTAAAACCTTGTAAGTAAAAGGATTTAGAGGTGTCATTTGGAAATGTCATGTCTGTTGTCAGTGGTTCATGAATAACTGACACTGCGATTACCTAGGGAAATTTTAAATTAGTCTCTTCATTAACATAAGGTTAGCTTGGTGAATGCTAGATTTTAACTTAGGTATTTACTCAAGAGATAAAAAGGTTTTAATAGGACATCTAATGAAAAATTCATTACTTCAATTTGGTATCCCAAAGGTTTCCAAGTTACTTCATGAATTAGTCTTTGAGAAAACCAATACACATTTTATTTATTAATTATAGTTTCAATAACTGTGAATGTCCAAATAAAAAGAGATCAATCTATAGGTAACATATGATAAGATGATTTCAACAGCATTGATGCAAAATAAGTAGTATATAGATCATTGCTAATATGGCTGTTATTCACTCAGAGTTGAATAACTGGATTCTAAAAAATGTACATAATAGTAATAAAATAATATAAAAATTAATTTACAACTAAAAGGAATTTTACATATGTAAACCTCACTCAGATGATAATAAAACATCTTTATGACTCTATTTACTTTAGGGTTGATGCTTAAGTCTCACAAGATATCAACTATACTTCAATTAAAAATGTAAAATAAAAAACTCAAAGGAGTGCTAATATAATTTTAAAAAGCAATTATTTTACCATCATGCCAAAACAGAATAAAATAAGGAGCAAAAGACCTGTACCCAGAAAACTATTAGATGATGATGAAAAAAATCAAAGATGACACAAATGGAAGAAGAGATATACCATGTTCTTGGATTGGAAGAATCGATGTTGTGAAAATTACTATAATACCCAAAGAAATCAACAGATTCAATTCAATACTTATCTAATTATCAATGGCATTTTTCACACAATAAGAACAAAACTTTTTACAATTTGTATTGACAAACAAATTACTCCTAATAGTCAAAGAAATCTTAAGAAAAATGGAGCTAGAGGGATCAGGCTCCTTGAATTCACACTATACTATAAAGCTACAGTAATCAAGATAGTACGATACTAGCACAAAAGCAGAAATATAGATGAATGGAACAAGATAGAAAATCCAGAGATGAACTCAGGCAGCTATGATCAACTAATCTATGACAAAGAAGGCAAGAACATGCAATGAAGAAAATACAATCGTTCCAATAAGTGGTGCTGGGAAAACTGGACAGATACATGTAAAAGAATGAAAATAAAGCACTCTCTAACACCATACACAAAAACAAAACTCTCTATTAAAGGCCTAAATGTAAGGCCCAACACTGTAAAACTCTGAGGAAAAAATAGGCAGAACACCCTCTGACATACACTGTAGCAATATCTTTTTAGATCCACCTCCTAACATAAGGAAAATAAAAATAAACAAGTGGGACATAAAAAGGCTTTTGCACAGCAAAGGAAATCACAAACAAATGAAAACTCATAGAAAGTGAGAAAACATTTGCAATAAAGCAACTGACAAAGATTTCAGTTCAGTTTGTCACTCAGCCGTGTCCTACTCTGCAACTCCATGGACAGCTGCACACCAGGCTTCCCAGTCCATTACCAAATCTCAGAGTTTCTCTAACCCATGTCCATCAAGTCAGTGATGCCATCCAACCATCTCATCCTCTGTCATCCCTTTCTAATCCTGCCTTCAGTCTTGCCCAGCATCAGAGTCTTTTCCAATGAGTTGGCTCTTCACATCAGGTGGCCTAAGTATTGGAGCTTCAGCATCAGCATCAGTCCTTCCAATGAATATTCAGGACTGATTTCCTTTAGGATGGACTGGTTGGATATCCTGCAGTCCAAGGGACTCTCAAGACTCTTCTCCAATACCACAGTTCAAAAGCATCAATTCTTCAGTGCTCAGCTTTTGTTATAGTCCAAATTTCATATTCATACATGACTACTGGAAAAACTTTGACAAGATGGACCTTTGTTGGCAAAGCAATGTCTCTGCTTTTTAATATGCTGTTCAAGTTGGTCATAGCTTTCTTCCAAAGAGCAAGTGTTTTTTAATTTCATGGCTGCAGTCACCAGTGGAGATTTTGGAGGCAAGAAAATAAAGTATCTCATTGTTTCCATGGACTCCCCATCTATATGCCATGAAGTGATGGGGCCAGATGCCATTATCTTGGTTTTCTGAATGTTGAGTTTTAAGCCAATTTTTTCATTCTCCTTTCACTTTCATCGAGATGTTCTTTAGTTCTTCTTTGCTTCTGTCATAAGGGTGGTATCATCTACATATTTGAGGTTATTGATATTTCTCCCGGCAATCTTAATTCCAACTTCTGTGTCATCCAGCTCTGCATTTCGCATAATGTACACTGCATATAAGTTAAATAAGCAGCATGAAAATATACAGCCTTCACGTACTCCTTTCCCAAGTTGGAACCAGTCTGTTGTTCCATGCCCAGTTCTAACTGTTGCTTCTGAGCTGCATGCAGATTTCTCAGGGGGCAGATTAGGTAGACTAGTATTCCTATCTCTTTCAGAATTTTCCACAGTTTGTTGTGATTCACACAGTCAAAGGCTTAGTCAATAAAGCAGAAATAAATGTTTTTCAGGAATTTTCTTGTTTTTTCAGTGATACAACCTATGCTTGCACTTTGATCTCTGGTTCCTCTACCTTTCCTAAATCAAGCTTGAATATCTCAAAAATCACATTTTATGCACTGTTAAAGCCTGGCTTGGAGGATTTTGAGCATTACTTTGCTAGTGTGTTAGATGAGTACAATTGTGCGATAGTTTAAGCATTCTTTGGCATTGCCTTTCTTTGGGATTGGAATGAAAACTGACCTTTTCCAGTCCTGTCGCCACTGCTGAGTTTTCAAAATTTGCTGACATATTGAGTGCAGCATTTTCACAGCATCATCTTTTAGGATTTGAAATAGCTCAACTGGAATTCCATCACCTCCACTAGCTTTGCTCCTAGTGATGCTTCCTAAGGTCCACTTGACTTCACATTCCAGGATATCTGGCTCTAGGTGAGTGATCACACAATCGTGATTATCTGGGTCATAAAGATCTTTTTTGTACAGTTCTTCTGTGTATTCTTGCCACCTCTTCTTAATATCTTCTGCTTCTGTTAGACCCATACCATTTCTGTCCTTCATTGAGCCAATCCTTGCATGAAATGTTCCCTTGGTATCTCTAATTTTCATGAAGAGATCTCTTAGAAAACTGAAAATAGAGCTACCATGTGATCCGGTAATCACATATAAGGACATATATCTTGAGAAAATCATATTTTGAAATGACACATGCACCTCAATGTTCACTGCAGCACCATTTACAATAGCCAGTTAATGGAATTTTTTCTAAATATCCATTGACAGAAGAATGAATAAAGAAGACGTGGTACATTCATACAGTGGAATATTGTTGTGTCAGGCAGAGAAAGACAAATATCATATAATATCCCTTATATGTGGAAAAAAATTTAAAACATAGAAATTAAGTTATTTGCAAAACAAATAGTGACATAGGTGTAGAAAACAAATTACCAAGAGAGAAAGGAGATGGGGGAGTAAATCGGGAGATTGGGATTGATGTATATACACTATTATATGTAAAATAGATTACTAACAAGGACCCATGGTATAGCACAGGGAACTCTACTTAATATTATGTATTGATCTATATGGGAAAAGAATCTAAAAGAGCAGATGTATGTATAACCACATCTAGGTATATATGTTTCTCTGTTTAGGTAAAGAATCTAAAAATGAGTTGATACATGTATAACTAATTAACTTTGCTGTGCAGCAGAAGCTAAATGCAACATCGTAAAACAAATGTATTCCAACAAAAAAAAAAAATGATTTTTTCCCAGAGATACTAATAGTAATAAGAAAAAACCCAAATGGGTAATGTTGAATAACGTGTGTATAAAAATATAAATGTTTTTCACTCATTTGTATATTGATATATTCATCAGGGTAACTGTACACCACCGAGAAATATCTTTTAAAGTTGCACACATTTTAGGTTGAATTAAATGTAGCAACTATTTTAAATTATAATTGAACTTTAGAGTTGAAATTATGAAGAGAATTAGATAAAATATTGAAGATTTTAGAAACTATTATAGCTTTAAATGTTCTAAAGAGAAGTTGTTTGTATAGAGTATAACAGGGTATACTTCAAAGAGTCCGTGTTTCACATAATGTATACTGTGAATATGTACTATCCACACAATAAAATGACACATGAAGAAATTCATAGGAGATAAAAATTCATTTCATCTGAAATACTTTCTTTTGAAATTACATGAAGTACTAGGAATCAACACAGATACATAGGGACTGAATAAATTAGTCAAAAAATAAAAAGCAAAACAGCAGGGTTCAAGATTTGAATAAACCACTTTTTGTCTATCAGTTGTTATCCATTTTTAACATTACTTCACATAATATCGTTTCTTGATTCCAAGAGAATTAGAGAGCTAGTATTAATCAAAGTTTTCTGGAGGGAAAAAACCCAACAGTGTATGTGTACTCAGGTGTACTCACATCAAGGATGTGTGTGTGTGTGTGTGTGTGTGTGTGTGTGTGTGTGTGTGTGTGTGTGTGTGCTTCCCAGGTGCTTCTAGTGGTAAAAAACCTGCCTGCCAATGCAGGAGATCTAAGTGATGTAAGTTCAATCTCTGGGTTAGGAAGATCCCCTGGAGTAGGAAATGGCAACCCATTCCAGTATTCTTGCCAGGAGAATCCCATGGACAGAGAAACCATGGGGTCACAAAGGGTGATATAGATATAGACATAGATATATAGAGATACACACACACATACTACGTTGTTATTGTTTAGTCCTTAAGTTGTGTCAGATTCTTTGTGATCCCAGGGACTGTAGTCCACCAGGCTTCCCCGTCCATGGGATTTTCCAGAAAAGAATAATGGATTGGGTTGCCATTTCCTTCTCCAGTGTGTGTGTGTGTGTGTGTGTGTGTGTAATATATATATATATATATATAGCAACTGTATGATCTAACAATCTCACTCCTGGGCATATATTCAGAGAACACCATAATTCAAAGCGATACACGCACCCAATGTTCATTGCAGCACTGTTTATAATAGCCAGAACATGAAAGGGATATAAATGTCCATTGATAGATGCATGCAAGATATGGTACATAAATACAAAGAAATATTACTCAGTTATAAGAAAGAAAAAGGAAATAATGCCACTTGCAGCAACATAGATAGACCTAGAGATTCACATACTGAGTGAAGTAAGTCAGAGAAAAGCAAATATAGTATGGCTTATATGTGGTATCTTTAAAAAAATTAAAAATAAACTTATCTACAAAAGAGAATTAGAATTGCAGGTGTAGGAAAAAACCTTATGGTCACTAGGTAGTAAGGAGGGGAGAGAGGGATCCATCAGGAGACTAGGATTAACATATATACACTTACTAGTAGATAATTGATAAGGACCTACTGTATAGCACAGGGAGCTTAATTTTAATACTCTAGTAACCTATATTGGGAAACAATCTAAAAAAAGAGCTTATATATATATATGATAACTGATTCACTTTAATGTTCACCTGAAACTAATACATTGTAAATCAACTATAATTCATTAAAAACTTAAATATATATATTAAAAATATACCTGTGTATGTGTGTGTTTTAATGAGACTTCCTAGGAAAGAATGTACTGTAAAACAAAAATATCTGTAACCCAATTTTGTGAAAGGTAGAAAATTACTACACTTTATACTATACTTTAGAAAAGTTCTTTTAAAAATAATCCTTTATTTGAATTCTCTTGAAAAGTTTTTATTTTTAACAATTTAGACAAACTCCTGGAAATTAGAACAATTTCCTGCATGAAACTGAAACAAGTCTAAGTACAGCCCTATACAATTTCACAGCTTCCTCTCCCCTCATTTGTGTGTTAGTCACAGTGAGTATATACAGCCTGAAACTGTATCCATGTACTATAACATTTTGCTTAATATATTGTATTCAATAGCCATTATACAGACAGTAAGTGAAAACTGGTAGTGTTAGTCGCTGAGTCATGGCTGACTCTTCACGACCCCATGGACTACAGCAGACTCCATGGACCCTGTGCACTGAAGCACAGGTAGACCCTTTGGACTGAAGCCCTCCAGGTTCCTCTGTCCATGGAATTCTTCAGGCAAGAATACTGGAGTGGGTAGCCATTCCTTTCTATAGGGATCGAACCTGGGTCTCATATTCATTACTGCCTGAGCCACCTGGGAAGCCCAAGATAAAAATTAAAAGGGCTTAATGTCTTAGACGAATTGCTATTTTAAAAGTAAAGTTTAGTAGATGATAAAAGTATATATACATATAAAATATATATATATATTATAATACAATACTATGCATTGTATATATATTTTATATACATTCACATGTATATACAGACAGTTAAGTAAACATATAAAAGTAACCATTATGTAATTCTACTGCTTTTTTTGCCTAGGTAATAAGGAAATTTCTTTACAAATATTTTCAGTTTACTCCAGATATTCCTCACCTCTTTGAACAATTCTGTATCTCATTATGTAGCAAAATAAGTTGACAAACCTCTAAAAGAATTCTAGTCAGTATTTAATATTATTTAGACTAGAAGTTAAAATCTAAAGTTCAGTTACAGAAGGGAAATTTCTATAAATACAGATACAGCTAGTTACTATTAAAAGCCATTCTGAGTCTTTTGATATATACTCAAAGGCCTCACATTTTTTCCAAATAGCAAATAAATATATTTAGAAAATTAAAATTACACATACTTTGAAGAAGCAATTGTGACCTTCAAACTAGGCATAATAGTTTTAAATATAGCAATCCTGTATTCATCTAGTTGCCAAAATTTATAATTTGTTCTAAATAAATTATGTTTTTTATGATACTTCACTTACTCCCTTCATATAAATTTCTTCAGTGTGATTATTGAAGCACTTACATGTGGTGGCATGGTGAATACATTTGTAAGCACTTTCTTTTGATTTTGAGGGTATGATTCTAAATCCTCCAGCTTTTCCCCTTTACTAAAAAAATTAAAGCCTTGAGTTTTAGGTTATAGACTAGGTTAAATAATTTCTCCCTTATAGTAAATAATCTGAGTCTTAAACATAAATCATGTAGAAATCCTATTTAAGAATTCCCTCTTTTAAAACCTCTTAATGGAAAATATTGAGGCTTCCCTGGTGGCTCAGATGGTAAAGAAGCTACCTGCAATGTGGAAGACTCAGGTTTGATCCCTGGGTTAGGAAGATCCCCTGGAGAAGGGAATGGCAACACATTCTAGTATTCTTGCCTGGAGAATTCTATGGACATGGGAGTCTGGTGGGCTATAGTCTAGGCCATCACAAAAAGTTGGACACAGCTGAACGAGTAAGCACTTGATGGAAGATATTAACACTTGCCTTACAATTTGGAGCTACTTTAATCAGTCTATTTGACTAAACCAAAAGGCCTGACTATTTACCACAATATTTTTCTGTTCACTAAATATCTATAGTTCAACACATTTACTTTCAATCAGTATTTCTCTTTACATGTAAATCCTGAGGTAAAAATATCCCTAAAGGTCTGAATTATAAATGTTTCCCTAAATGTTATTAAGTTTACCTTTTATTTCCTTCATCACATAAATTCAAGAAAGCTTTAAAAACATACCAGTAATTTTCTTTTAAAATATGTAAGTGTCACTATATCTATGTACATTTTGCTTTGCCAATAATTCTTGAATGAATTGAAGATTTATTTGGAGTTGCACAATACAGATAAAATCAAGAGCTAACATTATAACAGCATTATTCAGTTGATTATCATCACTTTCCAAAATTAACCAGTTGTTTTTTAATTGTCATATTCATTAACTTGTAGTCTCTCAACTAAAATTTCTTGATTATTGTTTCAGACTTCATTGAAGTAGATTTTTGCATTATTATCGTTTTCCTTAGCTGGGGTTTAGAATATATATTTAGGATTAATCACCATAAACTATTTTAAAACTTTAACTTCACAGATTAGAATATACAATTTAATAAATAATAATAAACAAAAACATATTTTGTTTATGTTATCACTTATTCTAGGTCATAAATTTCAATAACTAGATTTTGATTTATTTGTAAGTATATTTGATACAATAGTATTTTATTTCATTTAGTTAAAAGAAATGAAGATAATTAAAATGAGGTTTCTTATGTATTCAGTGGCACTACAGACTTAACTATTATTGAGCATTAAATTGGATTCATACTTATGGAAGCCAAAACAAACTAGAGAAATGTTATGATTTTTGTTTCTTTTATCTGTGGGTAAAATAATGTCAACTCATCATAATAAGAAATACTTATCTTCTTTCAAAAATTTGATAGAAATTTCCATATTGGTGATTACACACACTAGCACAATATAAAAAAATTTTGACAATGTTTTCCAGAAAGACCAAACAGTTTTCATGTCACTGATACAGACTATAAAAGCATGGAGTGAAAACAGCTTAGTAAAAACAACTAAAAACAACTTAGTAAACAATTCTAGGGGAACAGAAAACTAAGAAAGTTGAATAATTCAATAATTATGTATTAAACAGTTAAGTACTAGTGACACTGCAGTAAACAAAAGTTGGCAAATCTATTTTCCTAACATATTAGCAGAAAAATCAAGGTTAACATGCTGAGGGGCAGAGGCTGTTAATGTACTTATTGCTTTTCCACTTTCAATGAAAAATCAAAATGTAGTCTCATTCCATTAAGATTTTTTTAACCCTATAAACTTTGGGGCAGAGAGAAAATAAAGTATTAACAAGTATGAGAAAAAAATAAAACCAAGATCCATACTTAAACTGTCAGTTTCAACTCTGAAAAGACAGATATTTGAGAACTGTCAGTTATGACATACACTCTATACCACATTCTATTTTACCCAAGCCTTAATCTCAGTAAGAGTGTCTTGAAATCTATCCTCATTAATTATTTGTTTTGCATGAGTCAACTATAGCCACAATGAAGCTGTATAAGAAACCACTCTAAAATAAGTAGCATGCAAATCAAGTTTTGATTCCTCATTCGTGTGCATGTAGTTTGGCTGGAGTTCAGTTGATCTAAGGTTGTGATTAATTCTTAACCATGGGTTTGACTCAAATCTATTCCTTGTTTTTCTTATTCTTTTGGGACCAGTGGGTTCGCTGGGGCATGTTCTTCTGATGGCCAAGACAGAAGTAGAACAGGACAAGCCCAATCACACAAGTACTTCAAGCTTCTCAGCACATTTCTTCCGTTAATCCATTTGACAGGGCAAGTCACATGGCCAAGTCCAGAGGTAAGAGGAAGGGAAAAAATATTTGTGGAACAATGATCTAATCTACCACAGAATCTAACATCCTGGCTAATGACCTGTTCCAAATATTTCATATATTTTACAACCTATATTATACTGTTCTTATGGTTCCCAACTGTTACTGCAACAAGTTGAAAAGTACAAGTATCTGGGCAGCTTAAACTGTGTAACATTTTTCATGAGTCATAAATAAGACTTCAGAGAATGCATTTTAATCTCTAAAAGACATATTTAAAATTTTGAGATATTCAGATAAACAGATAGTTATAAGAGACAATACAAAAAGATACCACATTCCCTTGTCCATTTTCTTCCAAAGGTAATTTACATCTTGCAAAATTTCAGTGTAATATCACAAATAAATGACACTGATATTACTCAACAACCTTATTTGGATTTTGCCAGTTTTAGATGCACTCATGTGTATGTGTGTCTGCATATATATGCAGTTTTATGTGAGATTCATATGGACATATCACAACAAGATATAGAATAATAATTCCATTACAGGGATTTCTTGTGCTATCCTTGTATAGCCACAGACATCTTGTTCCCTATCAGCTCCTGGCAGCTGTTAACTGTTTCTCCATTTCTGTTTAATAATGCTATATAAATCGATTCACATAGTATACAGACTTTGAGACTGGCTTTTTCACTTAGAATAATTATGTGATGTCTATCCCAGCTGTGATATGTATCAATAAATTTTTATTGATGAATGGTATTCCGTGGTATGACGTCACAGTCTGTTTAACCATTAATCTATAAAAGAGCAATATTTTCTATAGTTTCAGCTATTATAAACCTGTTAGTAACATTAATTATACAGACTTTATGTTAGCATCATTTTTTGTTCCTCTAGTATAAATACTCAATAGTGCAATTGCTGGGCCAGATGGAAAATGTATATTTAGCTTTGTAAGAAAACTTTGTGTATTTTCCAGAGTAGCTGTACCATTTTCATTTAGGAATAGGTGAGTGATCCATATTCTCTACCAATCAAGTATTTGAAAAAATGTGCAGAAACAATAGGGCATTATTTTACAAAATATGGGTAAAGTTTTGGTTTAACACTCATTTTATAGGAATTGAAATAGTATACATTTTTTTAAAGAAAATATTTAAAACTAGGCTTTAAGCTTTGTCCAGGTGGTAGGAAATTTCTGAAAAAACTCGAGAACACTTCACTTTAATTCTATCCTTTTAAAATTTAATTTTCCTTTTACTTTAAAGAATAGTATGTATCATTGTATAAAATAATCAGGGCTTATAGTGGTTTCATATGATTTTACACACTTAGCCTGATGATGATAATATTTGAGGTAACTATGATGTAATAGTAATGCTCAGAATTCTCCAAGACAGGCTTCAGCAATATATTAACCATGAACTTCCAGATGTTCGAGCTGGTTTTAGAAAAGGCAGAGGAACTAGAGATCAAATTGCCAACATCCGCTGGATTATCAAAAAAGCAAGAGAGTTCCAGAAAAACATCTATTTCTGCTTTATTAACTATGCCAAAGCCTTTGACTGTGTGGATCACAATAAACTGTGGAAAATCCAGAAAGAGACAGGAATACCAGACCACCTGACCTGCCTCTTGAGAAACCTGTATGCAGGGCAGGAAGCAACAGTCAGAACTGGACATGGAACAACAGACTGGTTTCAAATAGGAAAAGGAGTACGTCAAGGCTGTATATTGTGACCCTGCTTATTTAACTTATATGCAGAGTACATCATGAGAAACGCTGGGCTGGAAGAAGCACAAGCTGGAATCAAGATTGCCTGGAGAATTTTCAATAACCTCGGATATGCAGATGACACCACTCTTATGGCAGAAAGTGAAGAGGAACTGAAAAGTCTTTTGATAAAAGTGAAAGAGGAGAGTGAAAAAGTTGGCTTAAAACTCAATATTCATAAAACTAAGATCATGGCATCTGGTCCCATCACTTCATGGCAAATAGATGGAGAAACAGTGGAAACAGTGTCAAACTTTATTTTGGGAGGCTCCAAAATCACTGCAGATGCCATGAAATTAAAAGACGCTTACTTCTTGGAAGGAAAGTTATGACCAATCTAGATACCATATTTAAAAGCAGAGACATTACTTTGTCAACAAACGTCAGTCTAGTAAAGGCTATGCTTTTTCCAACAGTCATGTATGGATGTGAGAGTTGGACAGTGAAGAAAGCTGAGCACCGAAGAATTGATGCTTTTGAGCTGTGGTGTTGGAGAAGACTCCTGAGAGTCCCTTGGACTGCAAGGAGATCCAATAAGTCCATCCTAAAGGAGACCAGTCCTGGGTGTTCATTGGAAGGACTGATGTTGAAGCTGAAATTCCAATACTTTGGCCACCTCATGCAAAGAGCTGACTCATTGGAAAAGACTCTAATGCTGGGAAGGATTGGGGGCAGGAGGAGAAGGGGACGACAGAGGATGAGATGGCTGGATGACATCACCAACTCGATGGACATGGGTTTGGATGGACTCCGGGAGTTGGTGATGGACAGCGAGGTCTGGCGTGTTACAATTCATGGGGTCGCAGAGAGTCAGACACGACAGAGCAACTGAACTGACTAACTGACGATGTAATAAGATTATACTAATTCCTAGCTTTTTGGGAAGTCACATCTCCAAAAGAAATGGTTCCATCATTGGTATAAGTAAAGAATGTATAGGACTTCCCTGGTGGTCCATTGGTTAAGAATTCAGCTACCAATGCAGGGAACATGGGTTTTATCCCTGATCTGGAGAAATTCCACATGCCATGGGTCAACTAGTTCCATTTGCCACCACAGCTGAGCCAGGTGCCCTAAAGCCTGTGCTCTGCAACAAGAGAAGCCACCGCAATGGGAAGCCCATGCACTGCATCTAGAAAGTAGCCCCCACTCACTACAACTGGCAAAAGCCCATGCATAGCAACAAAGACCCAGTGCAGTCAAAAACAAAAGCAAAAGTATGTACAAACTAAGGTCTGTATCTTTAATGTTTAATTATTAAGACAATCTGTCTCTCTTTTGTTGAGTGATTATGGTAGTAAGGGAATCTATGGATACAATAACCAAATAATCAAGTTTTGTTTTCTTCTCTCACATACCAAAACCCATTCCCAGTTTGTGTGACCCATAAGTATTTGATAAAAAGTAACAAATGCTTTTTTTTTTTTCAGGTACACCAAAACGGTGGTTTTTAATGTTGGATTGAGTGTTTTTTTTTTTTAATTGTTTTTGCCATACATTGTCATGATATCACCATGGGTTTACATATGCTTCCCCTCCGGAACCCCCCTCCCTCCTCCCTCCCCCCCGGGAAATCTCGCTGCACCAGTCCCGAGCATTGTCATGTGTCTAACAAATGCTTTTAAAAAGCATAAAGCAGTGCTTTGTCTCAGACTGAGAAAAATGTATTTATCATCCTCAGGTTCTGAATTTTCTTCACCCAACTTCAAATCCTGACTCCTAGGTTTGTTTTCTTCTGCCTCATTTTGTTTTTATTTGATGACAATCTATAGACTTTGTGATGCAGTCTAAACCTCTAGCCAACTGTGTTTTCAGATTTTTATTCTGTGCTAAGAGTGCTAGGAGAATACTTCGTTGTTGTTGTTGTTTTCTTTTGTCCCTCATGGATTAACAAGGTCCTCAGATCTCAGTTTTATTAAACAAGGGATTTCAGAACCTATAATGAGGAAATAAATTCTAGTGGTCATAGAGAGGATATTTGGTAGTGGTGGGGATGGGTACAGTGTATTTACAGAGTTGAGAGCAGTGGGTTTTCTTAATTTAGTTGAATGATTGTCAGTTCATTGTTCTATCACTGTAGGGTTTTACTGAATAATCAATTTACCACCTTCAAGTACAAAGAGCAGAGAAGCACACTGAAAGTTTTGGATATTTTCCTATTCTGAATCAATGGTTCAGGCTACAACTCCCAAGTTATTCATAAATGAGATGAGAAAGATACAACTTTTGGTAGCCATTAATCAACAATATTTTTGCAGTAACTTGCAAGGAGTTGCATTACAATGTTTACTATCAGATATATTCCTCAGTGTATAGCCTGAGCCTTGTCAAAGGAAATGAAAAATTCCAAGGAATAGTAAATTTTATCTTTAGGACAGCAAATATTCCTCAAGAGAATTATGCAGAATTTATCAACCAATTATTACCCTTACATATTTTTTTTGTTGTTTGTTTAAAAAAGACTTTTTTCTGTGTGTGCTTTTCCTTCCCTGGCCCTTGGACAGTGGCCCACTTTCAATTGCATTAAAACAATGACCAAGTAAACAAACAAGATCATTTTAGCTTAGAAAATGAAATTCTTAATAAAATTGTTTGACAGTAAAATGTATGGCTTAGAAAAATAAGTATCCAAGTCAGTTACAGTAAACCTCCTTATTATCCAAATTCTTTTTTTTTTTTTTTGAAGTTTGCAAATTCTTTATATTTCCAGCTGTTGAGACAATATTTCTGAGAGCTGAGGTTACCTCTAGCGGCGAAACCAGAGCCAGCTATTAAGCAGCCAGAATGCTACAGTAATTGAATACATGACCATTTCTCTTTTAGCCCGTTCTTTGTTCTCCTCTTCCAGAAGTTGTAGGCGTCTATTTAGTTTGATTATCTGTCGTCTTAATGAAGCTGCATCTACAACTGTCATGTCTTCTGAAGTTCCTTCAATCGTTGCATCTGTATTTGAAATGCCATACCTGATGTTGTCATGATGAGGATTAGAAGTGGCGGCAGCAGACCCACCACGCAACACAGGTATGGAGTCAGTTTTCACCAGCTGTCCATTTTGGCGAACAGCATTTTCACTCATAGAGCGTTCTCTTTTTAGCCTGCCAACTGCACGGATTTCTTCATTTTGAGGGGTTGGAGCAGGTCTTTCTAAATCCAGAAAATCTAGAGGTCTTTCACTCAGCGTAAGCACACGAGGTGGTGTTTTTAGAGCCAGAGGCTTAAAGGGAGTTGACTGTATAAGGTCAAGATCTGCTGGTCTTGAAAATGGAATGTCTTCGTTATTTCCTGCTACCACAGGTCTCTCTGGAAGTTGCATAATCACACTAGCGTTTGAAACTCCTTCTTGAAATCCTTGTTCCAGGTCAGCATTTGGTGGTGCTACCTTTAATTTTTCCGGGACCCTCATTCACTGACTAATACCTTCAGTGTATTCCATTTCATACTGAATTCGACTAATTTCCGCCATCTCAGCAGCAGTGGGAGAAGGAAAGGCCGCCCCACTCACTAAATGTGTACCAATTACTGCTTGCTCATTGGCATTATCTGCTTCTGTGCTTCATATTAAATCCATTAACTTGCCTCAGTATGCACGTGCTGGATTTAGAGCCACTTTTGTTCCCCTGGGCCGGCGAGGGCCGCCGCCCGCCGGCTCCCGGGATGCTCGGGGGGGGGGCGGGGGGGCTATCCAAATTATTATAATGAAATCTTGAATATATCATTAATAGCTTCAATGTAGCTAAAAGGATAATATTCCAAATTTGTAAAATCTGAATATAGCCTAATTAAAGGTAAGAATTTCTTTATAATCAAGGTTAAATCCAACAATGATTACAAAGAAATTGACAATAAATCTGGTATTCGCCAATCATGTTTATCTGAACAGCATAAATATATGCCAAGAAAAATAAAATCTGCTTATAAGAATGCTTTAACAAATTGAAACTTTGGCAAACTATGGAAGAGGTGGATTTATTCATTTTACTAATTTTCTGTTTATATATGTGACTCATTATGTAACCTTCCCTTTTGTTTTTTATTCTGTTTTGCCCCTGAATCTTACCTGGCCTGGTGCTAGATTAAAGGCAACTCTGGAAGACATGGTCAAATTTCTTTAAAATCATTCCAGGACATTATTATCTGTTCCTGTCATTAAGTAACCATTGTTCATTGTTGAAACTCAGGATATGCCTTCAGAATTAAATTCAAAAGAAGCAAAAGGCTTTACACAGTCAGTATACTAGTCAAGTTGTTTAAAAATTTAGTCCTTAAGAATGTAATGGAGATAGGGTGAGTAAAGCTGTTAAGCTAGCAATCAGGAGAAGATACTATTCCTACTTGGTACTTTGTAAAAGGAAAATAACTTTTTTCCAAAACCTGGCTTTTAAAGTGATGTTTTTAGAAGACAAATTGGAATAGCATCCTTATACTGACCTCAATCTGTAAGAAGGTTGCAGGCTTTTTATTGTGAAAGGAGACTTCTCCTTCCATTTGAAAAAAAAAAAAAATGTAGCAAATAATGTTAACTAATGTCCAGGAGTCTGGGAGGCGTGGGTCGAAGATGGCCTGCTGTGGGGTCAGGGTCACTGAATACAACAGTCCTGGGAACTGGCATAAGTCCTTTTGAATGAGGTCACCATTACGCCTACCACTGGCCTCAGGCCAATCTACAGAGAAGGAAAATTGCCTTGCCCATCAGCAGAAAATTGGATTAAAGATTTACTGAGCTTGGACCCATTAGAGCAAGACCCAGATTACCCACAGCCAGCCCCTTCCATCAGGAAGCTTCCACAAACCTCTTATCCTTTACCATCAGAGGGCAAACAGAATGAAAACAATAATTGGGGGGGGGGGGGTGTTCCCAAGATGGCAGAGGAATAGGGCAAGGACCACTTTCTCCCCCACAAATTCATCAAAAGATCATTTGAATGTTAAGCAACTTTCACAGAACAACTTCTTAACACTGGAGAAGGACACCAGGCACCCAGAAAGTCAGCCAAATCTCTTCAAAAGGATGTAGGACAAAATATAAAAGAAGTAAGCAGAGACAAAACATCTAGGGATTGAGCTCTGTCCTGAGGAGGGAGTTATGAAGGAGGAGAAGTTTCCACACAATAGGAAACCCTCTCATAGGCATATCTGTGTAGAGCTTTGGAATCTCAGAGGGCAATATAACCGGGAGAAAACACACACACACACACACATACACAGAATACACTCAGTCATGTCTGACTCTGCGACCCCATAGACTATACAGTCCCAATCTAGGGGTCAAACCCAGGTCTCCTACACTGCAAGCAGATTCTTTACCAGCTGAACCACCAGGTAAGCTCACAGAATACACACCTAACCGCAACTACCAGCAGAGAAGGGGCTCAGATGCTCGTGTCCACCACCAGTGAGTGGGGGCTGGGCAGGGTGGTGTGGGCTGCATCATCCTTAGGGTAAAGACCAGGCTTGAATGCCCTGAGGACAACCTGAAGGGGCTAATATGAGATAGCAACCCAAACCAAGGGATCAACAGAGAGACAAAAAATTTAAAAAATGGAACTTTCCCGCAGAAGACTCTAACACCACATGGCATAGCTCACAGAACAAAGGATTGTGCCTTAGGGAATACCAAAGGAGAGCAAGCTGGATGCCGTTTAGGGCCCTCCCTCCCCAGAGGCAGAGAGGCAGGTGTGACACAGCCAGAGCCAGAAGGCTAGGGATTGCTATAATCTCGGTCCCAGAGACTGCATCTTCCACCAAACTGTGAGCAGACTGTCAGTCGCTAACCATGTCTTCCTGGGATCCTGGATGGCCAGGAGATTAGCTCACCAGAGGAGACACACGGCACACCTTGGACTATGTCCTCACAGCACATCTGGGAAATGGAGCAGCTGGGACCAGGAAGATGCATGAGATGTATGGTCCACCTGAGACAGTGAGCTTGCCAAGCACCCGGTCACCTGAGTGGCTTGAACCTGGGAAGGGCCCAAAATGCACAGCACATCCGGGTCTGTGCCCTTGCAGAGCACCCAAGAACCTGAGTGTGCACGAAACGCAGGGGTCACCTGGACAGTGCCCTTGCAGAGCACCCTGGAGCCTGAGCAGTGTGGACCTGGGAAGTACACACACCACCCTGGGCTGTGGCAAACCCAGTGTGGTCCATCCACTGTGAGCACTCCTCATACATGCCAGTGGTATTTGTTTGCAATGTCCTTCCCTCTCCACAGCACTATTTAACCAGTGAGCCTAAATAAGTGGCCACCTTCACCTCCTCATATCAGGGTGGAAATTAAGACACTAAAGAGACTTGCAAACAGAGGAAACCAAAATAAACAAACAAGGGGGAATCACTCCAGAAGTGACAAGTACATCAGACTAAAACCTTGTAGTTAATGCTGAGACTGTGCATTTAAGGGGAAACTATAGACCTTGAGAACAAGTACAAGCCAGAACAAGGGACTGTCAGACACTGAACTGACCCCAACAGCTCCAGAGAAATTCCTAGATACATTTTTACTATTATCACTTTTAAATAAAAAAAAAAATAGTTCTTTATTGCTCCATTAACTTTCATTTTTATAGCTTATTATTACCTTTCAGAAAAAAACGTATTTTAAAAACAAATTCTACATATATTCTTTAAACATTTGTGATTGATTTTGTTTTGTACTTTTGAAAGTCTAACCTCAATTTTAGGATTTTAATATTTGCTTTTTGATATTTGTCATCAATTTTGTATCTCTAAGGATCTAATCTTCAGTATCCATTTTCACATAGGGATTTGATTACTGGCTTGATTGCTCTCTCCCCTTTTGACTCTCCCTTTTGTCCTTCAGGTCACCGCTATTTCCTTTCTCCCTCTTCTCCTCTCTATATAACTCTGTGAATCTCTCTGAGTGTTCCGGCTGTGGAGAACACTTAGGGATCTGATTACTGGCTTGATTGCTCTCTCCCCTTTTGACTCTCCCTTTTATACTCCTGGTCACTGCTATCTCCCTCCTCCCTTTTCTCTTCTTTATATAACTCTGTGAATCTCTCTGGGCATTTCTGACTGTAGAGAGTTGTTTCACCATTAATCTAGGGTTTTTATCTTCTGTGATGTATGGAGGGAGAAGTCTTGAGGCTACTGTAAGAGATGAACCAAAACCCAAAAGCAGGAGGCTTAACTCCAGAAACTTAGAACATCAGAGAACTCTTGACTCCAGGGAACATTAATAGACAAGAGCTCACCCGAAAGTCTCCATATCTACACTGAAACCAAGCTCCACCCAAGAGTCAACAAGTTCCAGTGCAAGACGCATAATGCTAATTCTCCAGCAAAACAAGAACACAGTTCTGAACATTAAAAGACAGGCTTTCCAAAGCCATGCCAAACCCACAGACACCCCAAAACTCACTATTGGACACTTCATTGCATTCCAGAGAAAAGAGATCCAGTTCCACCTCTAGAACACAGACACAAGTTCCCTCAACCAGGAAATCTTGACAGGTCACTGGTCCAATCCTACCCACAGGGAGCAGACTCTGTAATTAAGAAAAACTATGAGCTTCCAGCCTGCAGAAAGGGAACCCCAAACACAGCAATCTAAACAAAATGAAAAGGCAGAGAAATATTCAGCAAGTGAAGCAACATGATAAAAAGTAACCAAACCAAACAAAAGAGGAGGAGATAGGGAGTCTACCTGAAAAAGAATTCAGAATAATGATAGCAAAAATGATCAAAAATCTTGAAAAATAGAGTTACAGATAAATAGACTAGAGACAAGGATTAAGAAAATGCAAGACATGTTTAAAAAGGGCCTAGAAAAATAAAGAAGAGTCAATCGATAATGAACAATGAAATAACTGAGATTAAAAGCACTCTGGAGGGAACCAACAGTAGAATAACTGAGGCAGAAGAGAGGATAAGCAAGATGGAAGATAGAATGGTATAAATAAATGAAGCAGAGAGGAAAAAAGAATTAAAAGAAATGAGGACAACTTCAGAGGCCTCTGGGACAATGTTAAATGCCCCAACATTTGAATTATAGGTGCCCCAGGAGAAAAAGACAAGAAGAAGTCATGAAAAAATACTTGAGGAGATAATAGCCCAAAACTTCCCTAAAAAGGGGAAGGAAATAGCTGTCCAAGTTTATTATTTGGTAACAAACTCCTTATTACCAAATTCAGACTGAAATTGAAGAAAGTGGAGAAAACCACTAGATCATTCAGGTATGACCTAAATCAAATGTTTTATGATTATACAGTGGAAGTGAGAAATAGATTTAAGGGACTAGATCTGATAGACAGCGTGCCTGATGAACTATGGACAGAAGTTCGTGACATTATAAAGGAGACAGGAATCAAGACCATCCCCAGAAAAAAAATAAATGCAAAAAAGGAAAATGGCTGTAGGAGAAGGCCTTACAAATAGCTGTGAAAAGAAGGGAAGTGAAAAGCAAAGGAGAAAAGGAAAGATATACCCATTTGAATGCAGAGTTCGAAAGAAAAACAAGGAGAGATAAGAAAGCCTTCCTCAGCGATTAATGCAAAGAAATAGAGGAAAACAATAGAATGGGAAAGACTAGAGATCTCTTCAAGAAAATTAGAGCTATCAAGGGAACATTTCATGCAAAGAAGGGCTCAATAAAGGACTGAAATGGTAGGGATCTAACAGAAGCAGAAGTTATTAAGTAGAGGTGGCAGGAATACACAGAAGAACTATACAAAAAGGATCTTCATGACCCCAATTACCACAGTGCTGTGATCAATCACCTAGAGCCAGACATCCTGGAATGTGAAATCAAGTGGGCCTTAGGAAGCATCACCAGGAACAAAGCTAGTGGAGGTGATGAAATTCCAGTTGAGCTATTTCAAATCCTGAAAGATGATGCTCTGAAAGATGTGCTTTGGGAGAATGAACTAAAAATCATTAACAATATGCTGTGAATATTTTTAATCTGGTTGCGGTAAAGATTGCATTAATAAAGTTATAATTTATTATAAAAGGTCTACAAAAGGTAAATATTTGAAGATCTTTTTCATGTGAATGTCTCTCAGATTTGTATTAGAAATTTATTGAGAATACTAAAAAACTATGGATCCAATTAATATATTAAACTCTGATTCTTTCTTTGTCATTCATTTATTGTATTATCTGGAGGAAATCATCTTCTAATTTGGTAACTCAATTTTCTTGTTCGTCTGTCAGAAAGAGAGGAGGTTACATAATCCTGTGATACGCAAAATCGTTGTTTAGTTGCTAAGTCTCTTTTTACCACCCCATGAACGATAGTCCTCCAGTCTCCTCTGTCCATGGGATTTCCCAGACAAGAAGACTGGAGTGAGTTGTCATTTCCTTATCCAGGTAATCTTCCCAATCCAGAGATTCGACCCATGTCTTCTGGGTCTCCTGCATTGCAGGCAGATTCTTTACCCCCGAGCCACATGGGAAGCCTGATAGGCAGACTAATGGCCTTCTAAAAATGCCTTGAGTCCCAATTCCTAGGAGCTATGAATATGGTTACCCTTATATGGAAAAATGGACTTAAAAACTTGATTAAACTATGAATCTCAAGATAGAGGGTTATTCTGAATTACGAAAATGGGACCAGTGTAATTACATGAGTTATTCAAACTGGAAACCTTGTCCTGTTGTGGTCAGAGGAAGATGTAACTACCTTAGACACACCCAACAGCGATTAGATGTTGCTAGCTTTGAAGATGGAGAAAGGAGGCTGAGAGGTAAGGAACACTGACAGCCTGTAGAAGCTGGAAATGGCAGGCAAATAAGTTCTCTGCTACTGCCTCTCCTGAAGAAACCTTAACTTGCCAAAATCTTGATTTTACCCTAGTGAGACCTGTGCCAGACTTCTGACTTACAAAACTCCAGAACAGTAAATTAAATCACTCAATTCATTATATAATAATTTGTTGTGGCAGCTATAGAAAATTAATAAAAATTTCCAAGAGTGCTTTCAAGTATACTTTAGTAAAAAAAATTTTTTTCCTTTTTCTAGCTTAAAATTATCTTTTCCCACCTTCTTTGTACTTCTCTTTACAGTTATCTTTATGGGATATAACATATAGATTTTTTTAGTGATATAAAATTCCACTAGCATAAATGTAAACAAAATGTACCTCAAGAATATTGATTCACAAGCTTCACAAGCAAAGCTAATATTTTGAATGTGCAAATATAAATTTCCGTGTAGAGAGATTTGAATCTTGGACTCTTTTATAACAACATAAATAATCCTGAAATCTTAAAATAATGCTCCAGTGTTCCCATTTACCATTTACCATTCTAAAATGAATAGCACATCTTGCCAGGTGTGTCGTATACTGGAAACAGTAAATTTAATTTCTAAGTAGATTGTGTTCACCGATATAGTTTAAGCATATGAATGTAAGCTTCAAGAAGGCATGTAGTTCATCGGTCTTTATTTCCAGTAGCTGGAACAATGCCTGGCATGTATCAGGTAACCATTAATTAATCAAAATAATTAACTTATTATAAATATAATTACCATTATTGGTATAGCTATATACGTACAAGTAGATACATATATATATATATATATATATAATCCATTATTTACTTAAAATACAATAATTATTTTATAAAAATTTAATATTTGTACTATTTTATGTATCTTTATGAATCATTATAAGATGAGTAGTATTAAAACACTAATAACATTTACTTTTAAATTTTTTTAAATTAAATAATTTAACTTTTATATATTTATTTATTGGGCACACTATGTAGCTGAACCTGGACCAGGTAGAGAAAGCACCAAATCCTAATCACGACCTCCAGGGAGTTCTCTAATAGCATTTATTGAGCACAAAACTAAAGTCAAAGTCATATAGAAAGGAAGAGAAATGAATGAATCACCTTAATTTTAACTCTTTTTTTCCCTAAAGTTATAGTCATTTAAATTTATCCCATTTAAAGATCTTTCTGATAAAACATTTCATGTATTTAAATATGCAGATATTGTGTTGAGATGTTTAAACTATTGTTGCAAATATTTTTATTTTACTTTTTCTTTATTAAGCTGTCAGAACCATGCTAATATATTTCTTAAGGTAGATTTAATTTGATTAATGTGCTTATCAGTCAAATAATTATTACCTACAAGGAAAGATATACTTTAAAGTATTTTCCATATTTATTTTCTTTGTTAATTGTCAAAAATTGGGTTATATGTTGTAATACAGGTCAGATAAAAAGAAATCTGCCACCTTACCTTACATATTCTTCCCCATCTTTATTTTATCGTTTTACTTTCCTTTTCTAGCAATGGTAAGGTAGTGAACTAACACTGAACATGCAGAGGCAACTCTGAAAGAGAAAGAGTGGAAGGAGCGACTGAGGAGCTGAAGAAGGGGAGTCTTCATTCCTGCATCACTGCCCTAGTTCGTCAAGCTACTATTGTGGCTTTGTCCGTTCTGATCCTTTTTAAGTCTGATGAATTTTCCTTAAATGAGAGCACCTATTTAAACCAACTAAAACTGATATTCTTATTAGTGGCTAACAGAAACGGGTATAGTTTACAATCCACTCCACCATCGATGCAGTGGTTTTGAAAATTCTTTGAGGTTTTGTAAGCCTTTTGCATTATACATTAGTACTTGTGCAAAATAAGACAATTTAAAGATCTCTTGAAGCACAAAATTTTAAGTTCAACCATTCTGAAACACTTCAGGGAGTCTGGAGAATTAGGGAGAATGACAAAAGAGAAATGTGCAAATTTCAGATAGATATAACTTTAAAAATCAAGAAGAATTTACATTTTACAATATATTTAAGTCTCTAAAGCAATTTCTTAGTTTATTGTAGAGCAACTTTGTAAAGTAAGTAAGGCCTTCAGTCAGAATATTCATTTAATATTTATATTTGAATACTGATCATTCACACTCGAAAACTAACACTGATTCAAATACTTATGTCTCTATGTTAAAGAGCAAATGTGTATAAAGAGCAAAACCTTCCCCTCAGACCTTCATAATGATCTCTATGCAGAAGTTTTAGTCTCTCTTTATAGTGAATTGAAAGAAACTTTCATAGTGTTTTACAATTATTTAAATGTTTTTTCTCAAAAATTTAAAAAAATTCTACTAGCAATGTTAGTATTATATGTGTTGAAAGACTGCCCAGATAAATTTATTTCATCAATTTGTTTATAGAAAAACATATTGTAAATCATACTGAGGAGAAGTTGGTCTACTACCTTTTAAACATGGTATTTTGATTCTGATAAATTAAATAGTAGGAGAGAGTGACTATATGCCAATAAAATGGACAGCCTCCAAGAAACAAATTTTCAGAAAAGTACAGTCTACCAAGGCTAAACCAGGACAAGATAGAAAATGTGAACAGACCAATCATAAATAGTGAAATTGAAACTGTGATTAAAAATCTTCCAACAAATTCCGGGACTGGATTACTTCACAGGCAAATTTTACCAAATATTTACAGAAGAGCTAATAACTTTCCTTCTCAAACTCTCAGAAAATAGAATAGGGAAGAAGAATACATAAAAAATCATTCTACAAAGCCACCAACACCTGGATAACAAAACCAGACAAAGATATCCCCCAAAAAGAAAATTATAGGCCAATATCACTGATGAACATAGATGCAAAAATCCTAGTAAAGAGAATCCAATAACACATTGAAAGAACCATGTACCATGATCAAGTGGGATTTATTCTAGGGGTGCAACGATTCTTTAATATATACAAATCAATAAATATGATTCACTATATGAACAGATTAAAAAATAAAAACCATATGATCATCTCAATAGATGCAGAAAAAGATTTTGACAAAATTGAACACCCATATATGATTAAACAAACAAAACAACTCTCCAGAAAGTGCATATAGAGGGAACCTATCCCAACAATCAGATCACTTCAGTAACTCACACCAGTCCTATTCTTTGTGACCTCATGGATGGTAGCTTGCCAGGCTTCCCTGCCCATCACAAACTCCAGAGCTTGATCAAATTCATATCCATAGAGTTGGTAATGCATCCAACCTTATAACTCTCTGTTATCCTCTTCTCTTCCTGCCTTAACGTTTCCCAGCATCATGGTCTTTTCCATGTGGTCAGTTCTTCACATCAGGTGGCCAAATTAATGGAGCTTCAGCATTAGTCCTTCCAATGAATATTCAGGACTGATTTCCTTTAGGTTTGACTGGTTTAATCTCCTTGTAGTCCAAGGGACTCAAGAGTCTTTTCCAACACTATAGTTCAAATTCATCAGTTCTTTGGCACTCAGCCTTCTTTATGGCCCAGCTCTCACATCCATACATGATTACTGGGAAAAACATAGCTTTGACTATATGGACCTTGGTTGGCAAAGTAATGTCTCTGCTTTTTAATATGTTTAGGTTCGCCATAGCTTTTCTTCCAAGGAGCAAGCATCTTTTAATTTCATGGCTGCAGTCACCATCTGCAGTGATTTTAGAGCCCAAGAAAATAAGGTTTGTCACTGTTTTCATTCTTTATCCATTTATTTGCCATGAAGTAATGGGACCGGATGCCATGATCTAAGTTTCTTTTAATGTTGAGTATTAAGCCAGCTTTTTATTCACATTTATCAAGAGGCTCTTTAGTTCCTCTTTGCTTTCCTGCCATAAGGGTGGGATCATTTGAATATCTGAAGTTACAGATATTTCTCCCGGCAATCTTGATTCTAGCTTGTGTGTCATCCAGTCCAGCATTTTGCATGATGTACTCTGGATATAAGTTAAATAAGAAATGTGACAATATACAGCTTTGAAGTACTCCTTTCCCAGTTTGGAACCAGTCTGTTTTTCCATATCTGGTTCTAACTGTTGCTTCTTGACCTGCATAGATTTCTCAAGAGGCAGGTCAAGTGGTCTGGTATTCCCATCTCTTTATGAATTTTCCACAGTTTGTTGTGATCCACACAGTCAAAGGCTTAGCATAATCAATGAAGCAGAAGTATATATATATATATATATATATATATATATATATATATATATATATATATTTTTTTTTTTTTTTTTGAATGCTCCTGCTTTTTCTATGATCCAACAGATGCTGGCAATTTGATCTCTGGTTCCTCTGCCTTTTCTAAAAGCAGCTTGAACATATGGAAGTTCTTGGTTCACATACTGCTAAAGACTAGCTTGGCGATTTTTGAGCATTACTTTGCTAGCATGTGAGATGAATGCAATTGTGCAGTACTTAGAACATTCTTTGGCATTGCCTCTCTTTGGGATTGAAATGAAAACTGAATTTTTCTAGTCTTGTGGCCACTTCTGAGTTTTCCAGATTTGCTGGCATATTGAGTGCAGCACTTTTACAGCATCATCTTTTAGAATATGAAATGGTTCAGCTGGAATTTCATCAGTTCCACTAGCTTTGTTCATAGTGATGTTTCCTAAGGTCCACTTGATTTCACACTCCAGGATATCTGGCTCCAGGTGAGTGGTCATACCATCATGCTTATCTTGTATAATTCTTCTGTGTATTCTTGCCACCTCTTCTTAGTATCTTCTGCTTCTGTTAGGTCCATACCATTTGTTCTTTACTGTACCCATCTTTGCATCCCTTTGTATCTCTAATTTTCTTGAAGAGATCTCTAGTCTTTTCCATTCCATTATCTTTCCTCTATTTCTTTGCACTGACCACCTCAATATAATAAAGGCTGTATATGGCAAGCCTACAGCAAACACCATTCTCATGGAGAAAACTGAAAGCCATTTCCTCTAAGATCAGAAAGAAGACAAGGGTGACTACTCTTGCCATTGTTATTCAACAGAATTTTGGAAGTCCTAGCAGCATCCAATTGGATAAGAAAAAGAAATAAAAGGAATTCAAATTGGAAAAGTAATAAAACTACCACATTGCAGATGACATGATACTATACATAGAAAATCATAAAGATGCCACCAGAAAGCTACTAGTTAATGAATTTAGTAAAGTCACAGAATACAAAATTAACACACAGAAATATCTTGGATTCCTATACACTAACAAACGTTCAGAAAGAGAAATTTAGAAAACAATTCCATTTACCATTTCAGCAAAAAGAATAAAATTCTTCTTTAGGTAGGAATAAACCACCTAAAGAGACAAAAGACCTATATACATAAATAAGATACTATTGAAAGAAATAAAAAGACACAAAGAGATGGAGAAATATATCGTGTTCTTTGCCTGGAAGAATCGGTATTATGAAAATGACTATACTATCAAAAGTGATTTAAAGATTCAATGCAATCCCTATCAAATTACAAATGACTTTTTTTTTCACAGAAATAGAACATAAAAATTTACAATTTGTATCCAAATACAAAAGACCTCAAATAACCAAAGCAATTTTCTTTCTTGAGAAAGAAAAACAGGGCTAGAGGAATTAGGTTCCTTGAGTGCAGGGTTAAGGTAGTCAAGACAGTATGGTACTGTAACATAAACAGAAATATAGAACAGGATAGAATGCCCAGAGATAAGCCCATGCACATATGGTCACCTACTGTTGTTTTTGTTCAGTCATGGATCATAGCCTTGTTGTGGTGAAGGACTTTGTGCAACTCAGTGAAACTACAAGCCATGTTGTGCAGGGCTACCCAAGTTGGATGGATCCCAGTGAAGAGTTCTGACAAAATTGGTCCACTGGAGAAGGAAATGGAAAACTGCTCCAGTATTCTTGCTGAGAGAACCCCATGAAAAGAATGAAAAGGCAAAAATATATGACACTGGAAGATTAACCATCCAGCCTGGAGGTGCCCAATATGCTACTGGGGAAGAATATAGGGGAATTATGAACAGCTCCAGGAAGAATGAAGTAACTGGGCCAAAAGGAAAACAATGCTCAGTTGTGGATATGTCTACTGTTGAAAGTAAAGCCTGATGCTGTAAAGAACAGTATTACACAGGAACCCAGAATATTAGGTCCATGTGTCAAGGTAAATTGGATATGGTTGAACAGGAGATGGCAAGAGTAAACATGGACATCCTAAGAATCAGTGAACTAAAATGGACAAGAGTGGGCAAATTAATTCAGATGACCTTTGCATCTACTACTGTGGGCAAGAATCCTTTATGAGGAGTAGTCCTCACAGTCCACAAAAGAGTCTGAAATGCAGTACTTTGGGGCAATCTCAAAAACGACAGAATGATCTCAGTTGGTTTTCAAGATAAACCATTCAACATCATAGTAATCCAAGTCTATGCCCAAACCATTGATGCAGAAGAAGCTGAAATTGACCAGTTTTATGAAGACCTACAAGACCTACTAGAACTAACACCCCTCCCCCCACAAAAAAAAATCCTTTTCATCATCGGATCATGTGTGAGCACTTAGTTGCTCAGTCATGTCTGACTTTTTGTGACCACATGGACTGTAGCATGCAAGGCTCTTCTGTTCATGAGATTCTCCAGGCAAAACTACTGAGCAGGTAGCCATTTTCTTTTCCAGGAGATATTCTCATCCAGGGATCAAACCCAGGTCTCCTACATTGCAGGTGGATTATTTACCATCTGAGCCACCAGGAAGCCTCATCTTAGGAAATTGGAAAGGAAAAGTAAAAAGTCAAGTGATAACTGGAGTAACTGGCAAGTTTGGCCTTGGAGTACAAAATGAAGCAGGGAAAAGCCTAACAGAGTTTTGTCAAGAGAACACACTGGTCATAGCAAAGCCCCTTTTCCAACAATACAAGAGATGAATCTACACATGGACATCACCAAATGGTCAATATCAAAATCAGGTTGATTTCGTTATTTGCAGCTGAAGATTGAGGAGCTCTATATAGTCAGCAAAAACAAGATCAGGATCTGACTGTGGCTCAAATCATGAGCTCCTTATTGCAAAATTCAGACTTAAATTGAAGAAAGTAGGGAAAACCACTAGGCTTTCAGGTATGACCTAAATCAAACCTCTTATGATTATACAGTGGGCAATATGAATAGATTTAAGGAACTTGATATGCTAGACAGAGTGTCTGAAAAACTATGGATGGAGATTCATAATATTCTTTGTTCAGGAGGAAGTGACCAAAACCATCCCAAAGAAAAAGAAATGCAAAAATGCAAAGAGACTGTCTGGGGAGGCTTTATAAATAGCCAAGGAAGGAAGAGAATTGAAAGGCAAGGGAGGAAGGGAAATATACACCCAACTGAATGCAGAGTTCCAGAAAATATCAAGGAGATAAGAAAAACTTATTATAGCATAAGACCTTCTTAAATGAACAATGCAAAAAAATAAGGAAAACAACAGAATGGGAAATACTAGAGATCTATGGTCACCTAATCTATGAACAAGGAGGCAAAAACATACAATGGAGAATAGACAGGCTCTTCAGTAAGTGGTACTGGGTAAACTGGACAGCTGCATGTAAATATCCTCTTTAACCCACCTCCTAGAATAATGGAAATAAAATCATAACTAAACAAGTAAGACCTAATTAAACTTAAAATCTTTGGCAAAGCCATGGAAGCCAAGATGAGACAAAAAGACAACCCCTAGAATTGGATAAAATATTTGCAAACAAAGCAAATGACAGAGGATTACTCACCAAAATAAATAGCCCATGCAGCTCAATATCATAAAAGCAAACAACCCAATCAAAAATGAGCAGATCTAAGTTGATATTTCTCCTCCAAAGAAGACATACAGATCGCCAACAAACATATCATAAGATGCTCAACATCACTGATTATTAGAGAAAAGCAAATCAAAACTACAGTAAGATATCACCTCACAACCATCAGAATGGTCATCTTTTAAAAAACTCTGTAAACAATAAATCCTGGAGAGGGTGTGGAGGAAAAAGAACCTTCTTGCAATGTTGCTGGGAATATAAATTAATACAGTCACTATGGAGAAACATATGGAGGTTCCTTAAAAAACTAAAAATAGAACTACCATATGACCTAACAATCCAACTGGGCATTTATCCAGAGAAAATCATAATTCAGAAAGACAGCATGCACCCTAGTGCTCACTGGAATTCTATTTGCAATAGCCAGGACATGGAAATCACCTTAATGTTCATTAACAGAGGAATGGATAAAGATGTGGTACATATATACAATGGAATGTTACTCAGCCATATGAAGGAACAAAATTGGGTCATTTGTAAAGACATGGGTAGACCTAGAGACTGTCATACAGAATGAAGTATGTCAGAAAAGGAAAAAGAAATATCATGCATTAACGCATGTATATAGAATCTAGAAAAATGGTATAGAGGATCTTACTTGAAAAGCAGAAGTAGAGACAGAGATGTAGAAAACAAATATATGGAGACTTAGAGAGGAAAGGATGTGTTGGGGGGCTTGGGATTGAAATATTAATATATATAGTTATATTATATATCTATACTTAGTATATAAACATTATATTTCATTAATATAATAAATATAATAATGTTATTATATCTTTATTGATATTATAGATATGCTTATTGATATAATAGATACAATAGAATTATATTAATATTATTATTTATCTATTATTATCCAAATACTTATAATAAATATAGCATATATTTATTTATGCTACTAAGTAATGCTTATTAAATTTTATATATTTATTTTGGAGGGGGAACTAAGATGGCGGAGGAATAGGACGGGGAGACCACTCTCTCCCCAATAAATACACCAAAAGAACTTTTAAAGACCGCGCAAACTCCATAAAACAGGATCTAAATGCTGGCAGAGGACATCGGGCATCTGAAGGGACAGCCCATTGCCGATGAGAGGAGGTAGGACAAAAGAAAAAAGAGAGAGAAAAAAGTAAAGGGAGAGACAGAGTTGGGGGCGGGGATCCGTCCCGGAAGGGGAGTCTGGAATAAAGAGGAAAAAAAAAAAAAAAGAGGAGAAAGGTTTCCGAATACCAGGGAGCATTCTCTAGGGGGGATTTGCAGTGAATCTTGGAGAGCAAGATAGCTGGGAGTAAAAGCAGATTAATAATTAAGCCCTGCAAACTATATCTCTGGCTGGAAGGCACAGGGAAGCGGCGGCGGCGGCGGACGCCCCACCCCCCACTAGCCAAAGCGGACTGCTCAGGGAGGGGCGGGCCGCGAGCTCAGGGAACGGAGCAGCCTGAGCGACCCAACCCAGGGGGCTAACCAGAGATAGACTGAGGAGTAGCTTTCCCCAGGAAGAGCCCCCCTGCCAGGCCCACGCAGAACAAAGGGAGTGCGGAGTCGGCAGAGAGACGGCCGGCCGAGGAGAACTGGGCGCCTGTGGGCCGCAGACCAGCCCAGCCCCCGCCCGAGTGCAGCGGGTATAACCCAGCCCCGGCCAGACCAAAGGGAGAGGTGGAGTCGGCAGGGAGGCGGCCGGCCGGGTGGAGCTGGGCGCCTGCGGGCTGTGGACCGACCCAAACCCTGCCCGAGACCAGCGGGCATAGCCCAGCCCCGGCGAGGCTTCCCCGGCCAAATTGCGCACAGAGCTAGGTGCTAACCAAGACTACTGGGGATTCTGGATGGATCGATGCTCTGCACACCTAAGAAGACATGCTCAGCTGCACATCGGGAAAGCCCAGCGGTTGGGCCGGGGGAGGGGAGAAGCCACACTCCCCAATCGCGCTGGGCGGACGACAGAGAGCCGAGCAGAAGGGGCGGGGGAAGCGCACTCAGCAGGAGCAGGGCAAACTCCAGAGCGCTGAATAGACACATAAAAGACCAGCAAACAGAAGACTCTTAAGCTAGCAGAGGCAACAGCTTTGGAACTGACAGGAGTAGCAGATTAAATCCCTGCAGGTGGCGCAGACTGCATAGAAAGGAGTCTATAGACCGTGAGAAGTACAAGCTGGACCAAGGAATTGTCTGAAAAATAAACTGACCCCTCGCCGTACGCACCAGCACCAGAGAAAGCCTTAGTTATAACTGTACTAGGAACATCTTTTAAATTTTTAAAACCTTTTTATACCCCCCTTTTTTTTTTAGAATTTTTAAGTCCCCTAAACCTTGTTATTTTCTTTTTTTTCTTTCTTTCTTTTCCTTTATTTTTATTCCCCCCCCTTTTTTAATCTCCTCTTTCTCCCTTATTGTATTCTCCGTCCTATTTCCTTTCTTACCTTTTATATCTCCACTTTATTCCCCTTTTTTTAATTTTTTTTTTACTGATTTTTGTTGTTGTTGTGTTGTATTTTCTTCTTTATCATTCTTTCTTTCTTTTTTTATAATAGTATTTTTGAGAATCCAGTCTTTACTTTAGATTTTTAATCTTTGCTTATTAGTATTTGGTATCAACTTTGTACCTTTAAGGATCCAAGCTCCAGTACCCATTGCTACCTGGGAGTGAGATCATTGGCTTGACTGCTCTCTCCCCATTCTTGTCTCTCCTTTTTTTTCCTTTCTTTCTTTCTTTCTTTTTTTTTTTCTTTACGCTTTTCTTCTCCTACCAAGACACCTTCAACGTCCTCTTCCTCTGTATATTCTCTACCCAGCTCTGGGACGCTGCTTGAGAGTTACCAGCTGTGAAGAACACTGAAATAACTGACCACTGGCTGGATCTGTCTCTATCCATCTGACTCTCTCCTTTCTCTCTCTGGTCAATTCTCTCTCCTTCCACCCTCTTCACATTTTGATATAACTCTGTGAACATCTCCAAGGGATCCAGGCTGTGGAGGGCACACAGAGGAGCAATCACTGGCCACCTGACTTCCTCACCATCGGATTTCTCTCTTCTCCTTCTGGTCCATGCCATGTAACTCTGTGTACCTGACAGGGTGTCCCTCACTGTGAAGAAACTTCTCATCACTAAACTAGAGGTTCTGCCACCATCAGTGCAGAGATAAAAGAGCCCTGAGGCTACTGGAAGACAGGAGACTAAACCCAGACCCTGAGAATTCCAGAAAACTCCTGGATCCAAGAGTTAATTAATCGATAGGAACTCATCAACCTCCTCCATACCAAAACTGAAATTAATCAACCCCCAAGGGCCAACAAGCTCCAGAGTAAGATATACCAAGCAAATTCCCCAGCAACGTAGGAACACTGCCAGGAGCTTCAATACACAGGTTGTCCAAGGTCACACCAAGTCCACCGACACCTCAGATCTCTTTACTGGACACTCCATTGTTAGTTACAGTGAGGAAACCCAGATCCACCCACCAGAACACCACACAAGCTTTCCCACCCAGGAAACTTCTACAAACCACACATCTAACCCCTCCCATAGTGAGGAACCCCCACAATAAAGGGGAAACACAGCAAGATAAACAAGATGAAAAGGCAGAGAAATACCCAGCAAGTAAAGGAACAGGATAAATATCCCCTAGACCAAACAAAAGACGAAGAGATAGGATGTCTACCTGACAAAGAATTCCGAATAATGATAGTGAATATGATCCAAAACCTGGAAAATAAGTTGGAGCTGCAGTTCAATAACCTGCAGGCAAGGATTGAGAAGATGCAGGTAAGCTTTAACAAGGACTTAGAAGAAATGAAAAAGAGTCAAAATACAATAAATAATGCAATAAATGAGATCAAAAACACCCTGGAGGGAACCAACAGTAGAATAACAGAGATAGAAGACAGGGTAAGTGAGGTAGAAGACAGAATGGCAGAAATAAATGAAACAGAAAGGAAAAATGAAAAAAGAATTAAAAGAAATGAGGACAATCTTAGAGACCTCTGGGACAATATTAAATGCACCAATATTCGAATCATAGGAGTCCCAGAAGAAGAAGACAAAAAGAAAGACCATCAGAAAATTCTTGAAGAGATAATTGTTGAAAATTTCCCTAAATTGGGGAAGCAAATAACATCTCAGGTCCAAGAAACACAGAGAGTCCCAAATAGAATGAACCCCAAACGGAACACCCCAAGACATATATTAATCAAATTAACAAATATCAAATACAAAGACCAAATATTAAAAGCAGCAAGGGAGAAGCAAAAAATAACTCACAAGGGGAATCCCATAAGGATAACAGCTGATCTCTCAATAGAAACACTTCAGGCCAGAAGGGAATGGCAGAGCATTTTTAAAGTCATGGAAGAAAACAATCTACAACCCCGATTACTGTACCCAGCAAGGATCTCATTCAAATTTGAAGGAGAATTCAAAAGTTTTTCAGACAAGCAGAAACTGAGAGAATTCAGCAATACCAAACCAGCCCTACAACGAATGCTAAAGGAACTTGCCTAGATAAGAAACACAAATGGGGTAGATAATCTTGAACCCAAAACAATAAAATAAATGGCAATGGGATCATACTTATCAATAATTACCTTAAATGTAAATGGGCTGAATGCCCCAACCAAAAGACAAAGATTGGCCGATTGGATACAGAAACAAGACCCCTATATATGTTGTCTACAAGAGACCCACCTCAAACCTAGGGACACATATAGACTGAAAGTTAAAGGCTGGAAAAAGATATTCCATGCCAATAAAGACCAAAAGAAAGCAGGAGTGGCAATACTCATATCAGATAAAATAGACTTTAAAATAAAGGCAGTGAAAAGAGATAAAGATGGACATTACATAATGATCAAAGGATCAATCCAAGAAGAAGAAATAACAATCATAAATATTTATGCACCCAACATAGGAGCTCCACAATACGTAAGGTAAATGCTAACAAGTATGAAAGGGGAAATTAACAACAACACAATAATTGTGGGAGACTTTAATACACCACTCACACCAATGGATAGATCAACTAGACAGAAAAGTAGCAAGGAAATTCAAACTTTAAATGATACAATAGACCAACTAGACCTAATTGATATCTATAGGTCATTCCACCCCAAAACAAGGAATTTCACCTTTTTCTCAAGCGCACACGGGACCTTCTCCAGGATAGATCACATCCTGGGCCATAAATCTAACCTTGATAAATTCAAAAATATTGAAATCATCCCAAGCATCTTTTCTGACCACAATGCAGTGAGATTAGATATCAACTACCTGAGAAAACCATTCAAAACTTCCAACATATGGAGGCTTAACAACACACTGATGAATAACCAACAAATCACAGAAGAAATAAAAAATGAAATTCAGTTATGCATGGAAACGAATGAAAATGAAAACACAACAGCCCAAAATCTATGGGACACTGTGAAAGCAATGCTAAGGGGAAAGTTCATAGCAATACAAGCTCACCTCAGGAAACAAGAAAAAAAATCAAATAAACAAACTTACTTTACACTTTAAGCAACTAGAAAGGGAAGAGATCCAGAAGCCCAGGTCTAGTAGAAGGAAAGAAATCTTAAAGATCAGGGCAGAAATAAATGCAAAGAAAACAAAAGAGACCATAGCAAAAATCAACCAAGCCAAAAGCTGGTTCTTTGAGAAGATAAATAAAATTGACAAACCATTAGCCAGACTCATCAAGAAACAAAGGGAGAAGAACCAAATCAACAGAATTAGAAATGAAAACAGAGAGATCACAACAGAAAACACAGAAATACAAAGGATCATAAGAGACTATTATCAGCAACTATATGCAAATAAACTGGACAACCTGGATGAAATGGACAAATTCCTAGAAAAGTACAACTTTCCAAGACTAAACCAGGAAGAGATAGATAATATTAATAGACCCATCACAAGCACGGAAATTGAAACCGTAATCAGAAATCTTCCAAAAAACAAAAGCCCAGGACCAGATGGCTTCACAGCTGAATTCTACCAAAAATTTAGAGAAGAGCTAACACCTATTCTACTCAAACTCTTCCAGAAAATTGCAGACGAAGGTAAACTTCCAAACTCATTCTATGAGGCCTCCATCACCCTAATTCCAAAACCTGGCAAAGATGCCACAAAAAAAGAAAACTACAGGCCAATATCACTGATGAACTTAGATGCAAAAATCCTCAACAAAATTCTAGCAAATAGAATCCAACAACACATCAAAAAGATCATACATCATGATCAAGTAGGCTTTATCCCAGGGATGCAAGGATTCTTCAATATTCGTAAATCGATCAATGTAATACACCACATTAACAAATTAAAAAATAAAAATCACATGATTATCTCAATAGATGCAGAGAAAGCCTTTGACAAAATTCAACATCCATTTATGATAAAAACCCTCCAAAAAGTAGGAATAGAAGGAACATACCTCAACATAATAAAAGCTATATATGACAAACCCACAGCAAACATTATCCTCAATGGTGAAAAGCTGGAAGCATTCCCCCTGAAATCAGGAACAAGACAAGGGTGCCCACTCTCACCACTACTTTTCAACATAGTTTTGGAAGTCTTGGCCACAGCAATCAGAGCAGATAAAGAAATCAAAGGAATCCAGATTGGAAAAGAAGAAGTAAAACTCTCTCTGTTTGCAGATGACATGATCCTCTATATTGAAAACCCTAAAGACTCTACGAGAAAATTACTAGAGCTAATCAGTGAATATAGCAAAGTTTCAGGATACAAAATCAACACACAGAAATCCCTGGCATTCCTATACACTAACAGTGAGAAATCAGAAAGAGAAATTAAGGAAACAATCCCATTCACCATCGAAACAAAAAGAATAAAATACTTAGGAGTATTTCTACCTAAAGAATCAAAAGACTTGTATATAGAAAACTATAGAACACTGATGAAAGAAATCAAGGAGGACACAAACAGATGGAGAAATGTACCGTGCTCATGGATTGGAAGAATCAATATAGTGAAAATGAGTATACTACCTAAAGCAATCTATAGATTCAATGCAATTCCTATCAAGCTACCAGAGGTCTTCTTCAAAGAATTAGAACAAATAATTTCTCAATTTGTATGGAAATACAAAAAACCTCGTATAGCCAAAGCAATCTTGAGAAAGAAGAATGGAACTGGCGGAATCAACCTACCTGACTTTAGGCTATACTACAAATCCACATTCATTAAGACTGTTTGGTACTGGCACAAAGACAGAAATATAGATCAATGGAACAGAATAGAAAGCCCAGAGATAAATCCACGCATCTATGGACACCTTATCTTTGACAAAGGAGGCAAGAATACACAATGGAGAAAAGACAACCTCTTCAACAAGCGGTGCTGGGAAAACTGGACAGCCACTTGTAAAAGAATGAAACTAGATCACTTTCTAACACCATACACAAAGATAAACTCAAAATGGATTAAAGATCTAAGCATAAGACCAGAAACTATAAAACTCCTAGAGGATAACATAGGCAAAACACTCTCTGCCATAACCCAAAGCGGGATACTCCATGACCCACCTCCCAGAATATTGGAAATAAAAACACGAATAAACAAATGGGACCTAATTAAAATTAAAAGCTTCTACACAACAAAGGAAACTACAAGCAAGGTGAAAAGACAGTCTTCAGAATGGGAGAAAATAATAGCCAATGAAGCAACGGACAAACAATTAATCTCAAAAATATACAAGCAACTCCTGCAGCTCCATTCTAGAAAAATAAACAACCCAATTAAAAAGTGGGCCAAAGAACTTAACAGACATTTCTCCAAAGAAGATATAAAAATGGCTAACAAACACATGAAAAGATGTTCAACATCACTCATTATCAGAGAAATGCAAATCAAAACCACAATGAGGTACCACTTTACACCAGTCAGAATTGCTGCCATCCAAAAATCTACAAGCAATAAATGCTGGAGAGGATGTAGAGAAAAGGGAACCCTTTTATACTGTTGGTGGGAATGCAAACTAGTACAGCCACTAGGGAAAACAGTGTAGAGATTCCTTAAAAACTGCAAATAGACCTGCCATATGACCCAGCAATCCCACTGCTGGGCATATAAACCGAGGAAACCAGAATTGAAAGAGCCACGTGCACCCCAATGTTCATCGCTGCATTGTTTACAATAGCCAGGACATGGAAGCAACCTAGATGCCCATCAACTGACGAATGGATAAGAAAGCTGTGGTACATATACACAATGGAATATTACTCAGCATTAAAAAAAAAAATTCATTTGAAGCATTTCTACTCAGATGGACGAAACTGGAGCCCATTATCCAGAGTGAAGTAAGCCAGAAGCAAAAACAACAATACAGTATATTAACGCATATGTATGGAATTTAGAAAGACGGTAACGAGAACCCAACATACGAGACAGCAAAAGGAACGCAGATGTATAGAATAGACTCGTGGACTTTGGGGATGAGGGTAAGGGTGGGATGATATTGGAGAAGGACATTGAAACAAGTTAATTATCATATGTCTAATCAATCGCCAGCCCAGGATTGATGCTAGGGGCTGGTGCAACGAGATTTCCCAGGGGGGAGGGAAGAGGGAGGGGAGTTCTGGAGGGGAAGCATATGTAAACCCATGGTGATATCATGACATTCTATGGCAAAAACAATAAAAAAAATAAATAAATAAATAAAAATTAACTTCACAATCAAAAAAAAATTTTATATATTTATTTTATATATTGTATATTTAATATATAAATACAATAACATATATAAATATAAATACTGAAATATAAATATTTAAACTATACATAAAACAGATAACTAGTGAGAACCTATTGTATAGTTCAGAGAATTCTACTCAGTTCTTTGTGGTGACCTAAACAAGAAGGAAGTACAAAAATAGAGAGAATAATATGTTTATATATGTAGCTGGTTCACCTTGCTGTACAGTAGAGACTAATACAACATTGTGAAACAACTATTCTCCAATAAAAATTAATTTTAAAAAGAGTAGAAGAGTATAGGTTACAGGTTAACAATAGGCTGTTTGACAGTCATAAAGTAAGATAGAATAATTAAATATTCAAATATTGTTATACTAAATATTAGTATTTTAAATTCCTAAATTATTCATAGAAATGAAGACAAATATTTCATAATATTTTTCCAAAACATTTTTTCCATATTATATAGTATATAATGAAAATGAATAAAATAAAGTGTAATTTTGAACAGTTTTCTTCTCAAATTATTTCTTAATTAAAATCTCAGTATTGGGGATAGTTTAATATCACTAAGTTGGTAATTTAATAATTTTGCAGTTAGTGTAAACATTATTTGAAGCAAAAGAATTTTAAAGAGAAACAGAAAAATGTGTAGGCATGGATAAATGGAGGCATAAATGATGGATAAATCACTCCATTTTATAAATTTCATTGGTCATATCTCCAGGTCACTTTGATACTTGCCTGACCAATTCTCTAATCTACCTCCAAGATCACACCTGTCCATCATCCATTGTCTTCTTTTACCTCAATTTAGAGGACTAACAGTTGACAATAAAGCTAGATAAGGCAGTTATGAATCACAGGGTAGTGTAAAAGTAGAAGGCTGTGTCAATCCCCCTTGGCAGAACCAGGAATTAATCTCTATGCAAACACTTATCTAAACTATGTTGAAAACTCCTTTCTGTGTTTGGGAACAAATAATGATAGTAGCATTCCCAAAACATTTTACCCAGCTAATGTTGTTAAAAAATCAGTACTGGTGTTGGCATTGCTTATTATCACATGACATGAGTTATTGTTTTTGTTTTGGTACACTGTTGATGGTCATTAACTCTTAAGTTTTGTTTTGAATATCCAAAGAACAATATTGCATTTATTACTAGAAACTAAGCCATACAAGCATTCTATATGTCATGCACTAATTTATATTGCATTCTACCAAGCATGTTCTGGAGTTGATGGGACTTGTAGAGGCCCACGATATCATAATATCCTACATGGAATATCTAGCATTACTTGGTACACAGTGGAAACTAAGTATTCCTTTCCCAGCATGTTAAATTATGCATACTATTCCAGATTTGTAGCCCTGACATTTCTTATTTACCTTTTCTATAGGTTTACAAGGTTGCTTTATTAACATTGTTAATGAGATAAATTCTTGCCTACTTAAATGAAGTGAAATGAAAACTCAAAAATAATAATAAGAAGAATAATTATCCATGATCATTTGTGAACTAGATATTAAGAAAAATGGGCATCCACCATCCAATGTAAATCATCTCTAAGGTTTAATTTTAAATGTATGCTTACTCTAGATATGTTCAGTGAAGGGAAGGAAGCTATATGCATATGTTTCATTCAATTCACAAGCATATTCAGCAAGTGTGGTAGTAAGAAAACAAAATCCAACTATAGGAAGAATGAGATCAACATAGAAGAACTGATAATTTAATATTAAAAAGTTAAATACCAGTAGGTAAGAAATAGTGGAAATTAACAGAGTAAAATCTTTTGAGGTTGTACAATTATGTGAAGGAATAAGAAAGAACCAAAAGAAATAGACTACCTTTATATTTCTTCACAGATCATAAATTATGATATAGAAGTTGGATTTTTCCCTAATAAAAATATTTTTGAAAATGAATTCTAATTTTCCTTTATCACCATCTGTTCCATGGCAAGCTGCTTGGATTACACAGAATTCTGTCTTTCATAGAGCAGAAATTGTGCCATGACCCAATTAGCTTTTACAAATTGAGACACAATAAGCTGCATTCCTGTTTTGGTAAAAAAATGTTTTTGAAAGTCCTGTGTTCTTGATGATTCTATTTAATGATCTAATCGTATTTAAAAATCTCATGGTTTTTATAGAGTCACCATTTGCACTGTCACAGAATGTTGTAAAAAGAAGAAAGTTGTGAGAAAAACTATTTTAGTAGATAGGTTTGGAACACATGACCAATAAAAACAAGGTTTTCTCACTAATGTAAATAAAATTATACTGATTCTCACTATAGAATAATATTTCAGTTTTTGAAATAATTTCTTAAAATCAATAATAAAAAACCTACTTTTGAACAGCCTATAAAATAAGGTATTTTTTCTTTAACAGTCTACTAAAATCCCTTCACAATTTAGAGCCCAGTAGAAAGATTTTGCTTCTCATTCTATATTGAATTTGCCATTGTATGTATGCCTACAGGGACTTCCATGGTAGCTCAGCTGGTAAAGAATCTGCCTGGGATGCAGAGGACCCCACTTCCTTTCCTGGGTCTGGAATATCCCTTGGAGAAGGAATAGGCTACCCACTCCAGTATTCTTGGGCTTCTCTAGTGTCTCAGGCAGTAAAGAATCTGCCTGCACTTCAGGAGACCTGAGTTTGATCCCTGGGTTGGGAAGAACTCCTGGAGAAGGGAATGGTTACCCAGGTTCGTTTTCTTGCCTGGAGAATTCCATGGACAGAGGAGCCTGGCAGGCTACAGTCCATGGGGTCGCAAAGAGTCAGACCTGACTGAGCGACTTTCACTTCACTTCACATGCCTACCGATGGCATTAGGCATTTTCAAGAACATTACTACAAAAAGGTAGTGAATAAGAGTAAGATCCAAAGCATACAATTCACCAAGAGAAGAGCTTTGTGAATCAAAGGCTAGATTGTTTCTGGGTTGAAAAGACATATTCTCTATCCTCTTCTAAATCTATTCATTATGTTGACTATTTTATAATAACTATGGATGCCTTTTTGAATTATAATGCATTGATACAAAAACCACAGGAGTTCACATGCTATAATACTTTTTTTTCTAATAAAGTAGGTGGCCTAATGTCATCTCACAGATGTATTATAATTACTGCAAGAAATGATCACAGCTGGAATTTATCAGTTAAATACTGTGGACCACAATCTATCTTAGATCTGTACTCCACCTGTTCCCTGCAGCTCTCAGGGTCGGTAGACTATATTTTATGAACTCGAACAATGGGCTATCTTGCTTTCTGTGATTCTTCCGACTCCTCTCTATTAAGACTAACCACAAATTTGGGTTAATATGAACAAACCTTTTAACTACAAGATCCTATGTAATGTTATATTACATAACCACATTGAACTGCAATGCTGTTGACCTGTTTCGTAAATACTTATCTCCCTCCCTACTTCCACCACTCATTTATAATTTGCTTAAGCAGCTAGTTTTTGTAGTTCCTTATTATTCATTGTGTTTAATCTTTGAGGATAGCATTTATAAATCTAGAAATATTATCTTTATGGATACACTTAACTGAAGAATAGATAAATAGCATCTTCCACTAAAAACACTACTCTCATTTGTGAATTTAGCACCTACTTGATATGGCTTTTGCTGTACAATGAATAGTATGAAGTTTTCTTCAATATCTTCCTCTTCTACTGAACTTTATACTAGAGTAGTTCAATAGATAACAAAATTATTTACTATTTAATAGATTTTTCTTTCTTTTGAAATGTGTTTTAATGGATAGAAACCAGTGTATGGTACAGATTCAACTCCTGACTTTGCCATTAGCTAATGCTAAGATAATCACATAATTCCCTTGAGACTCAGTTGTCGATCTTGAACAGTTGATGTCAGGATAGATCTTAATCATTTAACACTTTAAATTTGGATAAATAAACATGATACACCTTTATTAGAGTTCATATGTTGCTATGCATTATTCAGTAGAATGAAAAGTAATACCAAAAAATCTTTCAAAATCTGAGCAAATTCAATGGTTTGAACAAAACAGGAACACAGAATCCCTAATAAAGTTTATATGATTATATAAATTTCACATAAAATATTTGAATAAAAATACATTGAGGTTCAAAACTTTAGTTCACAATGTGGGAAATGATATAAACCACCAGATAATTCCCCAAAGTAATGTTTTTAAACTGTGTTTGTAGCTATAATGAAAAGTAAATTCTTCATACTATCCAGAGTCTTGAAATAATTTAAATAGACAGATATGTTAAATTATATATAATGTAACCAAAAAAAGTTTCCAAAACACATCTACTACTGATTCATTGATATGCTAAAGCATTTAAATATGTGCATCACAACAAAAAAACTGGAATATTATTAAAAAGATGGGAATATGGCAGGGGGTGGGGAGGGTCATTTAAATGCTGAGTAACTTCCACAAAATAACTTCCAAATGCTGGTAGAGGATACCAGGCACCCAAAAAGGTAGCCCATTCTCTTTGAAAGGAGGTAATAGGGCAAATATATAAAAGACAAAAAGAGAGACAAAAAAGTTAAAGACAGAGACTGTCCTAGAGAGGGTATCATGAAGGAGGAGAAGTTTCCAAACAGCAGGAAACCCTTTCATTGGTGGGTCTGTGGCAAGGGTTGGATCTCAAAGGGCAACACAGTTCAGATCAGTTGCTCAGTTGTGTCCAATTCTTTGTGACCCCATGGACTGTAGCATGCCAGACCTCTCTGTCCATCACCAGCTCCTGGAGATTACTCAAACTCGTGTCCAATGAGTCAGTGATGCCATCCAACCATCTCATCTTCTGTCTTCCTCTTCTTTTCCCACCTTCAATCTTTCCTAGCATCAGGGTCTTTTCAAATGAGTCAGCTCTTTGCATCAGGTGGCCAAAGTATTGGAGTTTCACCTTCAACATCAGTCCTTCCAATGAACACCCAGGACTGATCTCCTTTAGGATGGACTGGTTGGATCTCCTTGAAGTCCGAGGGACTCTCAAGAGTCTTCTCAAGAGACTCCTTGTACTCTTTGTAGCCAAAGATGGAGAAGCTCTATACAGTCAGAAAAACAAGACCAGGAGCTGACTGTGGCTCAGATCATGAATTCCTTGTTGTCAAATTCAGACTTAAATGGAAGAAAGTAGGGAAAACCACTACACCAGTCAAGTATGACATAAATCAGATCCCAAACGATTATACAGTGGAAGTGAGAAATAGATTTAAGGGACTAGATCTGATAGACGGAATGCCTGATGAACTATGGATGGAGGTTCGTGACGTTGTACAGGAGACAGGGATGAAGATCATCTCCAAGAAAAAGAAATGCAAAAGGTAAAATGGCTGTCTGTGGAGGCCTTACAAATAGCTGTGAAAAGAAGAGAAGCAAAAAGCAAAGCAGAAAAGGAAATATATACCCATTTGAATGCAGAGTTCCAAAGAATAGCAAGGAGATATAAGAAAACCTTCCTTAATGATCAGTGCAAAGAAATAGAGGAAAACAATAGAATGGGAAAGACCAGGGGTCACTTCAAGAAAATTAGAAATGCCAAGGGAACATTTCATGCAAAGATGAGTTCAATAAAGCCAGAAGTGGTAATGGACCTAATAAGAAGCAGAAGATATTAAGAAGAGATGGCAAGAAGACACAGAACTGTACAAAAAAGATTTTCACAACCCAGATAACCACAATGGTGTGATCACTCACATTCAGCTAGAGCCAGACATCCTTGAATGTGAAGTCAAGTGGGCCTTAGGAAACATCACAACCAACAAAGCTAGTGGAGGTGATGGAATTCCAGTTGATCTATTTCAAATCCTAAAAGATGATGCTGTGAAAGTGCTAAACTCAATATGCCACCAAATTTGGAAAACTCAGCAGTGGCCACAGGACTGGAAAAGGTCAGTTTTCATTCCAATCCTGAAGAAAGGCAATGCCAAAGAATGCTCAGACTAGCGCACAATTGCACTCATCTCACACTCTAGTAAAGTATGCGCAAAATTCTCCAAGCCAGATTTCAACAATACGTGAACTGTGAACTTCCAGATGTTCGAGTTGGTTTTAGAAAAGGCAGAGGAACCAGAGATCAAATTGCCAACATCTGCTGGATCATCGGAAAAGCAAAGGATTTCCAGAAAAACATCTATTTCTGCTTTATTGACTTTGCCAAAGCCTTTGACTGTGTGGATCACAATAAACTGGAAAATTCTGAAAGAGTGCAATATAACTAGAATGAAACAAAACAAAACAAAACCACAGAATATGCTCCTATCTGCAACTTTCAGTGGAGAAGTAGCCCAGATGCTTGCATTTACCTCCAGCAAGTGAAGGCTGGAAAGGGAAGCATGGGTTGCATGCTTAGGGTAAGGACCGGGTCTGAATGCCCTGAGGAGATTCTGAGGGAGATAATGTGAGACAGCAATCTAAACTGTGGAATAGCCGGAGGGGGGGGGGGGAAAAAAGAAAGGTGAGAGCGAAAGACAGAACTTTCCTGCAGAAAGCTCTAACCTAAGGCACAGCCTGGCCCACTCACAGAATAAAGGATTGAGCAAATACTAAAGGAGAGCTAGCCGGCTGTGGACTGGCACCTCCCTGCACTGGAGGCAGAAAAGGAGTGGGAGACAGTCAGAGCCGGAAAGCAAGGGGCAATCTCGACCCCAGAGATGTCATCCTTCACCAAACTGTGTGCAGGCTCCAGTTGCTACACAAGTCCTCCTGGGATCCTTGACGGTTGATATCTGCCAGGAGGGTCACAGCCTTAAAGTCGGCTCCCCAGGCAGACATACAGCACACCCGAGAAGGCGCTCTCAGGAAACTGAGTGGCTGGGACTGGGGAGGTGATTAAGACACACAGGCCACCTGGGATAGTGTGCTTGCCAAGCACCTGGTCACCTGAGCTGCTCGGTCCTGGGAAGGGCATAATACGTACACCCAACTGCGTCTGTGTCTTTGTGGAGTACCGAGCACCTGAACCTGAACAGCTTAGACCTGTGAAGTGCACAAAATGCAGGGCTCACATTAGATAGAACCCCTACAGAGCAACCTGGAGCCTGAGCAGCGTAGACTGGGAAAGCACACACTGCTGTGAGCTGGGGCAAACCAAGCGTGGTCCATACACTGCGAGCACTCCCCACACATGCCAGTGATGTTTGTTTACAGTGTTCCTTCCTTCCCACAGTACAACTGAACAAGTGATCCTAAATAAGTGACCCCCTTCGCCCCCTTGTGTCAGGGTGGAAATTAGACACTGAAGAGAACTGCAAACAGAGGAAGCCAAAATAAACAAAGAGGGAACCCCTCTGGAAGTAACAAGTGCACAGATTAAAACCCTGTAGTTAGCAGTGACTAAGCACTGGAAGGGGTTGATAGACCTTGAGAAGAAATATAACCTGGAAAAAGGAACTATCTGAAACTGAACTGACCCCACACTGCCCTCAACGTCTCCAGAGAAATTCCTAGATATATTTTTACTATTATTATTTTAATTGTTTTAATATTTAAGTTTTTTATTACTCTTTTAATTTTCATTTTTATAACCTACTATTACCTTGCAAAAAAGATACTCTATTTTTAAAGAAAATTTCATATATATTTTTTTATATAATTTTGTTATTTTGTTTTGTATTTTTAATATTGTATTTTTAAGAGTCTAACCTCTACTCTAGATTTTAAATCTTTGCTTTTGATATTGGTTATCAATTTTGTACCTTTAAGACTCTAATCTTCAGTACCCATTTTTACTTAGAGGTGTGATTACTGACTAGATTGGTTTTTCCCCTTTTGTTTCTCAGTCTTCTCCCCCTGGTCATCTCTATCTCCCTCCTCTATCTTCTCTTCTTTATGTAACTCTGTGAATTTCTCTAGGTGTTCCAGACTGTGGAGAGCATATAGGGAACTGATTACTGGCTAGATTTGTCTCTCCCCTTTTGATGCTCCCTTCTTCTCCTCCTGGTCACCTCTATTTCCCTCCTCTCTCTTCTGTTCTCCATGTAACTCTGTGAAACTCTCTGGGTGTCCCTCATTATGAAGAACATTTTCACCATTAACCTAGATGTTTTATCATCTGTGCTGTATGGATGGAGAAATCTTGAGGCTACTGTAAGAATAAGACTGAAAGCCAGAGGCAGGCGGCTTAAATCCAAAACTTGAGAACACCAGAAAACTCCTGACGCCAGAGAACATTAATTGACAAGAGCTCATCCAAAAGACTCCATACATACACTGAAACCAAGCTCCACCCAAGAGCCAACAAATTCCAGAGCAAGACATACCACCCTAATTCTCCAGCAATGCAGGAACACAGCCCTGAACATTAAAATACAGGCTACCCAAAGTCACACCAAACCGACAGACACCACAAAACTCATTACTGGACACTTATCACACTCCAGATAGAAGAGATCCAGCTCCACCCACCAGAACACAGACACAGGCCTCCCTAATCAGGACATCTTGACAAGACACTAGTCCAACCCCACCCAAAGGGAGCAACCTTCACAACAAAGAAGAACCACAATCTTCCAGCCTACAGAAAAGCCACCCCAAACACAGCAATCTAAACAAAATGAAAAGGCAGAGAAATATTCAGCAGGTAAAGGAACATGATAAATGCCCAACAAACCAAGCAAAAGAGGAGGAAATAGGGAGTCTACCTGAAAAAGAATTCAGAATAGTGCTGGTCAATATATCCAAAATCTTGAACACAAAATGGAGTTACAGATAAATAGATTATAGATGAGGATTGAGAAAACGCAGGAAATGTTTAACAAGGATCTAGAAGAAATAAAAAATAGTCAATAAATAATGAATAATGCAATAACTGAGATCAAAAGCATTTTGGATGGAACCAACAGTAGAATAACTGAGGCAAAAGATAGGATAAGTGAGGTGGAATATAGAATGGTAGAAATAAATGAAGCAGAGAGGAAAAGAGAATTAAAAGAAATGAGAACAACCTCAGAGACCTCTGGGACAATGTTAAATGCCCCAACATTCAAATCATAGGAATCCCAGAAGACAAAAAGAAAGGACATGAGAAAATACTTAAGGAGATAATAGTTGAAAATTTCCCTAAAATGGGGAAGGAAGTAGCCACTCGTCCAAGAACCCAGAGAGTCCCAAACAGGATAAATCCAAAGTGAAACACCCAAAGACACATATTAATCAATTAGTGAACATCAAACACAAAGAGCAAATATTATAAAAGCAGCAAGGGAAAAGCAACAAATAACACACAAGGGGATTCCCATAAGGATAACAGCTGATCTTACAATAGAAACTCTTCAGGCCAGAAGGGAATGGCAGGACATATTTAAAGGGATGAAAGAGAAAAACTTACAACTCAGATTATTATACCCATCAAGGATTTCATTCAAATATGAAGGAGAAATCAAAAGCTTTACACACAAGCAAAAGCTGAGAGAATTCAGCACCATCAAACCAGCTCTTCAACCAATGCTAAAGGATCTTTTCTAGACAGGAAACACAGAAAAGGTGTATAAACTCAAACGAAAACAACAAAGTTAATGGCAGTGGGATAGTACTTATCAATAACTATCTTAAATGTAAATGGGTTGAACCCTCCAACCAAATGACAAAGACTGGCTGAATAAATATAAGAACAAGACCCCTATATATGCTGTCTACAACAGACCCACCTGAAAACAAGGGACATATACAGACTGAAAGTGAAGGGCAGGAAAAAGATATTTCATACAAATGGAGACCAAAGGAAAGCAGGAGTAGTAATACTCATATCAGATAAAATAGACTTTGAAATAAAGGCTGTGAAAAGAGACAAAGAAAGACACTACATAATTATTAAAAGATGAATCCAAGAGGAAAATATAACAGTTTATAAATATATATGCACCAAACACAGGACCATTGCAATATGTAAGGCAAATGCTAACAAGTATTAAAGGGGAAACTAACAATAACACAATAATAGTGGGAGATTTTAATACCCCTTTCACATCTATGGATAGATCAGTCAAACAGAAAATTAGCAATAAACCCACAAACTTTAAATGATACAATAGACCAGTTAGACCTAATTGACATCTATAGGACATTTCACCCTAAAACAATGAATTTCACCTTTTTCTCAAGCGCATATGGAATATATCACATCCTGGGCCATAAATCTAGCCTTGGTAAATTCAAAAAAATGAAGTCATTTCAAGTATCTTTTCTGACCACAATATGGGAAGATTAGATGTCAACTATAGTAAAACAAAAAAAAAGAAAAACAAACCTATTAAAAATACAAACAAATGGAGGGTAAACAACATGCTTCTGAATAACCAACAAATCACAGAAGAAATCAAAAAATAAATCAAAATATGCAAATAAAGAAATGAAAATGAAGACACGATGACCCAAAGCCTATGGGATTCAGTAAAAGCAGTGCTAAGGGGAAGGCTTACAGCCATACAAGCTTACCCCAAGAAACAAGAGAAAAATCAAATAAATAGCCTAATTTTACACCTAAAGCAACTAGAAAAAGAAGAAATGAAGAACCCCAGGGTTAGTAAAAGGAAAGAAATCATAAAAATTAGGGCAGAAATATTTGAAAAAGAAACAAAGGAGACTATAGAAAAAATTAACAAAACTAAAAGCTAGTTCTTTGCAAGGATAAGTAAAATAGGTAAACCATTAGCCAGAGCCATCAGGAAATAAAGGAAGAAGAATCAAATCAACAAAATTAGTAATGAAAATGGATAAATCACAACAGACAACACAGAATTACAAAAGATCATAAGAGACTACTATCAGAAACTATATGACAATAAAATGGACAACTTGGAAGAAATGAATGAATTCTTAGAAAAACAAAACTTTCCAAAACAACCAGGAATAAATAGAAAATCTTAACAGACCCATCACAAGCACAGAAATAGAAACTGTAATAAAAAATCTTCCAACAAGCAACAACCCAGGACCAGATGGCTTCACAGGTGAATTCTTCCAAAAATGTAGAGAAGAGATAACCCTATCCTATTTAAAATCTTCCAGAGAATTGAAGAGGAAGGTAAACTTCCAAACTCATTCTATGAGGCTACCATCATCCTACCAAAACCAAAATTGCCACACACACACACAAAAAGAAAACTATACACCAATATGACTAATGAACACAGATGCAAAAATCCTCAACAAAATTCTAGCAAACAGAATCCAACAACATATTAAAAAGATCATACACCATGACTGGGTGGGCTTTATTGCAGGGATACAAGGATCCTTCGATATTTGCAAATCAATCAATGTGATACACCACATTAACAAATTCAAAGATGAAAACCATGTGATTATCTTAATAGATGCAGAGAAAGTCTTTGACAAAATTCAACATCCATTTATAATAAAAACCCTCCAGAAAGCAGGAATAGAAGGAACATACCTCAACATAATAAAAGCCATATATGATTAACCCACAGCAAACATTATCCTCAATGGTGAAAATTGAAAGCATTACCCCTAAAGTCAGGAACAAGACAAGGGTGCCAACTCTCACCACAAACTATTCAACATAGTTTTGGAAGTTTTAGCCACAGCAATCAAAGAAGAAAAAGAAATAAAGGAATCCAGATTGGAAAAGAAGTAAAACTCTCACTGTTTGCAGATGACATGATCCTCTACATAGAAAACCCTAAAGACACCATCAGAAAATTACTAGATCTAATCAATGAATATAGTAAAGTTGCAGAATATTAAAAAAATACAGAAATCCCATGCATTCCTAAACACTAACAATGAGAAAGCAGAAAGAGAAATTAAGGAAACAATTCCATTCACTATTGCAATGAAAAGAATAAAATACTTAGGAATAAATCTACCTAAAGAAGTAAAAGACCTATATATAGAAAACTATAAAACACTGATGAAAGAAAAAAAAATGACACAAATAGATGAAGAAATAAACCATGTTCATTGATCAGAGATTCAATATAGTGAAAATGAGTATACTACCCAAAGAAATCTAGAGATTTAACACAATCCCTACCAAGCCAGCAATGCTATTTTTCACAGAACTAGAGCAAATAATTTCACAATTTGTATGGAAATACCAAAAACCTCAAATAGCCAAAGCAATCTTGAGAAAGAAGAATGGAACTGAAGGAATTAACCTGTCTGACTTCAGACTATACTACAAAGCCACAGTCATCAAGACAGTATGGTACTAGCACAAAAACAGAAATATAGATCAATGGAACAAAATAGAAAGCCCAGAGATAAATCCATGCACCTACGGACACCTTATCTTTGACAAAGAAGGCAAGAATATACAATGAAGAAAATACTATCTCTTTAAAAAGTGGCGCTGAGAAAACTGAACAATCACTTGTAAAAGAATGAATCTAGAACACTTTCTAACATCATACACAAAAATAAACTCAAAATGGATTAAAGACCTAAATGTAAGACCAGAAACTATAAAACTCCTAGAGAAGAACATAGGCAAGACACTTTCTGACATAAATCACAGTAGGATCCTCTATGACCCACTTCTCAGAACAATGGAAATAAAAGGAAAAATAAACAAATGGAACATAATTAAACCTAAAAGATTTTGCACAACAAAGGAAACTACAAGCAAGGTGAAAAGACAGCCTTCAGAATGGGAGAAAATAATAGCAAATGAAGCAACTGACAAAGGATTAATCTCAAAAACATACAAGCAGTTCATACAGCTCAATACCAGAAAGATAAATGACCCAATCAAAAAATGGGCCAAAGAACTAAATCATCATTTCTCCAAAGAAGACATACAGATGGCTAACAAACACATGCAAAGATGCTCAACATCACTCATTACCAGAAAAATACAAATCAAAACCACAATGGGGTACCATCTCATGCCAGTCAGAATGGCTGCCATCCAAAAGTCTACAAACAATAAATGCTGGAGAGAGTGCAGAGAAAATGCAATCCTCTTACACTGTTGGTGGGAATGCAAACTAGTACAGCCACTATGGAGAACAGTGTGGAGATTCCTTAAAAACCTGGAAATAGAACTGCCATATGATCCAGCAATCCGACTGCTGGGCATATACACTGAGAAAACCAGAATTGAAAGAGACACATGTACCCCAATGTTCATTGCAATATTGCTTACAATAGCTAGGAAATGGGAACAACCTAGATGTCCATTGGCACAGGAATGGATAAGAAAGCTGTGGTACATATACACAATGGAATATTTCTCAGCTATTAAAAAGAATGCATTTGAATCAGTTCTAATATGGTGGATGAAACTGGAGCCTATTAGACAGAGTGAAGTGAGTCATAAAGAAAAACACCAATACAGTATCTTAATGCATATATATAGAATTTAGAAAGATGGTGACAATATCCCTATATGAAAGACATCAAAAGACACAGAGATAAAGAACAGACTTTTGGACTCTGTGGGAGAAGGCAAGGGTGGGATGATTTGAGAGAACAGCATTGAAATATGTATATTACCATATGTGAAACAGATTGCCAGTCCAGGTTTGATGCATGAGACAGGGCACTCAGGGTTGGTGCACTGGGACGACCCTGAGGGATGGGATGGGGAGGGAGGTGAGAGGGGAGTTCAGGATGGGGGAAAAAAGTACACCCATGGCTGATTCATATCAATGTATGGCAAAAACCAATAAATGTTTTAAAATAATTAGCCTCCAATTAAAATAAACAAATAAATTCTTTTAAAAAATGGTAATACAGATCACCATATCTGCTTCCACTGAAACCTGTATGCAGGTCAAGAAGCAACAGTTAGAACCGAACATGGAACAACAGACTGGTTCCAAATTGGGAAAGGAGTACGTGCAGGAGTACGTGTATATTGTCCCCCTGCTTATTTAACTTATATGCAGAGTACATTGTGTGAAATGCGAGCTTGATGAATCATACGCTGGAAATAAGATTGCTGAGAGAAATATCAACAACCTCAGATATGCAGATGATACCACCCTTATGGCAGACAGTGGAGAGGAACTAAAGAGCCTCTTGATGAAGGTGAAAGTGGAGTGTGAAAAAGATGGTTTAAAACTCAACATTCAAAAAACTGAGATCATGGCACACTGTCCTATCACTTCATGGCAAATAGATGGGGAAAATGTGGGAACAGTGTCAAATTTCATTTTCTTGGGCTCCAAAATCAGTGTGGATGGTGACAGCAGTCACGAAAACAAAAGATGTTTGCTCCTTGGAAGAATAGCTATGACAAACCTAGACAGTGTATTAAAAAGCAGAAACATCAGTTTGCTGACATAAGTCTGTATTATCAAAGCTATGGCTTTGCCGGTAGTCATGTACGTATGTGAAAGTTGGACTATAAAGAAGTCTGAGCGCTGAACTGTGATGTTGGATAAGGCTCTTGAGGGTCCCTTGGACAGCAAGGAGATCAAACCAGTTAATACTAAAGGAAATCAACCCTGAATATTCATTGGAAATACTTATGCTGCAGCTGAAGCTCCAGTATTTGGCCACCTGATGCGAAGAGCTGACTCATTGGAAAAGACAGATGCTGGGAAAAATTGAGGGCAAGAGGAGAAGGGGACAACAGAGGATGAGATGGTTGGATGGCATCACCAACTCAATGGATATGAGTTTGAGCTAACTCAGGGAGGTAGTGATAGACAGGGAAGCCCGGTGTGCTGTAGTTCCTGGGATCACAAAGAGTTGGACACAGCTTAGCAATTAAATAACAATAAATGTATCTTCTGTGTTGTAGTAAGTTGCTTCAGTTATATCAGGCTCTTCAGACCCCATGGACTGTAGTTCCTCTTTCCATAGGATTTTCCAGGCAACAATGCTGAAGTGGGTTGCCATGCCATCCTTAGAGAATCTTCTTGACCCAGGAATCAAACCCATGTCTCTAATGTCTTCTGCATTGGCAGGTGGTTTCCTTACAACTATCTCTGCCTGGGAAGCCCATATGTGTATGTATATAATTTGTATATACATATATAACATTTACCCTCACTGTCAGAAAGTTACTTCGATAACAGAAATTCATGTTTTGGATTAGCAGTTTGGATTTCTACATTATTCTTCTGTGATAATTCTAAATTCTCCTGACTGCATTCCATGCTGGTTAATCTGTTGCCCTACATTTTTAATGCAGTTTCAGTCAGATGTCATATGCTTCTTTACTTTCTGTAGGTATAGTTGTATAGTGTTGAGCTTTTTATTTCTGAGTGTGTTGCAGTAATCCCTTTGTTTGTTTTGTCTTTCAGAACATGTTTAAAAAATATTACAAGTCTTGTTGGAATCTTCAAGATGAGGGGTTATGAAAGCATGAATGTCAATATCAGAAGTCATTATGAAGCAATTGAAGAGGATTATGTTTATTATAAATGGGTTTAGCTTTTATTGAACTGTATAGGAATTACTATTTATATAAAAGGCCTGCTTCATCATCAGTTTGTCAATAAGCAAACATACTCTTGTTATCAGAATATATAAAATTTTAATTTTTACTTATTTTTTTCATGGTCTGGTTATAATGACTTTTTTCCATACTTAGATTTCAAGTTTATGGATAAATAGGGATGTTAGAGTCAGTAAATACTTATTCAGATGCTTCAGATACTATCCACTGAGCCTTCAGTACTTATCTTAAGTAGAAGTGGAAACCATTATCAAAGGAGGGGTTTCCAATGCACCACCCAAGTTTACTTGGTAGAAGGTACAGGTGGAACTTCTATAGCATAAAATTGATTCTCCTTGGTATTTTCCCCCTGCACAGGGCTTGTCTGTCAGAGGAGCCAATTAAAATCTCAATCCTAGTAACCTGCTCTGAAGAATCATTGCTATACAAGTGAAATAATATATTAGCAGATTTTTCTATGGTGGCATCATTTGTAATAGCAAACCACTGGAAATCTCTTAAATAATTATCTATTGGTGGCTTGAATAAAAATAAATTTAAGTGACCTGTAAATAAATATAAATAAGAACACATTTAAAAAGAAATATAATGCAAGCACCAGTTCAGTTCAGTTGCTCAGTCGTGTCCAACTCTATGCGACCCCATGAATCGCAGCACATCAGGCCTCCCTGTCCATCACCAACTCCCAGAGTTTACCCAAACCCAAGGCCATTGAGTCAGTGATGCCATCCAACCATCTAATACTCTGTCGTCCCTTTCTCCTTGTGCCCCCAATCCTTCCCAGCATTAGAGTCTTTTCTAATGAGTCAGCTCTTTGCATGAGGTGGCCAAAGTACTGTAATTTCAGTTTCAACATCAGTCCTTCCAATGAACACCCAAGACTGATCTCCTTTAACATGGACTGGTTGGATCTCCTTGCAGCCCAAAGGACTCTCAAGTGTCTTCTCCAACACCACAGTTCAAAAGCATCAATTCTTTGGCGCTCAGCTTTTCTTCACCGTCCAACTCTCACATCCATATATGACTACTGGAAAAGCCATAGCCTTGACTAGATGGACCTTTGTTGACAAAGTAATGTCTCTGCTTTTAAGTATACTATCTAGGTTGGTCATAACTTTCCTTCCAAGGAGTAAGGGCCTTTTAATTTCATGGCTGCAATCAACATCTGCAGTGATTTTGGAGCCCAAAAAAATAAAGTCTGACACTGTTTCCACTGTTTCCCCATCTATTTCCCATGAAGTGATGGGACCAGATGCCATGATCTTAGTTTTCTGAATGTTGAGATTTAAGCCAACTTTTTCAAATGAATATATCTGTGACAGATATGTTATAATATCAGGATATATATGTTTATAATTTGTTAAGTATAAAATCAATATGTGACATAATATATTCACTGTACTGCTTTTTGTGAGAGTGGCAGACACCTGTATGCTCACATATGTCCCCAGCCTTATAGCAGGTCCAAATCCTAGCTTAAGCATAGTTCTTAAGTAACACTTACTAGGTTTCTGTTCTCTTCCATAAATTGAAGTGACTGAAATAATTAAAAAATAGTTTGTGCTTTAAAATTGTGCCCTATAACAATGTTTTGAAGAATTTCCTGTCTAATATAAATGCAATCTATAACTAAGCAAAAGTAAAGATAGGATCTTATCTTCAGTATTCTTAGAGTAAATTAGAGAAAAACTAATTTCATTTAATGATATGTGAAACAAAATATTCTAAAAACATCTTTATATGTCAAACAAATCCTAAGACCTAGAGTTTTATTTTTATTTTTTCCTCCAAAAATCATGATATAAGAATGACTAGAATGATCGAAAGTCTGCAAATTTTGTTTCATATCAGTAACATATTTTAAAGTTGTCTATTCTTCCCTTATAAGATAAGATAAAGCTTATGGAATACAGGGGAGAAAAATGGTACTGTTTAGAAGAAATTCTTCAATGATCAGAGCTGTTACCCAAACTTTACTCCAGTTTAAAGGAAGCTTAAGATCTATAAGGAATAAGACAAGTCTACAACTTCAAAGGATGGCACGCAAACTGGAATACTGCATAGAATGTACAATTGGAAGGAATGACCTTGAGTGAATAAATAATACCTGATTCATCTGTCAGTGTGGGTCAAGCCAAGAAATGCAACAAGACACTCCTTTCAAAGTCCCAGAGGAATTCCTTTCCAAATAACTAATGTCACACAGAATGTTTTGCTCTAATTGCTACAAACTAAAATGTGAGTGATAACTTTAGCAGAAATAAATATGTGTCTCTTTAATATTTTAAATTTAGAACATTGTATGTAGAGCTATTTTCAAAATGTATTAGTCTTTACTGGTAGCAAAATATTTTCTACGTGATTTAAAATCATCTTATTCATGATCCTTTGTTATCATTAGATAACAATATTATCACTATTTTACAGATGAGTAAATTGAGTTTTAGGGAATTGAAGTCATTTCTGAAGGTCAGATTGGTAGCAAATAGCACCGCCAAAATTCAAAACAGAATTTCTGACACCCAAATCTAAGTACTTCGATAAGATTCATTGCACTGAACACGTCTGTAGTATACCACAAAGGAATAGTCATTTTCTAAAAAACATTAGGAAAGGGCTAGCATTTCCTGTTCAAGAGGAAAATTTTTATTTTTAATAACAAAATATATCAGGAAATTTAACTCACTTTTCTAAAATAAAATAATTTAGTGAGAAATATTAAAACACTGTAGCAAAAATATATAGATGTTATCACACATTAACTCAAAACATACTCTACAGAGGCAAAGATGTAATACATTAACTAATTTATTATTGAATAAACATCTAGTTTCTTGCATTAAACTTCAGATAATAATGGCCATTTTATAATGATCCATATACATTTCTCTTCTTTTCGTTCTAATTCAATTTCATCTTCTCTGTGCTGTATGAAATCTTCCATAACTATCCATCTTTCCCTCAGATACCAGTGTCCTTTTGAATCCTTTGATATTAGTCAATTCAGTTGTTCAGTCGTGTTTAACTCTCTGCAACCACATGGACTGCAAGAGCCAGGCTTCTCTGTCCAAAACCAACTCCCAGCTACTCAAAGTCAAGTCCATTGAGTCAGTGATGCCATCCAACCAATCTCATTTTCTGTCATCCCCTTCTCTTCCTGCTTTCAATTTTTGCCAGCATCAGGATCACTTCTAGTGAGACAGTTCTTTGCATCAGGTGGCCAAAGTATTGGAGTTTCAGCTGAAGTATCAGTCCTTCCAATGAATATTCAGGACTGATTTCTTTAGGATAGACTGGTTGGATCTCCTTGTAGTCCAAGGGACTCTCAAGAGTCTTCTCCAAACCCAGTTCAAAAGCATCAATTCTTCAGCTCTCAGTTTTCTTTATAGTCCAACTCTCACATCCATACATGACTACTGGAAAAACCATAGCTTTGACTAGATGGATATGTGTTGGCAACTAACTTCTCTGCTTTTTGATATGCTGTCTAGATTGATCATAGCTTCCCTCCAAAGGAACATGTGTCTTTTAATTTCATGGCTGTAGTTATCATCAGCACTGATTTTGGGGCCCCCCAAAATAAAGTCTCTGTTTCCACATTTTCCACATCTATTTGCCATGAAGTGATTGGATCGGGTACCATGATCTTTGTTTTCTGAATGTTGAGTTTTACGCCAAATTTTTCACGCTCCTCTTTCACTTCCATCAGGAGGTTCTTTAGTTCTTCACTTTCTGCCATAAGGGTAATGGCATCTGTGTATCAGAGGATATTGATATTTCTCTTGGAAATCTTGATTTCAGCTTGTGTTTCATCCATCCCAGAATTTAGCATGATATACTCCACATATAAGTTATATAAGCATGGTGACAATATACAGCCTTGATGTAATCCTTTCCCTAGTTGGAAACAGTCTGTTGTTCCATGTCCAGTTCTAACTGTTGTTTCTTGACCTGCATATAGATTTTTCAGGAGGCAGGTCTGATGGTCTGGTAGTCCCATCTCTTTCAGAAGTTTCCATAGTTTGTTGTGATCCACACTTTCAAAGGCTTTGGCATAGTCAATAAAACAAAATTGGATGTTATTCTGGAAGTCTTGTTTTTTCAGTGAGCCAGTGCATGTTGGCAATTTGATCTCTGGTTCTTCTTCCCTTTCTAAATAAAGTTGAACATCTGGAACTTCTTGGTTCACGTACTGTTGAAGCCTGGCTTGGAGAATTTTGAGCATTACCTTGCTAGCATGTGAGATGAGCACAATGTGTGGTAGTTTGTCTTTGGCATTGTCAAAGACAATGTGTGGCACTATCTTTGAGATTGGAATGAAAACTGACCTTTTCCAGTTCTGTGAACACTACTGAGTTTTTCAAATTGGCTGGCATATTGAGTGCAGCACTTTCACAGCATCAACTTTAAAGATTTGAAATAACTCAGCTGGAATTCCATCACCTCCACTAGCTTTGTTACTAGTGATGCTTCCTAAGGCCCACTTGACTTCACATTCCAGGCTGTCTGGCTCTAGATGAGAGATCACACCTTTGTGGTTATCTGGGTCATGAAGATCTTTTTTGTATAGTTCTTCTGTGTATATCTGCCACCTCATATTAATATCTTCTGCTTCTGTTAGGTCCATACCATATCTGCCCATTATTGTGCCCATATTTGCATGAAATTGTCCCTTGGTATCTCCAATTTTTTCTAAGAGATCTCTCATCTTTCCCATTCTATTGTTTTCCTCTCTTTCTTCATATTGTTCACTTAAGAAGCCTTTCTTATCATTCCTTGCTATTCTTTGGAACTCTGCATTCAAATGGGTATAACTTTCCTTTTCTCCTTTGCCTTTCACTTCTGTCCTCTTTGCAGCTATTTGTAAGGCCTCCTCAGACAACCATTTTGCGTTTTTGCATTTCTTTTTCTTAGGGATGGTCTTGATCCCTGTGTCCTGTACAATGTCACGAACCTCTGTCCATAGTTCTTCAGGCACTCTATCAGATCTCTGTTGAACCTATTTGTCACTTCCACTGTATAGCTATAAGGGATTTGATTTAGGTCATTTACGTGAATGGTCTGCTGTTTCTCCCTACTTTCAAGTTAAGTCTGAATTTGGCAATAAGGAGTCAATGATCTGAGCCACAGTTAGCTCTTGGTCTTGTTTTTGCTGACTGTATAGAGCTTCTCCATCTTTGGCTGCAAGGAATATAATCAATCTGATTTCAGCATTGACCATCTCATGATGTCCACGTGTAGAGTCTTCTCTTGTGTTGTTGGAAGAGGGTGTTTGCTATGACCAGTGTGTTCTCTTTGCAAAACTCTGTGTTATCCTTTTTCCTGTTTCGTTTTGTACTCCAAGGTCAAATTTGCCTGTTATTCCAGGTGTCTCTTGACCACCTAGTTTTGTCCAAAAAAGGACATCTTTTTGTGGGTGCTAGTTCTAGAAAGTCTTTTAAGTCTTCATAGAAACATTCACTTCAGCTTCTTCAGCAATCCTGGTTGGGGCACAGACTTGGGATACTGTGATATTGAATGGTTTGCCTTGTAAATAAACAGAGATCAAATTTCATTGAGTTAGACAAGACTGGTCCATGTGATCAGTTTGGTTATTTTCTGTGATTGTGGTTTTCATTCTGTCTGCCCTCTGATGAAGGAGAATAAGATACTTATGGAAGCCTCCTGTTGGGAGAGACTGACTGAGGGGGAAACTGGGTCTTGTTCTGATGGGCAGGCAATGCTCAGTAAATCTTTAATTCATTTTTCTGTTGATTGACAAGGCTGTATCCCCTCCCTGTTGTTTGACCAGGCCACCACCGACCCATGCATCTGCCAGAGACTCCTGAATACTTATGGGCAAGTCTGGGTCAGTCTCTTGTGGGGTCACTGCTCCTTTATCCTGAGTCCTGGTGTGCACAGTTTTGATTGTGTCCTCCAAGTGTTTGTTTTCCCCAGTCCTGTGTAAGTTCTGGTGGCTCTATGGTAGGGTTAATGGTGACTTCCTTCAAGAGATCTTATGCCATACCCAGGTCTGCTCCACCCAGGATCCCTGCCCCTGCTGCAGGCAACTGCTGACCCATACCTTCACAGGAGACACTCAAACACAGTTCTGGGTCTGTCTCTGTCGGGTCTCTGGGTCCTGGTGTGCACAAGGTTTGTTTCAGCCCTCTGACCATCTCTGGCAGGTATGGGGTTTAATTCTAAATATGATTGTGCCCCTCCTACCATCTTTCTGGGGCTTCTCCTTTGCCCTTGGATTTGCAGTATATATATATATATATTTTTTTGGTGGGATCCAAAATTCTCCCATTGATGTTTGTGAGAGAGTCATTTCCTAGGCAGATTGGTAAGAAGTCTAGGGGTCCCCAAGGAGAGAGGGGTCTGGAATTCTCAAGGAGGAGAAAAGGACAAACTTTTTTTTTCCGTTCTGCATTCCTTAGTCTTAGTCAATTACACAACTCAGTTTAAACTCTATACTAAGGATTATACAATAACAATGTATCCAGCTGGAGGACAGTTTCTCCTTTCTGAAAACCTGACTAATCCTAATATCTTAGAATGTATATTATGGGAGTGGGTCTGGAGGATCTTTCTATTGTTAAATGCTAATCCTATTATTTTAAAATGTAAATGATGGGAGTAGGTCTGGTGAGGTCTTTACAACCTCCAGATAATCTTTTGATTCAATGTAATAATTAATTAGAAAGTATATAACTCCACTGCTAACATCAGCAAGGGGGTACTCTTTCTGCCATCTTCTGATGCCCATGTCAGAAGCTTTCTCTATCTCCTTTATACTTTAATAAAACTTTATTACACAGAAGCTCTGAGAGATCAAGCCTCATCTCTGGCCCTGGATTGAATTCTTCTCTTCCCAAGGCCAAGATTCCCGGAGTCTTTTTTGTGATTTCGTCAACAACCTTTCGGTTATTCAGCAGCAAGTTGCAATTTTGGAGTTCCTGCAGGAGAAGATGAGCACACGTCCTTCTATTCCACCACTCTAGATCTTTTGATATAGACAGGAACAGTCCCTAGTCTTAACAAAAGTTCACATTTACCTATTAATCACAGTATGGTTCTCGTGCAATATAGTCTTTGTAAAGCTAGTGGTTTAGATTAGAATAAATTTTATTTGTCCAACTATTCTCTCCTGGGAGGTGAATCTCTACCATAGGCCTCAGGCCAAACTACAGGGAGGGAACACAGCCCCACCCACCAGCAGAAAATTGGATTAAAGTTTATAGAGCCAGAGCCAGCCACAGTTTCCCCCATATGCAGTCCCTCCCATTAGGAAGCTTCCACAAGCCTCTTATTGTCATCCCTCAGAGGGCAGACAGAATGAAAACCATACTTACAGAAAACTAGGCAAAGTGATCACATGGATGACCGCTTTGTGTAGCTTAATGAAACTAAGAGTCAGACAGTGTAGGGCCACCCAAGACAGACAAGTCATGGTGGAGAGTTCTGACCAAACATGAGCCACTGGAGAAGGGAATGGCAAACAATTTCAGTATTCTTACTTGAGAATCCCATGAACAGGATGCAAAGGCCAAGAGACACTGAAAGGTGAACCCACCAGTTTGGTAGGTGTCCCTTACAGGAGAAGAGAAGAGAAATTGTTCCAGACGGAATGAAGAGTTTGGGCCAAAGCAGGAACACTCAATAATGGATGTGTCTGGTGGTCAAAGTCCAATGCTGTAAAGAACGATATTGCATAGGACCCCAGAATGTTAAATCCATGAATCAAGGTAAATTGGAAGCGGTCAAACAGGAGATGGCAAGTGTGAACATCGACATTTTAGGAATCACTGAACTAAAATAGACGGGAATTAGAAAATTAAATTCAGAAAACCATAGTATCTACTACTGAGGGCAGGAATCCCTCAGAAGAAATGGAGGAGCCCTCAGAGTAAAAGAAAAAAAGAGTCCAAAATGCAGTACTTGGATGCAATCTCAAAAATGACAGAATGATCTCAGTTTGTTTCAAAGGCAAACTATTCAGTTTCACAGTAATCCAAGTCTATGCCTGAACCACTAATGCCTGAGAAGCTGAACAGTTCTATGAAGACCTAGAGACCTTCTAGAACTAACATCAATAAAAGGTGTTCTTTTAATCATAGGAGTCTGGAATGCAAAAGTAGAATATTAAGAGATACCTGGAGTAACAGTGAAGTTTGGCATTGGAGTACAAAATGAAGCAGGGCAAAGGCTAACAGTTTTGCCAAGAGAACGCATAGGTCATAGCAAACCCCCTTTTCCAACAAGAGAAGGCTCTACAGATGGACTTCACTGGATGGTCAATGCTGAAATCAGAATGATTATATTCCTTGCAGCCAAAGATGGAAAAGCTCTATACAGTCAACACAAACAAGACTGGAGCTGGCTGTGGTTCAGATCATGAGCTCCTTATTGCAAAATTCAGACTTAAATTGAAGAAAGTAAGGGAAACCACTACGCCAATCAGTTATGGCCTTAATAAAATCCTTTATGATTATATAGTAGGAGAGAGATTCAAGGGATTAGAGTTGATAGAGTGCTGGAAGAACTGTGGGTGGAGGTTTGTAACATTGTATAGCAAGTGGTGATAAAAACCATTTCCAAGGAAATGAACTGCAAAAAGGTAAGATGGTTGCCTGAGGCCTTATAGATGGCTGAGAAAAGAGACACTAAAGGCAAAGGAGAAAAGGAAGGATAAACCCATTTGAATGCAGAGTTTCAAAGAATAGCAAGGGGAGAAAGGAAAGCCTTCTTACCTGAACAATGCAAAGAAATAGAGGAAAACAATAGAATGGGAAATACTTAAGATGTCTTCATGAAAATTAGAGATAGCCATCATTTCATTCAATGATGGGCACAATAAAGGACCAAAATGGTATAAACCTAACAGAATTAGAAGATATTAAGAAGAGATGTTAAGAATACATAGAAGACCTGTACAAAAAACGTCTTAATGACCTAGATACCCACAATGGTGTGATCATTTACCTAGAGCCAGACATCATGGAGTGTGAAATCAAGTGGGCCTTAGTAAGTATTACTAAGAATAATGCTAGTGTAGGTTATGGAATTCCAGTTGAACTATTTCAAATCCTAAAAGATGATGACATTAAAGTGCTGCATGCAATATGCCAGAAAATTTGGAAAACTCAGCAATGGCCACAGGACTGGAAAAAGTCAGTTTTCATTTCAATACTTAAGAAAGAGAATGCCAAAGAATGTTCAAAGTACTGCACAATTGCACTCATTTCACATGCCAGCAAAATTATGCTTAAAATCCTCCAAGCTAGGCTTCAACAGTATCTGAACCAAGAGCTTCCTGATGTACAAGCTGGATTTAGAAAAGGCAAAGGAAACAGAGATCAAATTACCAACATCTGCTGGATCATAGATAAGGCAAAGGAATTCTAGGAAAACATCTATTTCTGATTCACTGACTACACGAAAGCCTTTGACTGTGTGGATCAGAAAAAAACGTGGAAAATTCTTAAAGAGAAGGAGTACCAGACCACTTTATCTGCCTCCTGAGAAACCTGTATGCAGGTCAAGAGGCAATAGTTTGAACCAGACACAGAACAACAAACTGGTTCAAAATTGGGAAAGGAGAATGTCAAGGTTGTATACTGTCACCCTGCATACTTAACTTATATGAAGAGTACATCATGTGAAATGCTGAGCTGGATGAAGCTCAAGCTGGAATCATGATTGCTGGGAGAAATGTCATAACTTTAGATATGCAGATGACACCACCCCTATGGCAGACAGTGAAGAGGAACTAAAGAGCCTTTTGAAGAAGGTGAAAGAGGAGAGTGAAAACTCTGGCTTATGACATTCAAAAAATAAAGATCATTGCCTCTGGTTCCATTACATCATGGTAAATAGTTGTGGAAAAATGGAAACAATGACAGACTTTATTTTCTTGGGCTACAAAATCACCAAGGCAACCCACTTCAGTGTTCTTGACTGGAGACTCCCCAAAGACAGTGAAGCCTGGTGGGCTACAGTACATGGGATCAAAGAGTCAGGAATGACTGAGCAACTAAGCATAGCACAAAATCACTGAAGATGGTGACTGCAGCCATGAAATTAAAAGACACTTACTCCTTGGAAGAAAAGCAATGAAAAATCTAGACAGTGTATTAAAAAGTAGAGACAAGCTTTGCTGACAAAGTTCCATATAGTCAAAGCTATGGTTTTGACAGTAGTCATGTACATATGTGAGAGTTGGACCATAAAGAAGGGTGAGTGCTAAAGAATTGATGCTTTCAAACTGTGATGTTGGAGAAGACTCTTGAAAGTCTCTTGGACAGCAAGGTAATGAAACCAATCAGTCCTAAAGGAAATCAACCCTGAACATTCATTGGAAGGACTGATGCTGAAGCTGAAGCTCAGTACTGTGGCCACCTGACATGAAGTGCTGACTTGTTGGAAAAGACCCTGTTGCTCCAATGATTGAGGGCAAGAGAAGGGGTGACAGAGAATGTGATGGTTAGATGGCATCATTGACTCAATGGACATGAGTTTGAGCAAACTCTGGGAGACAGTGAAGGATAGGGAAGCCTGATGTGCTGCAGTCCATGGGTTCATGAAGAGCCAGATACAACTGATCGATTGGACAACAACATTCTCTGTGACCTAAATGTCTCTCTCTTTTCTTTCTGTGGTCTACATTTTGTATATCCTTCATTCTTCAAAGAGAATGGCATTAATCTATTTCATCTAAAAGAATGTTAATTTATGTTTTAGGACCCGAACTAAAAACAAAACACATTATGTCATGATTCCTTTAGAAAATTTGCACATCTTACCACACATTCAGAACAGCTCCAGGTGTTTTCTGCCATCCTCGGGATTAAAGAACTAATATATCACCATATTGTGGTCATTCATTCAGAGCCAGACATCTTGGAGTATGAAGTCAAGTGGGCCTTAGGTAGAATTACTATGAAAAAAGTTAGTGGAGGTAACATAAATTAAAGCTGAGCTATTAAAAATTATAAAAGATGATGCTATTAAAGTCTTGCAATCAATAGGTCCACAAATTTGGAAAACAGTAGTGGCCCCAGGACTGGAAAAGGTGTTTTTATTCCCTAAGAAGGATAATGCAGAAGAATGTTTCAACTATGGTATACTAGAGCTCATTTCACGTGGTCGCAAGGTTTGCTCAAAATCTTTCAAGCTAGTCTTCAGCAGTATGTGGACCAAATACTTTCAGATGTACAAATTAGGTTTATAAAAGTCAGAGGAACTAGAGATCAAATTGCCAACATCCATTGGATCATGGGGAAAAAAAGGGAATTTATAGAAATACATCTACTTGTTCTTCATTGACCATGCTAAAGATTTTGACTCTGTGGATAACAACAAACTGTGGAAAATTCTTCAAGAGATGGGACTATCAGACTACTTTGCCTGTCTCTCCTGAAAAACCTATATGTGGGTCAAGAAGCAAGAGTTAGAACTGGGCACGGAACAACTGAGTGGTCCAAACTTGGGAAAGGAGTACAACAAGGCTCTATATTATCACCCTGTTTTAACTTATATGCAGAGTACATCATGCAAAATGCCATGCTGGAATTTGACTCAAGCTGGAATCAAGACTGCTGGGAGAAATATCAATATCCTCAGATATACAGATGATATAACTCTAATAGCATAAAGTGAAGAAAAACTAAATAGCTTCTTGGTGAGGGAAAAAGAAAAGAGTAAAGAAGCTGGCTTAAAATTCAACATTCAAAAACTAAGATCATGATATCTGGTACCATCACTTCATGGCAAATAGAAAGGGGAGAAGTGGAAACAGTGACAGATTTTATTTTCTTTGGCTCCAAAATCACTGCAGAAGGTGACTGCAGCCATGAAATTAAAATACACTTCCTCCTTGGAAGCAAAGCTATGACAAACCTTGACAATGTATTAAAAAGCAGAGACATCACTTTGCCAGCAAAAGTCCGTATAGTCGAAGATATCATTTTTCCAATGTATGCATGTGTGAGTTGGACCATAAAGAAGTCTGAGCACCAAAGAATTGATGCTGGAGAAGAGTCTTGAGAGTACCTAGGACTGCAAGGAGATCAAACCAGTCAATCCTAAGGAAATCAACCCTGAATATTCATTGGAAGGACTGATGCTTAAGCTCTAATACTTCAGACCATGTGGCTCCTAAAATGATGATGCTCACTAGAGTCACAGAGTGTGAGTCCACATTAGGTGCTATGCCCTAATATATAGTAAGGAAAGGAGTGAGATAACTGACATTGTTATCAGTCATAGGAGAGCAAAATAAAAATCATTATATTGTAAAATTCTTTAAAGACAATGGCTTCTGAGGGATTAATGGGGTTGTTAATGTCCTGCCTGTGAAGTTCCTCACTGAGCCGGTTGGTTTGCAAGATCCCATCCACAGGGAAGTTGGGATCTACACTTCTTTCTCCTTGCTCAATGATAAGGAAAAGAAATCAAAACAATAAAATAAAATCACAAGATGGATGCTTTTAAATAGAACAGATCCACAGTAGTAGCTCAGCTGGCAAAGAACCTGCCTGCAATGCAGGAGTTCAGTTCAGTTCAGTTTGGTCGCTCGGTTGTGTCTCACTCCTTACAACCTCATGAACCACAAAACACCAGGCCTCCCTGTCCATCACCAACTCCTGGAGTCCACCCAAACCCATAGCCATCAAGTTGGTGATGCCATCCAGCCATCTCATCCTCTGTCGTTCTCTTCTCCTCCTGCCCTCAATCTTTGCCAGCATCAGGGTCTTTTCCAATGAGTCAGCTCTTCACATGAGGTGGCCAAAGTACTGGAGTTTCAGCTTCAACACCAGTCCTTCCAATGAACACCCGGGACTGATCTCCTTTAGGATGGACTGATTGGATCTCCTTGCAGTCCAAATGACTTTCAAGAGTCTTCTCCAACACCACAGTTCAAAAGCATCAATTCTTCGGCGCTCAGCTTTCTTCATGTCCAACTCTCACATCCATACATGACTACTGGAAAAACCATAGCCTTGACTAGACAGACCTTTGTTGGCAAAGTAATATCTCTGCTTTTTAATATGCTGTCTAGGTTGGTCATAACTTTCCTTCCAAGGAGTAAGCATCTTTTAATTTCATGGCTGCAATCACCATCTGCTGTGACTTTGGAGCCCAGAAAAATAAAGTCAGCTACTGTTTCCACTGTTTCTCCATCTATCTGCCATGAAATGATGGGACCGGATGCCAAGACACTGGCTCAATTCCTAAGTTGGGAAGATCTCCTGGAGAAGGGATAGGCTACTCACTCCAGCATTCCTGGGTTTCCCTGGTGGCTCAGATGGTGAAGAATCTGTCTGTAATGTAGGAGATTTGCGTTCATTCCCTGGGTTGGGAAGATCCCTTGGAGAAGGGCATGGCAACCCACTCTAGTATTCTTGCCTTGAGAATCCCCAGGGACAGAGCATCCTGGCAGTCCAAGAACTCACCATACAGTCCATGAGGTCACAAAGAGTCAGATATATCTGAGTGATGAAACACACAGCACAGGCCCAGAAGAACATGAACTAGAGTCTATTGCCACTAAGAAGGTATCCTATTCCTCCTTTTTGCAGAAAGCGACTCAGGAATAGGCATAGGCCAGGGACACTTCACACTAGAGATATCTTTGTAGATGGAAATAAGAGGGTGTTAGAGGTCTAACTGGGTCCTTACCCCCCAAAATATATTGAAGTCCTAATTCCTAGTACATCTAAATATAACCTATATTGATATAATCTTTACAGAGGTAATGAAGTTAATGTGTGGTCATTAGTGTGGTCCCTAAGCCAATATGACTAGGTTCTTATTACAACAGGAAAATTTGGACATAGAAATAGACATGCACAGAGAGAAGATTATGCGAAGAGACAAATAATGTCACATAAAGATTCATGTTATGCTGCCACAAACCAAGGAATGTCTAGGGCTGCCAGAAGCTGAAAAACAAGGATGGATCCTTTCCTAGTACCTTCAGAGGGAGCATGACACTCTGGAACAATGAAGTTACTTTTTACACAGAAGTCTGAGTAAACTAATAAAGAGGTCGAAGAGAACCTCCCTATGACCAAAGTGAAAAATCATACTTTTTGATTAGTAAACAAAACTTGAACTAAACTGTTCAAGATGCAAACATTAAAGGCTTTTGAAAGTATCTAAACGGAAAGCATATTTCACAAAGCTAGATTAATCAGGACAGTATGGTACTGGCACAAAAATAGAAATATAGATCAATTAAACAACATAGAAAGCTGAGGAATAAACCCATGCACCTATGGGCACTTAATCTCTGACAAAAGAGGCGAGAATATACAAAGGAGAAGAGACAGCCTCTTCAATAAGGGGTGTGGGAAAATTGGACAGCTACATGTAAAAGAATAAAATTAGAAGACTCCTAATATCATACACAAAAATAAACTCAAAATGGATTAAAGACCTAAATGTAATCCAGAAACTATAAAACTCTTAGAGAAAAACATAGGTAAAACACTCTTTGACATACATCACAGAAATATATGATCCACCTTCTAGAGTAACGGAAATAAAAACAAAAATAAACAAGTGGAACCTAACTAGTGATGCTAGTGATTAAGAGTCTGCCTCCCAATGTAGGAGACACAGGAGATGCAAGTTCAGTCCCTGGGTCAAGAAGAGCCTCTGGAGTAGGAAATGGCAACCCGCTTCAGTGTTCTTGCCTGGAAAATTCCATGGACAGAGAAGCCTTGTGGGCTACAGTCCAGGGGACTGTAGTTGCAGAGAGTCAGATATGACTGAATGGCCAAGCACATAATTAAACTTAAAATCTTGCGCACAGCAAAGGAAACTGTAAACAAGATGAAAAGGCATCCCTCAGGATGGGAGAAAATAATTGCAAATGAAACAACTGCCAAGGGATCAATGTACAAAATATAAAAGCAGCACATGTAGCTCAAACTAGAAAAGCAATCAATCCAACCAAAAAGTGGGTCTAAGACCTAAACAGACATGTCTCCAAGAAGATATGTAGAGGGCCAACAGGTACATGAAAAGATGTGAAACATCACTCATTATTAGAGAAATGCAAATCAAAACTATAATGAGGTATTACCTCACACTGGTGAGAATAGCCATCACCAAAAATTTGCAAACTACAAATGCTGGAGAGAGTGTGAAGTAAAGGGAATTTTCTTGTACTGTTGCTGCGAATGTAAATTAAACAGCCACTTTGGAGAACAATGTGGAAATTCCTTAAACAACTAGGAATAAAACTACCATATTACCCAGCAATCCCACTACTGGCCATATATATTCCCTGAGAAAACCATGACTGAAAAAGACATGTGAATTTCAATGTTCATATTAGCACCATTTATAATAGCTAAGATGTGGAATCAACTTAGATGTCCATCAACAGATGAATGGATAAAGATATAGTACATATATACAATGGAATATTACTCAGCCATTAAAAGGAATGCAGTTCTAGTGAGGTGGATGAACCTACAGCCTGTTACACAGATTGAAGTAAGTCAGAAAGAGAAAAAGAAATATATTAATGCAAATATATGGTATCTAAAAAAATGGTACTGGTGAACATATTTACAGGGAAGCATTCAGATGCGGACATAAAGAATAGACTTTGCACACAGCAGTGGAAGGAGAGGGTGGGACAAATTGAGAGGCTAGCTCTGAAACATATACAATACCATATGCAAAACAGATACCTAATGGGAAGCTGCTGTATAAAACAGGGAGTACAATGCTGTACTCTGTGACAATCTAGAGGGGTGATTGGAGTAGGGAAGAGGTTCAAGAGTGAGGGGACATATATATACTTATTTCTGATTCACGTTGCATGGCAGAAGCCAGTGCAATTTTGTAAAGCAATTATTCTCTGATTAAAAATATATTTTAAAAAAAAAGCATTTCAAATTTCACTGTGAGTTACGTTGACTCTTCTCTTTACTGTCATGTTTTTGTGAAGCTTGAAAAGAGTCTTAGTGAACGTAGCCTGATCTCTTGCTTATCCATGACTTAACCACTAGGATCACATGTTTACCTTACTCATTGTATGCTTGGGATACTTCATGTGGGGTTGTATTTTGCTGTTCTAGCTATGGGTAGTTTCTAAACAGATGCTTGGCAGAACAAATAAATGTGTCTCTTACTTATCTCATCAAATCAAAGAATCAAGATGTAGAAATGGAAGGAATAAGAGGAGTTGTGGAGATTTAAGAGCTGAAAGTTATAGTCTCTAGTACTTGACAACATAAAATATATTCTCTTGACCCCATGTGACTTTCTACTTCCTGAACCATTTCTTTAGCTCTCTTCATAGTTAAACTAAGAAAAATACTTTCTCAGCACATGTACCCACTTTCAAATCTCCAATTACCATACAACTGAATACAATCTGGCCTGTGCCACCACCACTCCATTGAAACTATTTGTCAAAATCACCAATTATTTCAATATTGCCAAGGTAAAATATTGGAGTATCTAGCTCCCAATTAAATTCCCAACCTCAATTCATTGCATCTTCTTTCCTTTCCCTTCCAAATCAAATACACTAGACTTCTATTTGTTTTCCCTAATATACCAGAACATTTTTTCTCACTCTCTCTAAAATGAACATTATGTGGAGGCTCTCTCTCAAACTTCATTTGAGCTTGTATTTCAGGCACCACAGAGAGTCCTTAAGCACCATAGAAAAATGTAGATATATTTTTTCCTTTTTTGTCATTGTTCTTTAACCAAATCCTTTACTGTTTACTGTAACTTGAATTCATATTCTTATGTTTTATTAGTATTTTATGAGCATTATATTATAAAACACACAAGTGTAGAGCATATATTCTTCCCCCAAACAATACAAACCTAGTTGTAATTCCATTAGAAGGTAAATAATACAGTAATAAGTATTTATTAAATAAATCAACTTTTCTTCTAGCTGCCATAAATGTCAGTTTCATCAACTATCATCTCTTGTGTTGCTAAATTACATATTTTAGATTTACATGGGAAAGAGTTCTATCTAGCCTATTATCATGGTCAAAGGAAAAAATTCACATAAAGGGGATATGACCCTCCTTTAATGCATTACTTTTTTCTGAGGAAGAGAGAAATGTTCCTAACTACAATGTGTCCACAATGAATATTTACCACATAGAACTACATGCGTGCACTTTGATTTTTTTTCCCACAAGAAAAGGTTATATATAGTCAATGACCTACTGCTGCCTTTAAAAATGAGTATCTGATTGAACAACATTTTTCTATATTAAGAACTATATTATGAATAGAAATAGCATTGCTGAAAAGATACTGTGGTTACATTTCTATTTAGAAATGCAAAAAAAGAGTGCCTTCCTTCACTTTCTAAAGCTTTGTATCCTACTGCTGGTGGTGCAGGTGGGATTCATGGGGGATGTAGAAGAATTATACATTTAATTTTACTAATGAGAGGCCATGAGCCTTTCATTACTAACAGCAAACAGGCTCAGTACCCCCTGCATAATAGGAAACAGAACAGAAGCCCTTTCTGCTTGCAGGTTCCCTATAACTAACAGGATTGAAGGTTTTGACTTTTTCCTAGTGCCCCACCACCACACACACACTCACACCTAAGTTTATGACCACACATGCGCCACATTATGAGAAACTCAGACAGCATCTGCCTCCATTCTTTTCCCTCTAAATCACTCCCTCCATTCACCAGCTGGAAGAATATTTTGGGCTTTCTCTAAGTTTGTTGATATTCGATACACATCATATCCTGTAGAATAATGATGTATAGGTGATGTAAATACACACATTGTCACAGATACAAGTATGGGCATAACCAGAGTTCTAGTTATAAGTGTGTAATTATAAATGGTTTCATTTCAAATTCTTGTTTTTGAAATAAAGAATTTAACATACATAATTTTTATCTCTGCATTTCAGTATTCCTTAAGATGGAAAGCATTGTTAATTGAATATAAAATAAAGTTTACCTTTTAAATAAATAAACATACTGTCATTTAAAAGTAAATTAAATTTAAAACTTGATTTTTATCTTTGAAGAGTTTTCTTTAAAATAGATTTTAGAGACATGTAGTTTTTCAATGCAGAAGCCCAGTGTGTCTCTCTTAGCCTGGCAAAGCAGTAAAGCTATCCTTTTTTGCTTCACCCAAAACTCTTTCCCCGGGATTTGATTCAACACCAGAGTAGAGAGAGGCTGAGTTTTCAGTAACAACCTCACTTCTCTGATAGATCTAAGAGGAGTTGTTGATTTTTCAGTTTGTTGTGATTATTTATTTGTTGGGATGGAGTGATGACTTCTGAGACCCTTACATGCTGGATTGGAAGCTTGAAGTATGGCCCCATTCTCTCTGGTCAAGTAACAGTGAGGAAACCTAGACTCACCCACCAGAAAACCACACAAGCCTTTCCACCCAGGAAACTTCGACAAACCACGCATCCAACCCCTCCCATAGAGAGGAATCCCCACAGTAAAGGGACAACACAGCAAGATAAACAAGATGAAAAGGCAGAGAAATACCCAGCAAGTAAAGGAACAGGATAAATACCCCCTAGACCAAACAAAAGACAAAGAGATAGGAAGTCTACCTGACAAAGAATTCCGAATAATGATAGTGAAAATGATCCAAAACCTGGAAAATAAGTTGGAGTTACAGCTCAATAACCTGCAGGCAAGGATTGAGAAGATGCAGGTAAGCTTTAACAAAGACTTAGAAGAAATGAAAAAGAGACAAAATACAATGAATAATGCAATAAATGAGATCAAAAACACTCTGGAGGGAACCAACAGTAGAATAACAGAGATAGAAGACAGAATAAGTGAGGTAGAAGACAGAATGACAGAAATAAATGAAACAGAAAGGAAAAATGAAAAAAGAATTAAAAGAAATGAAGACAACCTTAGAGACCTCTGGGACAATATTAAACGCACCAATATTCGAATCATAGGAGTCCCAGAAGAAGAAGACAAAAAGAAAGACCATCAGAAAATTCTTGAAGAGATAATTGTAGAAAACTTCCCTAAATTGGGGAAGCAAATAGCCACTCAGGTCCAAGAAACACAGAGAATCCCAAATAGAATGAACCCCAAGCGGGACACCCCAAGACACATATTAATCAAATTGGCAAATATCAAATACAAAGACCAAATATTAAAAGCAGCAAGGGAGAAGCAAAAGATAACTCACAAGGGGAATCCCATAAGGATAACAGCTGATCTCTCAACAGAAACGCTTCAGGCCAGAAGGGAATGGCAAAACATACTTAAAGTCATGGAAGAAAACAATCTACAACCCCGACTACTCTACCCAGCAAGGATCTCATTCAAATTTGAAGGAGAATTCAAAATTTTCTCAGACAAGCAGAAACTGAGAGAATTCAGCAATACCAATCCAGCCCTCCAACGAATGCTAAAGGATCTTTCCTAGAGAGGAAACACGGATGGGATAGATAATATGGAGCCCAAAACAATAAAATAAATGGCAGCGGGATCATACTTATCAATAATTACCTTAAATGTAAACGGGCTGAATGCCCCAACCAAAAGACAAAGATTGGCCGATTGGATACAGAAACAAGACCCCTATATATGTTGTCTACAAGAGACCCACCTCAAACCTAGGGACACATATAGACTGAAAGTTAAAGGCTGGAAAAAGATATTCCATGCAAATAAAGACCAAAAGAAAGCAGGAGTGGCAATACTCATATCTGATAAAGTAGACTTTAAAATAAAGGCAGTGAAAAGAGATAAAGATGGACATTACATAATGATCAAAGGATCAATCGAGGAAGAAGAAATAACAATTATAAATATTTATGCACCTAACATAGGAGCTCCACAATATGTAAGGCAAATGCTAATAAATATGAAAGGGGAAATCAACAACAACACAATAATAGCAGGAGACTTTAATACACCACTCACACCAATGGATAGATCAACTAGACAGAAAAGTAACAAGGAAATACAAACTTTAAATGAAACAATAGACCAACTAGACCTAATTGATATCTATAGGTCATTCCACCCCAAAACAAGGAATTTCACCTTTTTCTCAAGTGCACACGGGACCTTCTCCAGGATAGATCACATCCTGGGCCATAAATCTAACCTTGATAAATTCAAAAATATTGAAATCATCCCAAGCATCTTTTCTGACCACAATGCAGTGAGATTAGATATCAACTACAGGAGAAAACCTCTCAAAACTTCCAACATATGGAGGCTCAACAACACACTGCTGAATAACCAACAAATCGCAGAAGAAATTAAAAATGAAATTCAGTTATGCATGGAAACGAATGAAAATGAAAACACAACAGCTCAAAACCTATGGGACACTGTGAAAGCAATGCTAAGGGGAAAGTTCATAGCAATACAAGCTCACCTCAGGAAACAAGAGAAAAATCAAATAAATGACCTTACTATACACCTAAAGCAACTAGAAAGGGAAGAGATGCAGAAGCCCAGGTCTAGTAGAAGGAAAGAAATCTTAAAGATCAGGGCAGAAATAAATGCAAAGGAATCAAAAGTGACCATAGCAAAAATCAACCAAGCCAAAAGCTGGTTCTTTGAGAAGATCAATAAAATTGACAAACCGTTAGCCAGACTCATCAAGAAACAAAGGGAGAAGAACCAAATCAACAGAATTAGAAATGAAAACGGAGAGATCACAACAGAAAACACAGAAATACAAAGGATCATAAGAGACTATTATCAGCAACTAAATGCAAATAAACTGGACAATTTGGATGAAATGGACAAATTCCTAGAAAAGTACAACTTTCCAAGACTAAACCAGGAAGAGATAGATAATATTAATAGACCCATCACAAGCACGGAAATTGAAACCGTAATCAGAAATCTTCCAAAAAACAAAAGCCCAGGACCAGATGGCTTCACAGCTGAATTCTACCAAAAATTTAGAGAAGAGCTAACACCTATTCTACTCAAACTCTTCCAGAAAATTGCAGATGAAGGTAAACTTCCAAACTCATTCTATGAGGCCTCCATCACCCTAATTCCAAAACCTGGCAAAGATGCCACAAAAAAAGAAAACTACAGGCCAATATCACTGATGAACTTAGACACAAAAATCCTCAACAAAATTCTAGCAAATAGAATCCAACAACACATCAAAAAGATCATACATCATGATCAAGTAGGCTTTATCCCAGGGATGCAAGGATTCTTCAATATTCGTAAATCGATCAATGTAATACACCACATTAACAAATTAAAAAATAAAAATCACATGATTATCTCAATAGATGCAGAGAAAGCCTTTGACAAAATTCAACATCCATTTATGATAAAAACCCTCCAAAAAGCAGGAATAGAAGGAACATACCTCAACATAATAAAAGCTATATATGACAAACCCACAGCAAACATTATCCTCAATGGTAAAAAACTGGAAGCATTCCCCCTGAAATCAGGGACAAGACAAGGGTGCCCACTCTCACCACTACTATTCAACATAGTTTTGGAAGTTTTGGCCACAGCAATCAGAGCAGATAAAGAAATCAAAGGAATACAGATTGGAAAAGAAGAAGTAAAACTCTCTCTGTTTGCAGATGACATGATCCTCTATATTGAAAACCCTAAAGACTCTACGAGAAAATTACTAGAGCTAATCAGTGAATATAGCAAAGTTTCAGGATACAAAATCAACACACAGAAATCACTGGCATTCCTATACACTAACAGTGAGAAATCAGAAAGAGAAATTAAGGAAACAATCCCATTCACCATCGAAACAAAAAGAATAAAATACTTAGGAGTATTTCTACCTAAAGAATCAAAAGACTTGTATATAGAAAACTATAGAACACTGATGAAAGAAATCAAGGAGGACACAAACAGATGGAGAAATGTACCGTGCTCATGGATTGGAAGAATCAATATAGTGAAAATGAGTATACTACCTAAAGCAATCTATAGATTCAATGCAATTCCTATCAAGCTACCAGAGGTCTTTTTCAAAGAATTAGAACAAATAATTTCTCAATTTGTATGGAAATACAAAAAACCTCGTATAGGCAAAGCAATCTTGAGAAAGAAGAATGGAACTGGCGGAATCAACCTACCTGACTTTAGGCTATACTACAAATCCACAGTCATTAAGACAGTATGGTACTGGCACAAAGACAGAAACATAGATCAATGGAACAGAATAGAAAGCCCAGAGATAAATCCACGCATCTATGGACACCTTATCTTTGACAAAGGAGGCAAGAATATACAATGGAGAAAAGACAAGCTCTTTAACAAGTGGTTCTGGGAAAACTGGACAGCCACTTGTAAAAGAATGAAACTAGATCACTTTCTAACACCATACACAAAGATAAACTCAAAATGGATCAAAGATCTAAGCATAAGACCAGAAACTATAAAACTCCTAGAGGATAACATAGGCAAAACACTCTCTGCTATAATCCAAAGCGGGATACTCCATGACCCACCTCCCAGAATATTGGAAATTAAAACACGAATAAACAAATGGGACCTAATTAAAATTAAAAGCTTTTGCACAACAAAGGAAACTATAAGCAAGGTGAAAAGACAGCCTTCAGAATGGGAGAAAATAATAGCCAATGAAGCAACAGACAAACAATTAATCTCAAAAATATACAAACAACTCCTGCAGCTCCATTCTAGAAAAATAAACAACCCAATTAAAAAGTGGGCCAAAGAACTTAACAGACATTTCTCCAAAGAAGATATAAAAATGGCTAACAAACACATGAAAAGATGTTCAACATCACTCATTATCAGAGAAATGCAAATCAAAACTACAATGAGGTACCACTTTACACCAGTCAGAATGGCTGCCATCCAAAAGTCTACAAGCAATAAATGCTGGAGAGGATGTGGAGAAAAGGGAACCCTCTTACACTGTTGGTGGGAATGCAAACTAGTACAGCTACTATGGAAAACAGTGTGGAGGTTCCTTAAAAAGCTGCAAATAGACCTGCCATATGACCCGGCAATCCCACTGCTGGGCATATACACCGAGGAAACCAGAATTGAAAGAGCCACGTGCACCCCAATGTTCATCGCTGCATTGTTTACAATAGCCAGGACATGGAAGCAACCTAGATGCCCATCAACTGACGAATGGATAAGAAAGCTGTGGTATATATACACAATGGAATATTACTCAGCATTAAAAAAAAATTCATTTGAAGCAATTCTACTCAGATGGACGAAACTGGAGCCCATTATCCAGAGTGAAGTAAGCCAGAAGCAAAAACAACAATACAGTATATTAACACATATATATGGAATTTAGAAAGACAGTAATGAGAACCCAACATGGGAGACAACAAAAGGAACGCAGATGTATAGAATAGACTTGTGGACTTTGTGGATGAGGGTAAGGGTGGGATGAGATGGGAGAAGGGCATTGAAGCATGTTAATTGTCATATGTCTAATCAATCGCCAGCCCAGGATTGATGCTCGGGACTGGTGCAGTGAGATTTCCCGGGGGGGAGGGAGGAGGGAGGGGGGACCCGGAGGGGAAGCATATGTAAACCCATGGTGATATCATGACAATGTATGGCAAAAACAATAATAAAAAAAAAAAATAAGCAGGGTGACAATAAAAAAAATAAATAAAATAGATTTTAAAATGTATTTGTTATATTGCAAGATAAATAAAAAACATTAAATGATTATTCATATTTTTATTGCAATGCACACATACATCAGACCATATTTTGGCTACTTACATAAATCTCATTATAACTTATATATCTTGAGGGTATACTATCTACACATTTTGCTTTTAAATTGGTCAAATATTTCTTGTAAATGCTTCGTGCCCTGTGGGTATAACTAGAGATATAACAAGTAACCCTCTAATAGACTTTTCTATCTTTATATCTTTATTATTCCCATTCCCTACATCCTGAGTGACCTATACAGCAAGACTAACATAATCTAATAACCATTCAAAGATCCTTCTGGGTAGAAGTTCCCTCTTCTTTCACTGAATCTTTTACTATGCTTTACATTATTCATATGCTTCTTCATCTGCATGGCTTCGCAATATATCTAAATCCTACTACCATCGTTCAGTAGTAACATCTGAATGGAGTAAATGGTTTCATATCTTCCATAGTGCCTAATAAAGAGTACAAAATAAATGCTATATTTAATAAATTATATTCTTATTAAGATAGTGAAAACTCAATGTTTTTTCATTACATATTAATAGAGATAGGAGATATTTCAAATAATATCTTTAATTTATATTTAACTGTAAATCATTTCTTCTCACCCTACAGTTACAAAATAGTTTTATAATTAAATCTTTAGTTGAACATACTCAGAAATATCTCAGGTAAAAGGAATCATTGGGATAATTGAGTTTGACAGAAATTAAATTTAACTAAAGATATTTTTGATTTTTGTTTTTATTTTCATTATGCTAGGAGGTAGATCAAAAAAGATATTTCTAAGATCTGTGTCAGAGAATGCTCTGCCTGTGTTTTCCTCTAAGAGTTTTAGCAATTTTTTAGAAAAATATATGTATTAAACTAGATTCTAATTCACATTTGAAAATTAACATTATTTATAAATAACTTGGGTAGCTTGATCTCATAGCATCTCCAAATGCATTTTATATTTTATCTGAAATGGCACCAGTCAAATGTGAAAATATGCTACCTGCCATCTCTGTTGGAAATAGTATGTACAATACTAAAGAGAATTAGAAAAAAAAAAATCCAAAAATCTATATTGAATTAACACCTGTGTGGAAGATCTTATCCAAGAGGAACAGAGGGAGGAAAAGTGAGAGGTCATATTCATAAACAAAATGTACTTCCAAACCTAGAAGTTAAACTTGCTTTTAAGATCAGTAAAGCAAGGATTTAACCTTGCCACCACTGCAGTTTAAGTTATATAATTACATTCTTCAAGTCGACATTTTCACCTTGGTAGGCATAATAAGGCCATGCAGATGCAGGCGAAAACCAGTAATTTCAGCATTCTGCTTCCTCTCACGTTGATGATAATAAGATATGCCAGTGGAGCATGCATGAGCCTCCATTTAATTGTCAGTACAGTCTTTCATTTAAACAACAAAATAGTTAGCAGTAAGTTTATAAGTGTGGAAAGCATGTGAAATAGAAACGGAAAGTCTGTTACCTTTAAAACCACCTCACACAGAAAAGACCAAGCATTTAAAATGTGTTTCTACTACCCTTGCAAGGAGTAAAAACCAATAGAAAATACATGACTAGAAAAGATAACTGCACCTTTCTTTACAGAGAATGAAAACTGTTTGCTAAACCATTTTTAAATTCATAAATCTTTAAATGTTGAATATATAGTAAAGAAAATGTAAGAAATCATTTAAACTTGAAATGTATTTGCACAACTTTATGCAGATTGCCTCTTAAATTCATAAATGTTTTTTTGAATAGAACTGGGCTTCATTTTTAGTATAACACTATCAGAAAAATAAGCCTTAAAAGATCAGTTACTATTAAAATTAAGAATATAATCATGGCTCTAAATGCTGGAATTAATATTGTTGGGAGAAATATCAACAACCTCAGATATGCAGATTACACCACCGTTATGTCAGAAAGCAAAGAGGAACCACTTGATGAACGTGAAAGAGGAGAGTGAAAAGGCTGGCTTAAAATTCAACACTCAAAAAATGAAGGTCATGACATCTGGTCCCATCACTTCATGGTGAATAGATGGAAGAAAAATGGGAAAAGAGGTAGCTTTTATTTTCTTGAGGTCCAAAATCACTGTAGACCGTGACTACAGCCATGAAATTAAGACACTTGCTCCTTGGAAGAAAAGCAATGAGAAACCTAGACAGCATATTAAAAAAACAGAGATACTACTTGCCAACGAAATTATGTATAGTCAAAGCTGTGATTAGTTTTCCAGTGTTCAGTACAGATGTGAGAGTTGAATCATAAGGAAGGCTGAGCGCCAAAGAGTTAATGCTTTCAAATCGTGATGCTTGGGAAGATTCTTGAGAGTCCCTTAGACAGCCAGAAGATAAAACCAGTCAATCCTAAAGGAAATCAACCTTGAATATTCATTGGAAGGACTGATGCTGAAGCTTAAGTTCCAACTCTTTGGCCAACCAATGCGAAGAGCTGACTTACTGAAAAAGACCCTGGGAAAGAGTGAGGTCATGTGGCAGAGGATAAGATGGTTGGACAGCATCAGTGATTCAATGGACATGAGTTTGAGCAAACTGTGGGATATACTGAAGGACAGGAAAGCCTGACATGCTGCAGTCTATAGGATCACAAAGAGTTGGACATGACTTAGTGACTGAACAAAAACAGCCAGGCTGGTATTCTCCTCCAAACTAATGCCACTTCTAGCCTTACTCATTTCAGTTTTTATTAACTCCATTCTTCTTGTTACTTAGGCCCTCAGACCTTGTTGCCTCTCTTTCTCTCCTGCCACAAACCCTCTCCTGCTTTACTTGGTTCCTGTTATTTCTTTGACTTCATCTCCTAAACTACCAACATTCAGCCATTCACTCTGCTCTGACCCCATAGGCTCCTACTGCTCCTGTACTCCATGCACATTCCCTCCTCAAGGCACTGACCACTGAAACGCCATCTCCTTGAAATACTCCTTCCTCAGACATATACACAGCAAGCTTTTTCACTTTGCTTCTGTCTTGATTTAATTTCTCAGGCTATCCCTATACATATATCCAGAACTTAGCAACCATCTGTCACTATCCTGGACAAAGCCACATTTACATCACACATTGGTGTTATATAATACTCTAATTAGCATTCCAGGTATGATCTCGTTCAACTCAGAGCATTTATAATTGCTGTTCACTCTGAAATTTATTTTTTTAATTCCTCTGGGTTTTTAATGTATTTTTAAATTACATATACATAAATTTTCTGTCTCTAGCCCTGGAATGGATCCTTATTACAGCATAATTCTCTTTTTCTCAGCTCACTACACTATTTCTAATGTCAAGAACAGTGTCTGTTGGTTGATAGACATACAATAAAAATTTATTGAAACAAGAATTTTACATAGCAACGTGGATCTACATGTCTGTGAGATGAAGTATATTTTATAATTAAACTAAAATAAACATTTTGGTTTTCTGTAAGCTTCCATATAAATTAATCACCTGAAGTTTGCTTAACCAGTAAGAGAAAGCACAAAAATCTGTTCTGAAAAATCTAGTCCTCACATCTAAAAGAAAAAGCAGGTTTCTTTTACCATGTTAAACCCTTCAAAGTTTTATTTTATCCTAGTGGCTGATTTAAAGGGCTTTAGGACTAAGCCATTGTTATTCCATATATTTATTTAGCTTTAGACTTAATACAAGATTTCCACAAAAGTTTAGCTGAAAAATACTATTTGTAAAATATTGCAAAAATGCAAAAATATGTCTCTTTCCCTTAATAATTGATAAAAAATAGCCTAAAACAATGACCTTTTGTTGTTTATTTTTAATGCCTTTACAGAAATGGTTTATGAAACACTGACAAAAAAGAATTTTGAAAAGGTCAGTGACATATAGCAACACCTGCTGCATAATTAACAGAACTTTCTTTTTATATCTTGATGGGATGTCTTGGCTGCTAGTTGGTAATAACAACATTGTGATATTAGGAAATCATCAAAAGGAAGTTATGTTCCAATATGAGACACTATCGATCATTTTGATTTGTCAACACAGCAATTGAGTTCATTAGATTTTGACAATTATTTAGCACTACTTAAATCATAGCAGCTATTGGAGTAGCAATAATTAGACTAGCATTAACTGAATGAGAAATGATAAAGTAAAAGTTTGCAAGTTTCTGGAACTATGTTGCACAAATATTTATCACTTAGCAGAAGAATTTTCCTCTTCAATTATATTTTGCTTCAAACTAACCATTATCAATTAAAAAAAAAACTATGACAAGATAAATATCTAAAAAGACTGACATATGAACAGCAAAGTCAGTCTGGAGGCCTTAGAATGAATTCACTGCTGAGAATGATTATATAGCAGATAATGTTCAATAGAAAAACATCTAACTATTAACACACATGATACAAATGAATTTATTTGAAAAAAGAAATAGACTTATAGACATAGAAAACAAACATTACCACAGGGCAAGGGGAGAGGGATGAACCAGGAATTTGGGATTAACATATACATACTACTATATATATAATACAGGTAACTAATAAAGACCCTGTGTATAGCACAGGGAACTATATTCAGTATCTTGTAAAGACCTATAACACAAAAGAATCTCAAAAAATGTGTGTGTATATATATATGTGTGTGTGTGTGTGTGTGTGTGTGTGTGTGTGTATATAAACTGAATCACTTTACTGTACATCTGAAAACATTGTTAAATGAACTATACTTCAATTAGCATAAATAGTTAAAAACTTAAAATCCTCATTCAAATTAGCACATGTAACATAAAAATCTAGTCTTTTGGCTTCTCATGAGAAAAGGTTTGAAATCCAACCCTTATTCTATTATGGTAACAATTGAGTAGAGCTCCAGCCAATTTGGAGCTTCAGTACTAAGTTCACAATAGCCCTCCACACACCCTACTAAACTTGCTAACAGTGAAGATTACTGTGTTTTTTACATTTCCAATCAAAGTTTATTATATTCCTTGAGAAAGGGTAAAAAGAAATAAATATATCTTATTCATATATTTACTTAATCAGATAACCAAAGGAGTCATCAGTTAAGCCACAGATTAAAAATTTTTTTAAAAATAATGTTGAGATCTTTTGAGGGCAAATATGAGCTTCCCTCATAACTCAGTCGGTAAAGAATCTGCTGGTAATGCAGGAGACCCAGGTTCAATTCCTGGGTCAGGAAGATCCCCTGGAGAAACAAATGGCAATCCACTCCAATATTCTTGCCTGGAGAATCTCATAGAGGAGTCTGGCAGGCTACAGTCCATGGGGTCGCAAGAGTCAGATGTGACTTAGTGACTAAACCACCATTACCATCATGAACTGTAACAAATTTTAAAAATGTACAAAGAGAATTATGTTGCACCAAATAGCACATTTATCTATACATATAAATTATAGTCATTGTGAGAAATGCTATAATGTCTAGAAGTATAATTAAAATCTGTTTCTCTAAAAAAGGATACAAATTTCAACCAGATTTTTACAAATATATTTACCAAAAATTTAACATTGTAGTAAATTGTGATATATGTTCAGGATATTTGTTAGTCTTTCTTCCTAGACTTCATTGCCAGCAAGGTTATTCCCTGGTACTTCTCCCTCAGGTAAGAGTATGCATCCCAGGAGAATATAAGTCCAGGTTTACAGGACTGGTTCTGCTGGATGATCTGCTGGATCATGCCAACGTCCACTGGACCATAGAAAAAGCTAGAGAATTCCAGAGAAACATCTACTTCTACTTCATTGACTAAAGCTTTTGACTGTATAGCTCATTAACAAACTGTGGAAAATTATAAGAGATGGAAATATCAGATTCCCTTACCTGCCTCCTGTAAAACCTGTATGCAGGTCAAGAAGCAAATGGTTAGAACCAGGCAAGGAACAATGGACTTGTTCCATATTGGGAAAGAAGTATGACGAGGCTGTGTATTGTCCCTGCTTATTTAACTTACATACAGAGTGAGTACATCATGTGAAATGCAGGGCTGGATGTAGAACAAGCTAGAATAAAGATTGCAGGCAGAAATATAAACAATCTCACAGATGAAACCACTGTTATGGTAGAAAGTGAAGAGGAATTAAAGAGCCTCTTGATGAAAGTGAAAAAGTTGGCTTAAAACTCAACATTCAAAAAACTAAAATCATGGCACTTAGTCCCATCACTTCCTGGCAAATAGATGGGGAAACAATAGAAATAGTGACAGATTTTATTTTCTTGAGCTCCAAAATCACTGTGGATGGTGACTGCAGTCAAGAAATTGAAAGACACTTGCTCCTTGGAAGAAAAGCAATGACAAATCTAGACAGTGCATTAAAAATCAGAGACATTACTTCGCTTACAAAGGTCCGTCTAGTCAAAGCTATCATTTTTCCAGTAGTCACATACAGATATGAGAGCTGGAAAATAAAAAAGGCTGAGTGCCAAAGAGCTGATGCCTTTCAACTGCGGTGCTGTAGGAGACTCTTGACAGTCCCTTGGACAGCAAGGAGATCAAACGAGTCAATCCTAAAGGAAATCAACTTTGAATATTCATTGGAAGGACTGATGTTGAAGCTAAAACTCCAATACTTTGGCCACCTGATGGGAAGAGCTGACACACAGGAAAAGACCAATGATGCTGGGAAAGATTGAAGGCAGGAGGAAAAGGGGATGACAGAAGATGAGATGGTTGGATTGTATCAATTATTCAATGGACAAGAGTTTGAGCAAACTCTGGGAGATGGTGAAGGGCAGGGAAGCCTAACATGCTGCAATCAATGGGGTTGTAAAGAGTTGGACACAACTAAGCAACTGAACAACATGACTAAATATAATTTAATGACATTCTTAATACAATATTATGCTACAAAATTAAAAGTAAAATATGTAGCTAATTGAAAGATAATCTCACAAATATTAAATTTCAAAAAAAGCAATATAAAATCTAGAAAATAATGTTTATATTACCTGGCTAACATATCTCCCAAATATTTTCTTTTCTTTTCTTTATTTTTATCTATGTACTACAAGTGTCTTTACTATTTCCAATAGTAAATTATTTTCAAATCAGAAAATAAAGTCTGTAATTTAGAAAATAGAACCTTACATGCATATTTTCTTCATTTCCAAATTGTAGAAAATGTTCTCTCAAAAAATAGAAAACAATTGATTTATAATTAAATAATGTAAGCCTTACAATGACACTTTCCTTCCAATTCAAGTTACTTTCCAGATTATAGTGCATAGAGGAAGAGTCTTAGAGAAAATACATTAGGGTTTCCAAGTTGAGAAGACAGAGGGTACAATTGAAAGAGTAAAGCTGGCATTTTCAGGTCAGAGAACCTCAGTAGAGGGAATTAACATGAAGAAGAGATCTAAAAGAAAATGAAGCGAAGTGAAGTTGCTCAGTCATGTCCAACTCTTTGTGACTCTATGGAGAAGACTCTCAGGCTTCTCCATCCTTGGGGTTTTCCAGGCAAGATTACTGGAGTGGGTTGCCATTTCCTTCTTCAAAGGATCTTACTGACCCAGGGATCAAACTTGGGTTTCCCACATTGCAGATAGACTCTTTACTGTCTGAGCCACCAGGAAATCCCCTAGAAGAATACTGCAGAACACTAATCTGTGCTTACACAGGGTAAAACTAACACACTGAGGCAAAGAACTATCAGGAAGGAATAAGCTAAACAATTTCCAGAGTTTACATAGGGCTCGAAGATACTCTGGTTTTCACCATATGTACTAGAGATTTCACTGAAAGATGGAATAGAGACCACAGAAGATTCATGCCATAGTAATTGGACTAAATTGTTCCAGGTGAAAACTCAGCCATGGATATACATTAACCAAACTTTAAAAAACAAGTCTACAATGGATACGGAGAAGGCAATGGCACCCTACTCCAGTACTCTTGCCTAGGAAATCCCATGGACGGAGAAGCCTGGGTGGCTGCAGTCCATGGGGTCGCCAAGAGTCAGACACGACTGAGCGACTTCACTTTCACTTTTCACTTTGACGCACTGGAGAAGGAAATGGCAACTCACTCCAGTGTTCTTGCCTGGAGAACCCCAGGGATGGGGGAGCCTGGTGGGCTGCCGTCTCTGGGGTTACACAGAGTTGGACATGGACTGAAGAGACTTAGCAGCAGCAGCAGCTACAATGGATAAAGCTCAATTACAAAATGTTTAACTGCCTGCAGAAGTAAACTCTGGCCCTCTTTAAGGAAAGGACAAAATCCAGGGACACAAAAATATAGTATTCACAATATCAGGATCTAACTTTGTATTACTACACATGCAAAGAAACAAGAAAATGACATTAGATTTTAAAAACAGCTATAATAAGTATGCTCAAGGATGTAAAGAAAAGTATAAACATAATGAGGAGAAAAATCAAGCACATGCAAAAGAATCAAATGAAATTTTAGAGTCAAAAATTACATTGTCACAAATGAAATCTTCATTAAATTAGATTAACATCAGATCATTGAAATTAAGGACATAGCAGAGATAGTTTAAAATGAACTAAAAAATAAAATCTCAGTGACAATGATCAATAGCAAATATCTAACATAAGTAAAATTTGAGCCTTTGAATTGGGTAAATGAAATAATATGCATATTCTTTATCTATATAAAATATGTATAAAGCATTACATATTATTTTTATATATATAAATATATATAACACATTTAATATATAAATTGGGCCTCCCTGGTGGCAAAGATGGTAAAATCTGTCTGCAATTCGGGAGACTTGGGTTCAATCCCTGGGTTGGGAAGATCCCCTGGAGAAGGGAATGGCTACCCACTCCAGTATTCTTGCCTGGAGAATTCCATGGACAAAGGAGCCTGGCAGACTACAGTCCATGGGGTTGCAAAGAGTCAGACACAACTGAATGACTTTCACTTTCGCTAATATATAAATAGTGTTTAAATATATAAATATATATTTTAAATGATGGAATACATGTACAAATTTGATGAAAACCCAAACTTCCTAAGATCGTCAGTAAATCTCAGGTAACATAAAGAGAAACCCAAATTAAATTATATATGAATCAAACTACAGTAAAGACATGGAAAAGAGAGATATTTTATAAAAAGTTAGATAGAGGAAAAAAGGCTCAGTGAATACTAGGAAACAAAGATAGATATGATCAAACTCTTCTTGCTGGAATGAAATTAAGACACAGGTGTCCCTCCCCCAACCCCACCCCAAGCAGCAACAAAAATCCTTAAAGTGTTGGGTAAAGAGAGATGGGACAGTTCTTCAATTTCCAATTATATAGCCAGTAAAATTATTTTGCACAAAATCAGTAAAAATACTATTTCAAACAAACAAAAACAAATTAAAGAATTTATCACCTACATGCTAAAAAGATTTTAAACAAAGTTTTTCAGAATGAAATAAAATGATACAAGGTGAAAATTCAGCAGTCATACTGTAATGAAGAGTAATAGAGCTAGTAAACATGAATAAACATAACTTTTTCCCTCTAAATATTTCTCTAAAAAGTAATTGATTCTTTAAAGAAAAAATGATGACACATTCAGAGGTAAAATTACTAAACAGTACAAAGGATGAGAGGGAAGAACAAAAGAATACTTGTATAAGGAAGGTATATTGCTGTGCTAAAGAAACATTGTAGAGGGAGATCAAGCTGGCAGAGTAAGAAAACAGACACTTTACACACTTCCACTTGTAAACACATCAGAAATGCATCTAAATATAGAGTAAGTCTCACTGAAAACATGATATTAAATAAAAATCAGATGAAACTATGGGGACAGGACCCGGGGAAGGAACAAAAAGATGGGAAACATACAGAAAGCAAATAGCAAATTGGCAGACTTAAAGCCAACCATATCAATAGCTACATTAAATATAAAGGTCCATGTACAGTTAAATGGCAGAGATTTCCAGACTGAACAGTAGAAAGAGCAAGATTAGGTTGTGGAGGAGAAGGAAAAGAAGGAGGGGGAGAAAGAAGGAAAACAAGGAAAGCACAGAGAAGAGTGAAAACTGAATTGTCAACCAGATATAAGACTACAGACATGTTTTCCAGTCCATGGGGTCACAAAGAATTGGACACCACTGAGCAACTAAGCACAGTACACAGCATGTTTAAAGAAAACGGTTGCAAAAATGTATATCATGCAAATACCTGTCAAAAGAAAGCTAGATTGGCTACATTAATATCATAATAAATAAATGATGAAAAAAGAATACAGGTAATCTCATTATTTGTAATGATTATGTTCTACAAAGCCACCACTGAATTAATGAACGCACCATTATTCTTAAAGAAAATTTAATATTAGACACATACACACACACAAAATCTCACATAGATTATAATGATAAATTCTAAAAGTCAACATTTGATTTTAAGATTTTATTTTCTTCATTTTATAAAATAGAAAAGAAGGTTCAAAATTGTTAAGAAACATATCCAAGTCTGTCCATGAGTAGATGTCAAGGTGGAGATTCAAAAAACCTTATCCAACTGGCCCCAGAGCTAGAGCTTATTTAACTACACTGCCCTGTCCCCTACCATCTCCATTCCCTGGTCATCTCTTGTGGAAGATGAAACAGGAAGGTAAATGTCATCTTGTTCAATTATAGCTAGGAATATGGGTACCAGGCAATTTAATTCTTTTGGAACTCTGAACTATCTGCCAATGACAGAATAAGTCCCTAAGATTTGACTTTGGAGTTACAAATACATTTTATTGGGTATTTTATAAATACAATGTACACAAATAATGTGGATAAATTGTATTAATAGGTACAAAAGAATATATATAAAATACAAGGAACAATAAGATATGACAATCCTAGGTGTACCTGTACCGGATAACAAAGATTCAAATTAAGTAAAACAATAACAACAAAAATATGGACAGAACCAATAAGACAAATAGATCTAGTATTATGAATAATGGTTTAAAGATTCCTCTCTTAGTAATTTATAGAACAATTAAATACGATAGATAAGGGGATAAAAATCTTGAAAAAGAACTACCATTCAATTTGACCTAATCTCTGTTTATAGAATAATCTGTCCAATAGCAATACAATTAATGCTTCTATACTTATCTCTGCTACTTCTTTGACAATAATCAATGGAGTTTAGTTTTCCTGGAATTGAAAGGCAGTGGAAAACCAATGGAAACCGAAAAATGATGTTTATAGGATAGCAAAGAGACAGACAGGACTGATCTACTAACAGTTTCACTTTCAGATATGGAAAAGGCTACATAGAATGCAACAGCCACACAGTACTTTCTCCAGGATAGTTTATTGAGTTATGTCCTAAATTGAAGTATTCAACTATAAAGGTAGGTTATCTTTTTTGATTAAAAAGAGAAAGGAAGCATGAAAGCTTCCCCATCCTAAAGCAACAAATCTATCTTTTATATAGTGTTATCTGCCTATTTATCTCAGTAGAAAACTTACTTAAAAATATTTAGATTAAAAGCCTTGGGAAATAAGAAGGGAAAGCAAAAGCTAGGGAGAAAGAGTTCATTTTTATGTACATTTTATCTGTATTATTAAATTATATTTGACAGCTATTCTAATTGTTTTCTTTTTTTATATGTCTGCTAATATAACTTACTTGCTATAATCCCAGCAGTGCAGTATTTTTTTCTCTTTTGTGATGTGAAACAATTTTTTTTTTTACAAAAATTTTGGGAAGACTACAGTATCTCTAATATCCCTTCTACCATTTTTCTAGTAATAAAAGCCCTGAAAGTAGTTAGCTACCTAAAACCACAGCCTCTAGCTATATTCTCAGCTTCTCCAGCAGCTGTGTTATAACTAATCTCTTTAACTACATTGTACTAACAGGAAATGAGGGGAAAAAAAGATTTATGTAATTTCCTTTGTGCCTTTAACAAGAACAAGCATACACTCCTCTTCCTCCACATTCCCCCTTTTTTTCCCTTGATTAAAGACATGATTAACTATGTAATCTGGGCAGCACTTCAGGGAAGGTAGAACTACAAACTGGAAGAGTTGGAGTGCATCATGAATACTCACTTATCATCATGGACTTATTCTAGTCCTTGTCACAATATGAAAGAGGAAAATGAAATTTCTATCTTCTACAATTTTTGTTTATAATTTTTGTGGTCATAGCAACAGATAAATCTTAAATAACAAATGATAAACTACATGGCTACTGCTAGATTCAGATATTACTTGTAAAAATTACATTATTCAGTAGTTCATTTTCAGATGAAACCTATTAGTGTGCCCATTATAGTTTGTTTTAAATCAGATGGTTATTTGGTAGGAACCATAGACTTGTTGCAGTTATTAAATACAAATTAGGGATCTGTGCAATTTGTATTGCCTTAGCAGCTGAATATCAGCCATGTAATAATGTCACCTTACTATCATCCTGTGACATTTTGATACTTTATGATATCTTGATTTAATCTGTACATCGATGTTCATAGGAACAAAGTCATTTGAAACAAAATAGTGCTTGTGAAGTTTGGTTTTTCATTTGATAATTAGCTTGATATATTCACAATCACTTAGACTGTTAAAAATTCTCTTTAGTGGTCGACCACTACTGTTCATAAAACTTTCACATTAAATTAAAATAATTTGCAAATTATTTGATAAAAGACAAAGAGGAAGGACAAAATATTTCACTAAGCTCTGAACTGAGATATTATCATAATGGCAACAGTAATGCTTTCATTTGTTATTGTACAAATGAAATTTTTATGTGATCACAGCATATGCTAAGCAGTTATTCCTGAGTCATGCCCAGCATTTAATTGCTCATCTTGCTCATTTGGACAGAAATGAGTTCTTTCAAATCAGCCTTAAGTTGGAATATTTATACGAGTAGTTTTCAATTAAACAGCAATTTCTTTATCATATGTATACTTAAAAGCACAAGGTTGCATGGTATTTTTCACTAGATATATTTAGCAAACTTCTCTGGAACATTTCTGCAATTTGAATTATTTGCATTAGCTCATAGGTTTCTGCTTTTCCTTTAAAATTATTGTCTTTGTCAATTATACAATTCTCATATAAAACATTTAAAAATGCAAGTAGAAAAACATAAAAATTAAGCCTTATAGATTATTTTACTCTTCACCTCCACTAAGCTATGCTCTAAGTTTTGTATAATTTTCTGAATTTTAAACATTTGAATTAATTTATAAGCATGTGTGTTAGTTGCTCAGTCATGTCTGACTCTATGTGTCCTCATGAAACTGTAGCCTCTCAGACTACTCTGTCCATGGGGTTTTCCAGGTAAGAATACTGGAGCAGGTAGCTATTCCCTTCCCCAGAGGATCTTCCTGACCCAGGGATTGAACCTGGGTCTCCTGCATTGCCGGCATATTCTTTTACCATCTGAGCCAATAGGGAAGGTGGCTATTGAAATTTGTATTTATAAAATTACTACTTAAATTAGTATTTTATTTTATTTATTTATTTATTTTATTTTATTTAATTTTTTTAGTTTTGCCATACAATGACATGATATCGCCATGGGTTTACATATGCTCCCCCTCCAGAACCCCCCTCCCTCCTCCCTCCCTCCTCCCTCCCCCTGGAAATCTCGATGCACCAGCCCCGAGCATCAATCCTGGGCTGGCAATTGATTAGACATATGATAATTAACATATTTCAATGCCATTCTCCCATATCATCCCACCCTTACCCTCATCCACAGAGTCCACGAGTCTGTTCTATACATCTGCGTTCCTTTTGCTGTCTCGCATGCTGGGTTCTCGTTACCATGTTTCTAAATTCCATATATATGCGTTAGTATACTGTATTGTTGTTTTTCCTTCTGGCTTACTTCACTCTGGATAATGGGCTCCAGTTCCGTCCACCTGAGTAGAACTGATTCAAATGAATTTTTTTTTAATGCTGAGTAATATTCCATTGTGTATATGTACCACAGCTTTCTTATCCATTCGTCAGGTGATGGGCATCTAGGTTGCTTCCATGTCCTGGCTATTGTAAACAATGCAGCGATGAACATTGGGGTACACGTGTCTCTTTCAATTCTGGTTTCCTCGGTGTATATGCCCAGCAGTGGGATTGCTGGGTCATATGGCAGGTCTATTTGCAGTTTTTCAAGGAATCTCTACACTGTTTTCCCTAGTGGCTGTACTAGTTTGCATTCCCACCAACAGTATAAGAGGGTTCCCTTTTCTCCACATCCTCTCCAGCATTTATTGCTTGTAGATTTTTGGATGGCAGCAATTCTGACTGGTGTAAAGTGGTACCTCATTGTGGTTTTGATTTGCATTTCTCTGATAATGAGTGATGTTGAGCATCTTTTCATGTGTTTGTTAGCCATTTTTATGTCTTCTTTGGAGAAATGTCTGTTAAGTTCTTTGGCCCACTTTTTGATTGGGTTGTTTATTTTTCTAGAATGGAGCTGCAGGAGTTGCTTGTATATTTTTGAGATTAATTGTTTGTCCGTTGCTTCATTGGCTATTATTTTCTCCCAATCTGAAGGCTGTCTTTTCACCTTGCTTATAGTTTCCTTTGTTGTGCAGAAGCTTTTAATTTTAAATTAGTATTTTAAATACTAAATAGAAAAAACTAACTTTAATTTTATATGAATAATCTATACTCAAATTGATTTTAGTAAAATTGTCATATTTAAGTGGATTATTCTTGGATTTTCAAATGAATAAGCAATTTTCACTTTCTAAAATACTGGTAGTACTTCAACTTTATAATACTTTCTGTATATTGCTTTCTTTATTTTCTATTATTATAGTACCAATGTAAGTAATTTGTGTTTTTCTAAAAAAATCACCCATCTATTTTGAATTTATTGACATAAATATGCATATCATTTTATAACTGTTTTCATACTTTCATTATGAATGACTATACAGTATTTTTCCTAAATCTGATTACAAGCAGTTTTGTTTTAATTTCAAAATTTTGATTCTTTAAAGACATTACTTTAAATTTTAAAGGTATTTTTAAAGAATTAGCTTTCTATTAGCTATTCTTTAAAATACTATTGATTGATGGAATGGACTTTCTCCAAACATTTGCATGGCTTTTTCCAAACAGTTTGATTTTACTCCAACATATTCCACCTCTTGAGACATTCACTGACCATTTCTTTTTTCTTTTTTTCAATTCCAACCTTATTCTTCCTAGTTTTTTTTTCTATTCAACTTCTACAAAACAATTATTGATGTTTAATTATCTTGAACCAATCATTACTCTATAAAATGTAAACTGTATGAGGGTTGAGTTTTTCTTTTTTCTCTTCAAAGCTATTTTCCAAAGCCCAGAGAAGGTCTAGTATATAGTCAACACTCTAAAAATATTTGCTGAGTAAATGAATGATTTTGTTGAATAATTATTTTCTGGTTCATTAATTTAAGTTTCACTCCAAATCCTTAATTTGTGGTTGCTAATCACTTACTGTTACTAGTAACAGTTCATTTATTGTTTATTGAAATTGTTGAAGGCATATAAATATTTGTATTTCCTCTAGAGAAAGACTTAGTATTTTCCATTCCATTTTCTTATGAAATGTTTTCCATTTTATTACTTTCTAGACAATTTAACATTTTAGTTCTAATTTTCCCATTGGTAATATTTCCTAATTTCCATAAAGTAATGTATGATTTTTTCCCATAAGTGGTTACTTATGAAAAATAAATTTCATATGAAAATAATTCCTGTGTGTAATATTAATATTTTTATTATAGCATAATTTTATCACAATCGGAATATATATACACACAGCCTGTAAAATGCTATTTGGAGTAATTTATTAACAATTTCTTCTTGGCAAGTATAGAATTTTTATAAACCATCCATGAACACAAAATATTATTCTGAGAGGGTTAAATGTTATGCATATACATGCCTTTACATTTCTTGTCTGTTTTCATTCTGTTTTAACATAGCATCTGAAAGATGTATAAATATTTTTTCCATTATAATTGTCTAATTATCTTTATGTTGCATGAAGTTTAATTAAATCCAGTATTTCTAGGAGTTTGCTGTACAAATTTAGGTGCCATTTTGCTTTGTTCATAGATGCTATGTGTGTTCCATCTTCTTAATAATTTTTCAACCTCTACATCTTTTCTTGCTTGGTTTTTATCTAGTGATTTTGTCCATGAAATCTGTATTGTATTTTTGACTCCAGTATTTTTGTTTGTTACATTTTCTGTTTTTTCATTTGTTTTTAACATAACTCTTTTCAATCTTTTTTCTTTCAGTTTTCTTCTTATAAATGATACAGAGCTTGATTTGCATTTTCACCAATCTGAGGATCTCATTCTTTAGAGAGATGAATACAGAGGAGGGCTATAGGCAATTTTAATGAAGTAATTGATATACAGAGTTTATTACCTTTTAATTTATGCTTTACGTTTTCATGTTTTGTTATTCATTCTTTTATTTTAATGACTATAAAGGTTACCTTCTCAAAATAAATGATGAAACATATTTCAGCTTATATGTTTGAAGAGCCTCGGGATGTTTCACTTCTCAGGAAGGAAATTGGCATTAACCATCTATTGCAGAAGAATTATTCAAATTATCAACAGTAGTGTCACAGAATAAAGTACAAATGGAGGAACAGCCTTTGGTAGTCAAGGATCCGTGGCTCTTGGTTGTTATTGATTAAACAGATTATATGGATTCGACTGTCAAATGATTCTTTTGATTAAAACTATGGATGCACATGAAGAAAAGATAAATTGACAAGAAATGGCGGGCTATGAATTTCTGACTCCAAAAATAAAAATAAAAAATATGAAGCCTTGAATGACATATTCAAGGTGTCTCTTACCTCCTATAGTCAAATCCAGAGCCTGGGTTAATTACTGTGAAGTTAAAATGTTAACATCTCCAGGTCTTTTGCTCTAAGGTAAATGACCTAGTAATAAAGGAGAATTATTATGGGAGTATTTGAATCACATGCATTAGCATAAGAACTCTGAATCCCTTTCAACCTGCCTTATCAGTAGAAGCAGTTCATATTACCTATTTTGAACAGGTTAGCTTTCTTCCATATAAAAATCTTCTTAAGCTTTACCAAGTTCATTTCCCTACCAAAGGGATTCAGATACTCATAAAGACCCAAATCTACTCTTGATACTATTTCTAGTCTCATAGTAAAAGTCCCAGTATGCAAAAGAATATCTCAACATAAAATAGGGAAGTGCAAGCTCAACACTGGGAATAGACAGCCTCAACATAGAAATGCTTATGGAACTTATTAATGTGTCAATGGGGGTATGAGGAGCTTGTATTGCAGTCATTTCTAAGTGTATTAGAAAAAAGAGAAAATATAATTTTGACGTGGCGTGGGATTTAGGATTTAATATATGGGTACATACATTAAGAGAATCTTAAGTAATCTGCTAGTTTGGCTAATTATAATCTGACTTTAAAGTTGGTTAGAATCAATGACATTGGTGTAAGCTGTGTGAAAAAATCTGAAGGCTCAAGAATACAAGAAGTCTTTGACTATGCTATTGTATTCATACTAATTAGCCACTTCTAACTATAGTTGGGAGGACATGGAAAACATACCTTTTTCCAAGTCATTAATATATAATTATTGAGGTAATGAATAAACATCTGCATTTTGGAAAGCTGTGACAGGAGCTTATAATTTAGGAAAGATGTGCTAGAGAAGACTCTTGAGAGTCCCTTGGACAGCAAGGAGATCAAACCAGCCAATCTTAAAGGAAATCAACCCTGAATATTTACTGGAAGGACTGATGCTGAAACTGAAGCTCCAAAATTTGGCCACCTGAGGCAAAGAGCCAACTCATTGGAAAAGATCCTGATGCTGGGAAAGATTCAGGGCAGGAGGAGAATGGGTCGACAGAGGATGAGATGGTTGGACGGTACACTGACTCGTTGGGCAAGAGTTTGAGCAAATTTTAGGAGATGGTGAAGGACAGGGAAGCCTGGTGTACTGCAGTCCTTGGGGTCACAAAGAGTAGGACACAACTGAGCAACTTAAAAACAACAGCAATTACCATGGGGGAGACTAAATGGGATTTGTTTCTGTGATTAATGCAAACTAGTGCAACCACTATGGAGAACAGTATGGCAGTTCCTTATAAAACTGGACTTAGAACTACCATATGACCCAGCAATCCCACTGCTGGGCATACACACCGAGGAAACCAGAATTGAAAGAGACACGTGTACCCCCATGTTCATCGCCACATTGTTTACAATATACAGGACATGGAAGCAACCTAGATGTCCATCAACAGATGAATGGATAAGAAAGCTGTGGTATATATACACAATGGAATATTACTCAGCCATTAAAAAGAATACATTTGAATCAGTTCTACTCAGGTGGATGAAACTGGAGCCTATTATACAGAGTGAAGTAAGCCAGAAGGAAAAACAATAATATAGTACACTAATGCATATATATGGAATTTAGAAAGATGGTAACGATAACCCTGTATGCAAGACAGCAAAAGAGATGCAGATGTATAGAACAGTCTTTTGGACTCTATGGGGCAAGGGCAGGATGATATGGGAGAATGGCATTGAAACATGTAAATTATCATATGTGAAATGAATCGCCAGCTCAGGTTTGATGCCTGATATAGGGTGCTCAGGGCTGGTGCACCGGGATGACCCAGAGGGACGGAATAGGGAGGGAAGTGGGAGGGGGATTCTGAAAGGGGAACACATGTATACTCATGGCAGATTCATGTCAATGTATGACAAAACCAACACAATAATGTAAAGAAAAAAATAAATAAATAAAAATTATAAAATAAAATAAAATAAAACCTAAAAAAAAAAGAGAATATTTCAAACCCAAAGTGGCAGAGCACAGCCGGTAATAATAATCAGAGTCAAAGTGGGCACTATAACTTCAGTAACATGGAATTATAAGCAAAGCATTTGACTGGCAGGGATCTGTGTTGAGACTGGAAAATAATTTCCATTCAGTTGATAGCTAAACCAACAGTTGTATTCACTATTGAACAGGAAAAAAATTAAGCATATCAATAATATCAGACAAGATTACTCTATGACCATGACAAAGCAAGACAAAAACAATATCACACCACAATCTTATCTGAACATGGACAATTGCATCTGTATTACATAGACACAGAATAACAAATCATCTCTTTTTGACCTAACATGATTAGTTACTGCTTCTCCAGTAAAAACTCTTACTCTGTTTTGGTTTCTCCTACTTCCTAGGAAAAAAAGCTAATAAGATAAACCAGTCAATCAACTGCACTGGCCTCAAGTCATCCTTACTATTATACTCCATATTTCCTCTGGTGTGTTCTCCTTTGCTACAGTGAATTGATGAATCACATTTGTTTAATTATAGGCATGTCCCTAATGGTCTTTGATCCCAGGGCTTTATCAGGTAGTGTTTCCAACAAACTTCAGTTGGGATACTTAACACAGCCAATGAGACCCTTCAGCCTAGCAATAGTAAATAACTGACAACAGTTGAAGGTAAGCAAATTTTACTGAATTAGTATGTCTCAGAGGATATTAAGTAGAACAACTTTAAGGAACTATACTGCATTTTTGTTGTTGTTAAAAATAGAAAGGAAATTAATCCCGTTCTGCAAATGGCAAAAGGAGAAGTCAATAGAATTCATCATAACCTTTAGAGAGTCTTTAGGGATAGCCTGTGATGATATTTTAGTGGCCCTTTCCACCCTTTGGTTGATAGCTTACTAACAGAACAGTTTTGGAATGTAAACAAATGGTAGGCTAATAGCAAGAGACTTTATATTAATTTTTAAAGTACAGCTCAAAATAAAATAAAGGCCATAAAAATAAAATAGCATAATGGATCAGTTTTTGGAACACCACCCTTAAGGGACAACACATAACAAAGCTCTTTATAGGCAAACTTGCTGACATTATCAATAAAAAAAAGCTAAAGGAAAAGTGACCCTTTCTAGTTAGTTTTTTTTAAAGAAAGTAGTAACAACTCCTAATCCTGATGGAATATGAATGCATTCTAAGCAGGACTGTAGTGCTCAAGGTCCACAGATTCTCTTACAACAACAAACTTTCTTATTCTTTGTACCACTTTCTGTGAGGCAGAAGAACACTTCAGATGGTAAAGATTAAAGTGCCCCTAAAACTCGCCCCTCAAAAAACCTGCAACTTTAACTCTGTCCCTCTCACTCACCAGCTTAAGTTTCTTCTCTGTAATACCCCTCTAGAAAATGTGATAAGGAGAAAACTTCAATGGAGATACCAACGTGAAATCATAGACTCAGTGAAATCACCAGTCATCACAGACTCTTTCTACAAATACATGAGGACTCTTTCATATATGAATCATTAGTACAGCAACTGGACCCAAACAGAAAGGACTGCTCCTATTGTAGAAGATTTTATAAAAATGGGGACTTATAATGCTTTCCATTAAATCAACACACCTATGTGGCCTGTCAAAACAGTTGGCAGGTTTCTGAGATATAAACAAGCTTGAAATCTTTCATGTTTTGGTGGACCCTAAGCAAATACAACTCTGTCATCAGTAGTTCTCATGCCCACACACTTTTGGTGGGACTGGTAGACTTTTGCTTTTCCTTAGTTTTCACTTGGATCAGTATTTGCCTCCTCCAAAGGGAATCAACAATATTCTTGGACTGAAATGCCTCCAGCATTTACTGAAACTACCTTTCATTCTATCAAGTCCCTAATCAAGATCTAAGAATTTAACATTCTCCTAGGACTCTGTGTGTGTATTAAGTTGCTTTAATCATGGCCGACTTTATGTGACCCTATGGGCTGTAGCCTGCCAGGCTCCTCTGTCCATGGGATTTTCCAGGCCATAATGCTGGAGTGGGTTGCTCCACCCTCCTCCAGATCATTTTCCCAACTCAGGGGTCGAAATGCATCTCCTCGATCTCCTGCACTGGCAGGTGGGTTCTTTATGACTAGCACCACCTGGGAAGCCCTATGACCATTTAGTATGCTACATAAACAGCCCATTGCTATCCTCAAAAAATGAACAAGCTCAGCTACTGACTTTTTGTTAAATACTTTATCTCAGAAAGGAAGCAAAGACTCAAAAGGGAAGTTGAAATCCCGTCAAGAAAAAAATTCATTATTTGAAACAGTATACATATTCTCCAAAGAAATATATAATCCTAAAAGATTATTCAAAATCTATCCAAAATTTTCCTAGGTTAATGAACAAAATTTTAATTTTGTAGATGCCTGAGACTAGCTGAGAATTACAGCTTTTGAGTGCCAACTTTTCTGAGGTCACAACCTGTTTGTGTAATCAATCATTTTTCTGTTGAAGAAGTTCAACTCTAGGAAAACAAGATTTGTTTCCTGAAGAAGGCCCTACAACCATTGGCATATGTAACATTTCATTCCTAAAAGGAAGGAAACAAGCAAAAAGAAAAAAGCAAACCTAAAAAATTATCTTTAACAATAATAATGGAGTGATTATAACAGTGCACAGAAATGTAGACAGTGATAGTCTTCTTATGCATACGTTTATATACATAATAAAGCCAGTAAATTATGAAAACAAATATGGACAAAATGAAGCTTACTGTTACAAGAAAAACTTAATAATTATATTACTCTCTTTTTGCAAAGGGAAGAAGACATATCTATATATTGGCCTGTTGTGGTAATGCATAGAATTTTTTTTACAACTTAATTTCTGCAAATTTATAAATGGCATTTTCAAAACTAATTTTATATGCACATCAATGTTCAACAGAAAATATCCAAAATAGTCTTTCTGTGCTCTCTCATGATTGATTGAAATGTATGTTTTATAAATTTTATTTCTCAAAGATTTCTTTCCATATAAAACAATAGGTACACAGACAGGGAAAGTCTCAAGCATGGAAATCAGCTTGGCGTTTCTAAAAATTCTATTGGGCAATAAATTCATGAAATTGCAATATTTTCCATGCATATACTTCCTAGGAGTTACTTCTAGTAGTTTTCAAATATCTTAATTGAAAATTTTCTACTAAAATAGATTCACCAGAAAATGTATAATGAATTTGTATTTATCTGATTAAAAGCTTCTAAAGATTTTCTTATTCTGCAAAAGATAAAATACCCGAATAAGAGCAAACTTTGGCATTCTTTTGATTATTTGCTTTAGAACAAGTATATATGCTTGGTATAAATAAAGCATCCAAAGACTGACACAAACTTTCTTCTGAAACTATGTTTTTGATTCTGTTTTTCATCTGAGCAAATTTTCTTTTCCTTATATGTTATTGTATAGCTAATGGTACTCTGGATGATTTCTGTGCATCAGTGCTCAAGAAACCATTTAAAACTTGTGTCTCACAGTGCATTATTCAAGATTAAGTCTGGCTATTGACAAATAGTTTTGTTTCTGGTTAATATCATCTAAAATTTTATACCATAAAAAAAGATATCTTAGAAACAAACAATTATACATAGTAGATAGTCTCTTGCCCAGCAATCTTTTTCAGTGGAAAAGTACTGAGACTATATTAAAAACCATGCTAGTGAAGAGGACTCAGATATTAGCAGAGTTTGAGTCATTTAGACAGATATAGACACAGGTCTTTTCAGAGACCATAGTTGAAAAAGGAACTATTTCATAAACTGGTTTTATTTTATAATTACTGATAAAATTAATATGAAAGAAAGAAAAAAGATCCAGGTCTGTCTAGGTGCTGGTTGAGGGTAAAGAAAGCAGAATATGTGTTAGAAAAAGAAGCTATGAGGGCTTCTCTGACAGTTCAGTGTTAGCAATCCACCTGCCAATCAGGAGACCTGGATTCCACCTGGTCCAGGAAGGTTTCACATGCCTGCAGAGTTAATAAGCCCATGCACCGCAACTACTGAAGGGCGCACTCTAGAGTTAGCGAGCTGCAACTAGAGAAAGCCTGTGCACAGCAATGAAGAGCCAGCACAGCCAAAAGAACAAATAAATAATACATTAATTATTTTTTTTTAAATTAAAAATTAAGCCTCGAATATCAATTTATATTTATAACCAGCCATAGAAGTTTTGTTCTATTTCTTTACTCATTTCTTCTCTTTTTATTTACTGCTTTACATGGTTGAATATTTGTGGTTTCAGTCGAGAATGCAACTCAGTTGCCAACACCCCACAAGATATGGTAGCTAAGGAGAATTTTTGTATCCTCTGAGTCAGGAATACAGAAGCTTTCATCCCAAAAAATGTGTTCTGTCAGACAGAAAACCAGGCCAGAAAAGGATATCTTCTCTTTGCTACTCCAGAGTTACTCTCTACTCTCTGCACCCTATTCTGTAACTAGAAGTTGTCTCTTACTGGTCACATCAATAGATCCCCTTACTTCTCAGTGTATGATTTAGTTTCAACAAAAAGAAATGCTGATAAGAGATCCATAGAATGAAAAGAGAATTAGAGGTATCGGTTTTCTAACTCATATCATGTCAGATTTCTTTTCTTTGGTTGTGACTATCAAAGGGAGAGAATTCTTGCTTGCTGGCTTTCTCTCTCCATCTCTCTGCCTCTCTGCCTCACACATACATACACCCTCATCTTTTCTCTCTCCCTCTTTCTGGCTTTTCTCTCCTAATACATTAAGTATTAGAGCTGGAAATAACGCTGCATTGTTACAATACTTTGTTACTGAGTTAACCTTTGCTTTGTTTTTATAACTCTGTTCCACAACTTTTGTAAATTATTTAATACCCCTCAAATTATTTTATCTCCTCCTTTTCCTCCAAACCATTTCAAAATTCCTGAGATTTTTCAAATATGGTTTGCAGTTTTTTTTGTTCTAGCTTTTCATTTTGTTTTGCATTAGAGAATATCAGCTCTGTTTCAAGAATATTCAACATGTATATCCATATTTGCATTTGTATAGTCAATAAATATTTACTGAGCATCTACTCCAGGTAAGAATCTGCTCTGGAAATTAAAAACATCATAATGAACAAAACATACAAAAATCTATGCCTGAGGGTAATAATTTAATATACTAGTTAAGAATTTTATCCAGCAAGGAATAACAAAATATCAACATCTTAAGATAGGAATTTATTCCTGTCTTAGGAGGAAAGAATTTCTGGAGTGAGTAGCCCTGTGTGATAAACTGAACTTGATAATCGTTGGGGACCTCCTCTTCCTTTACCAAACTAGCATATGGCTCCTCTTATCAAAGTCTCTATCTTCAAGATGACTGCGATGTTAATTATGCACACATTCTACTCTGTGAAATGAAGCAAAAGAGAAAAAGAGCAACAAGCAACAACAAAAAAGCCCTGATCTTACTTACTTGAATCAATTCTCTTCGGTCAACTGGCATGGATGCTACACAAACACTTTAATTTATACTTCATTGGCAAGATCTTAGTAACAAGATCTAAGGGAATTGGAAGAAGGCTAGTGAATACATATATATGTGTGTATATATATATATACATATATATATATAAGACATATACCATATATATTAGTTCAATGTGTATTAACTCAGAATAAAATTGTGGACCTTCTAAACTCCTACTCATGCCTTTTATGTCTTGGACCGGAAGATACAACAATGAACCAAATAATCAAGATGAATCTGTTTAAACTTTAAGTGAGCTTACCCTCTAGGGGAAAAAGTAAATTTAAACAATTATATGGGGCAAAATTACATATGGGTTTCTTCAGTGATGCTAGTGGTAAAGAGTCCACCTGCCAAAACAGGAGATGTAAGAGACATGGGTTCAATCCCCGAGCAGCAAAGGTCCCTTGGAGGAAGGCATGGCAACCACTCCAGTATTCTTGCCTGCAGAATTCCATGGACAGAGGGGATTATATTTAGATGGTAATATATAAACGTTTGTGTCAATATATTTGTTCATATATATAAAAGATAATATGTGTATATGTGTGCCAGTTGTCAAGTCATGTCATACTCCTCATGATCCTGTGGACTGTAATCCACCAGGCTCCTCTGTCCATGGCATTTTCCAGGCAAGAAGACTGGAGAGGGTTGCCATTTCCTCCTCCAGGGGATGTTCCTGACTCAGGGATCAAATCCGCATCCACTGTGTCTCCTGCATTGCAGGCAGATTCTTTACCACTGAGCGATTGTGGAAGCCCAGAAGTATATATAAATATGTGTAAATAAAAGTATATATGTTTATTTTTATAGATATATTTGTTTATGCACATGTATAATAAGAATTACATGTGACAAATAAATGTGTATGATAATTATACAGCTATATAATTGTAGTTGCTAGTAAATACATGGAGAAAATAATGAACTAGAAAGTAACTGAAAGGCTGATTTTGTTCAGGCAGGCAGGGAAAGCCTGTCTGAGGATACTACCTTGAGTTCTGTCATGAATATTGGGAAGGTGGGAGTCATGCATACATCTGGAGTAAGAGGTTTTATATTCTTTAAAAAAGATGAGATGGGTATGCAGAATGGATTTGATTATGAGAAAAGCTTCTAGCTGTAACCCAATAAACATATTCCATTTTATTTGGTAAGTCCTCCAATGTTTTATAAGACTTATGTTCACAGAAAAAAATGTATTACCTTATATATTACCTTACACATTAATAAGGTAATAATAATATTACCTTTTCCATCTTCTCTTGTAGCTGTGTGTGGCTATGTGCATGATGTGACTGAATTCCTTCCAGTGGGATATGACATAACCTCTGTTAGGTATAAAATCTGTAATTCCTCTTCAAGTGAGGAAGCGAATCTTCTTCCTCCCTCTCTCCTATTCTGCTGCTTGGAAAGGGTTTAAGGATGGAAGCGTCATAGTCCATGTGGATGAGGGCAGCATCCTAGAGCTGGCTTAACTTCTAAGCACTTAGGGAGAAGCTGCCCAGTGGGAGGAGGCTGCCCCCACAGTGCACCTTCCAATAATCCTGCCACCTGATTTCAGGAGCAGTGACAGTGAATGCCTGAGGGCAGCTGGTCATTAAATGCTGTCTTCAACCTGTCATCCAAGCACAGATTTTGTGTTACATTGATATTACCTGGAGGTACCAGAAAGCTTGTCAAGGGGAACATGGGGAGAGGCAAGAAAACCATATTAATGTTTTCCTCCAAACTATTCTGTTACATGGACCTCTGAAATCTCTCTTATCTGTATTATAGCAACTCCATTCCTACAAATATATTAATTCAAAACAGCCTTTAATATCCCCAGAGAGGTTCCAAGTTTTGAGATGCTGCTGGAGTTCCTGGAATTCTCATTTATTTTTCCTCTTGCCTCTACATTCTCTTCAGTATTGATTTTGAGGGAAGGAGCCAGCAGCCTGTGAAGACTGGCACTGTCTTCACAGGAACAAAAATATACAGGTGTACATATTTTCTTTCTCTTCAACAAACAAACAAAAAAGGAACTTGCTTGAGAATTCAAAGGAGGCAGAAGAGCCTGTCATGTTTGTATTTCAACTTGAGATTACTTTGATGGTAAGCTTTTGAGAGCTGTTTCAAATACTGAAATGATCTCACTTGGACAGCTGCCTAATCATCAATTTGGTCAACTAATCCTAATTGCTCTGAGTCTACTTAGGCCTGCAAGCATCATAAACCTGTATGAAAAATAAGACTTTAGATAATATACTACTGAGCTATAAAAGCAAATATTAAGAAATTTATTTAGTAAATGCTCATTCATGTAGCTTCACCTGAGTTTTGTTTTGGTTAGTTGAAAAACTGTTAGTGCTGGAGTAATTCCTGGTTAGTACTATGTGGCTTGTAAAAGACTAGTTACCTTAAATATTAATGTTTGTTTGAAGTTATTTGGACTTTATGAAAAGTGGAATAATTGATTTCATTTATTCAAGATTTTTTTTTGCTATTGAGCTATTTATTAAATATTATTTGACTAATCAGTTGTTTTAATAGTGCTAAAACTCAATTCTAATAATTCTTACTTATATATAACTGTCCACATTTTACACTGTACTATTTTTCCATTTTATAAATCCAGAGAAATAGTTTACTACTTCAAATTTATTATAGTCTCATATAGGTTTAGGAAGCAAGTCTCCACCTAAGTTACATATGATCTTTAATTAAACATCTCTAAGTATTTCTGATGCTTTTAGATGCTTTGTACTGTACAGAATAAGTATTTCTTCTAATACAGGTGAGAGCTAATACTTTTTCTATCATGAGTCTGTAAGAGAAATAAAAATTCAATCACCTTGTGAATGTGTTTTAAATTTGGCAGTCAGAAGGTTTTTGAACATTATTGGGTCACGATGGTTTATCAGAAGTCCCTGCACTTATGGACATGCTTAAAACTGTTCATCACTACCTTTTCCATCTGAGGAAGTCTCACTGACTGAGAGTTAATATACTGTACAGAATATGATTTTGTAGGACCTGAACCTTTTGTTCATGAGTTAGATTTCAATGTGTTTTTATTCATATTTCTTTTTAGCTTCGCATATGTGCTGACTTTTATTGAAATGAATAATTAATTAAGTAAACTGTTCAGCTTCCTGAATTATGAAAGAAAAAATACTATAATGTCTGTTTGTATTTATAATCACTCTAGCAGTCAAGTATTGTACAAGTATTAGAAAAAAAGTCCTGAATAAATAAAAGCACATGAATAAATGAGTGTGTTTCAATATGTTTAAAGAGTAAAGAGAATAACTTTTCAATTTCAGATACAGAAAATAGCGATGAAGAAGCAGAATGAGTATTTCCATTTTTTAGTTGCAAATTTTAATTATTGTAGTTTTCTTTCTGTGCTCAGCACAGATAGTGAGTGTTAATCATTTACCAAATTTTGCATCTGGCAAGTGCAATTTTAAAAGAAACCCTAATATCATCAACTTACTATAAAATATGAATATTCAAATAAAGACATGTTAATAACTTTTTATTAGAGAAACTAGTTAGTTTAATCTCACTGAATTTTGTTGCATTTCTATACAAGCACAGGGCTCACTCTTTCATTTGTTAAACATGAAGGCAGACTGTGCAAGAAGCTGAGAAAATACTGGGAAGAGGAAGGTGAATAAAAAAGATCAGTGTTTTTGAGGTTTATCCAAAATGGCCCTTAATTCCATTGACAGGATTCCTAAAACATCATACCCAAATCTCTAGTTCTCTTAAATATTTTTGGTGTTTCTGTTTCATTTTAATAATTTTCCTATTTATCACATATTTAATTTATTTTTTCTGCTTGTTTTTAAATCTATAACAACTCATATTTCAATTTTGTAAGTTATAAACGTTATATTTCTCTCAATCTTATAACTGTTATTTTCTCTCTCCATCAGCCCTCTCTACTCACAACCTAAAAGTTTTCTGTTTTTGTGATTGTTAATGTTTCAGATAGACTTATTTTTTATACTTGAGCTAAGAGAAAGAGTGGAGGAGGAAATTGGAACCCACTCTAGTGCTCTTGCCTGGAGAATTTCTTGGACAGAGGAGCCTGGTGGGTCACAGTCCATAGGGTCTCAAAGAATCGGACACGACCAAAGTGACTTAGTATGCAAGAGAATGAGAAACGAATGGTTAGGAACCTGGCCAAAGTTTTTTTGTAATTTTTTGGCTCCTCTAAGCTTCATAGTTAAGTTTAGATTCACGAGATTCATTCTTAGGACACTTGACCAGAGAAGGGAGCCATATGCCACCTTTAAGCAAAGACACAAATCTGAAATCCCAGAGGCAATGATTATTACTTTGAAAACTATCAAATTTCTCATGCCTTCAACATGGCACATCATTTTTTCCCCAAATGCATTCCATTATCTGTGTTATTTTCAGTATTTTTCTTTTAAATGAACTTTACTAAATGCCTCTAGTTTGACTTATTTATACATAATCCAATTTATTTGACTTGTTAAAGAAGTTTGTGGTGAGATCCCATTTTAACAGATGAAGTACCTGGCACATGGAAAAATAAATTAGCTTTTCTAGCTAGAAAAGAACTGAACAGAGAATCAAAGCTCTGTGTTGGTAGCGTGAATCACTGGGAACTACCGCTGCTTACCTACCTTGTGGGCATCAAGAAATGTGATAGCTGATTTGACATATAGTGCAGTCAACTGGAAATTCTGATGAGACTGAGTTCAATTAAAACTCTGCTAAACTTGTTAAATTTATTCACAAACAGAAAAATCTGCCTCAAGAGAACAAAACTAGTATTTGTATTCAGCACACTGTCGTTGTTAAAAAATATGTGTTCCAGTCTAAGTGTCTGAGTTCCACCATTGCCTCTGCTTCTAATTTACTGTGTGGTTTCCACTTAATTTACCGAAGATACCCTGAAATAGGAAATTGCACCCCACTCCAGTATTGTTGCCTGGAAAATCCCAAGGACAGAGGAGCCTGGCCAGCTACAGTCCACAGGGTCAATAAAGGGTCAGACATGACTGACTACACATGTACACAAAAATTTGTCTTTTTATCTGCATAACTATGAAATACTGTTTCTAAATTATAAATTTGTTTAAAAAACTAGATGAAAAAGCATATAGCATAGGGCTTATTGTATCATAAATATTCAATAAATATTAGCTATTGCTTTCCTTTATGTGAACTATATCATAATGAAGTAAATATGTCTTCTTTTCCCCTAATTTTGTGAAATTAAGTCAAAGAATGAAATACAATTCTATCAATGTGTAAAAATACACCTGAGATACAGGTTTCTAAAATTTTCCTACAATGGATACATGATTTATAGAAATTAGTTTAAAAGAATTTAATGGATACCTACCTTGTGCCAGGCAGTAAAGTCAAGTAAAATTATGAGATGAATATTGTAGTATCCTGACCCTTTAAGTAGTAATGCACATGTGGGAATCAGAAACATCTGCAAATTAATACACACTATCATAATAAAAAGATAGGCACAGCATGAAAAAGAAACAAAAGCGGGAGAAGCTACTGAAGGTTGTGTGTGTGTGTGCCTGTGAGCGTGTGTCAAGGGAGGAATTCTGAGGCCATCTGATGTCAGAGATATAGCAGAAAGACAATAGGGGAATGAGTAATGAGAGACTGTGTCTACAGAATCCACAGGCATAAAAATTGGCTTAGGTAACTAAGTCCTAGGACCTCAGTACAGACCACCCACCTCTGAGTTGAACTTTTCTCTGCACCGCTTCATTCTCAGGCAGTCTTGCTATTTAAGGTACTAGAGGTACTAGAAAATCCAGCAAGGTACTAGAAAACACAGATTTATATGCCTTAAATTCAAGAAGAAAGAATGAATTATTTGATGATCATTTTTGAATTATCTCTATTGAGATCTATTTGGGGCACATGCATATTCCTGAATGAGTCAATGTGAGATGTAGGATGAAATATACAGATTTCTCTAAACTTCAATGAGAACTTCATTCCTAGTTCTGCAGTATGGCCCAGTCAAACTACCTGGACTTAGTGAGGGAAGATGAGTGGTTCTCCTAACACAATTGATGATATCATCAGAAGTCTAAATGTATGCTTGGTTGTTTAAAAACAAACCAACTGACAAATTAAAACAAAACAAAGTCTGGGAGCATCATTGTTCTTGCATATGGTTGATGGATAAATTTAAAATGAACTAGACTGGAGAGGATTGCAAATCTTAAAGTAATAGATCCAGGAGCCTGACCTCAAACACAGTAATGAAGAGGAATAAATTAGTCTTAACTAAGAAAGTTTTATGTATTATTTGTCACTCTTAATACTCTGCATTGTTTATAAGCATCTGAAATCACAGTTATCAGCTCATAATCTTCTCTGAGCAATTTCTTTACTAATTCATGGGCCATTTGAACACAGTTCTGATTCTTAACCAAGAACACCTTCATATTAATTTCATACATTCTCCTTTCTCTCTAAGTTTTAATGAAACTGCTTTTAATCGGATCACCAAACTCATGCCAGATCCATTCTTCCTGGGCTGTGTGAGAAATGCCCAATCTCTGCCAAGTCTCCCAAACCAAATTCATTTCTTCAGCATGATCCACCAAGCCAACACTTCATTTTTCACAGGCTCTTTTCACTTTCAAAGTCATACTATTCAATGGGAAAATGAGATAAAAACACCATCTGTGTCACCCTGAAAATTAATTCAATTCACTAGATAAGACTGCAGGTTTATTTTAGCAAGATCACTTGTTTCTGCACCAGTCAAAAGGGGGTAGGGGTTGACTGGTTTGATAAATCTTGGCATGCTCTCTGTCATTACTTGATAAAACATTTCTGAAAAGCGAGACATTTCAAGATTAACTTTATGTGGGTTTTGTCTTTTAAAATCCTGACCTTATTTCTCAGAAACTGTCAATTTCCCAAAGAGTTAGGAGATTATGCCATGATTTACACTAAATTAGTGGTTTCATTGTTGTTATTGCTGCTGCTGTTTTTATCCTTTGCCTCTGGATGGCCTAAGAATTACAAAGAAAAAGAAGCTTCTTAACTATCAAATAGGCTATTAATTTCTGCTTCTTTAAGCCAGTGATATCAATTCCTTGTCAAAGATAAGGAAGGTTTACAATACTGCTTTTTTTTATCACTGTTATTCCTTAACATCATTTAGAGATTATCATCCCATTATACCTCCATGCAGCTTTAATGTAGCACTCTAAAAGTGTATCTCCTTCCTGTGACATAGATCACATGGAAGTTGAACTGGATTCCTGCATTTGTTCCTAGTCTTTTCACCTAGAGATCGCACTCAAAGGAAATTCAGTAAAGCCTACTCAGCTTAAATTTGTTCCAGATTTTTTAAAATTTTGATTGGATATTTTTATTAGCGATTATATTAAAATAAGTCAGCATGAATTTAGTAGACTTTCAATCGTTGCAAGGTTATATCTGAGAAGCATTTGTAGTGAACCAATATCTCACTTTTATATGGAGTCAATTTGAAAAAATAATAAGTGATACTTCTTTGCTTTTTGGTTGTAATATAACTAGTAGCATTCTGTTCAGGGTATTCACTGATAAAATAAACATGATCTGCTAGGGACAGCTGGTAGTGGGAGTAGTCAGTGCTGTGGCCCCCTGCCAGCTTTGTTGTAGCGGCCAATATCTCTATGGCCTGCACTGTAGTTTGTGAGACGTGCAAAGCCTCTTAGGTTATCTGGTAATCTACAGGAGGGATCAGTGAGAATGTTAGAAATAATTGTTTAGGGTGAATGTGAAATCAGAGCAGGAAACCAGCAGAGAAACTTAAAAAAGTCTAGATCTCATGGAACAGTATTTTCTGTTGTTCATAATATCTTGTACCATGGATAAACTGAGATTTATTTTATTTTATTTTATTGTTGGGTAGCACTCTTATTTTGCAACAAACCCTTTGAGCAGCAATAAATTAAAATATAGGGAAATGCATGTTTATTTACTAAAATTCTGTTTCTTAAGAGAGTCAATTTTAACATATAATTTTGCACATAATTTTATTGGCATTTGTAAACTACCACAGAGATTCCAATAATATTGATTCTATAAATGTTTGAAGATCCATCAGTATCTACTTCAAAAGTTCCTACTATTTTAGTGATTGTCTAGAGATCACTGTAAAGAAGATAGCTGCTGAAGTTGCATTGACATATGATTCTATAAAGCATACTTTTTATTTAAATAAAATACAATTTTTAATATGTATGCTTTGTCCTTAAACAGAAAAAGAGTTAGGGGTAGAAATGGTTTATTTGGGGAGTGGAGATGTAATGACTGAGCAGTAAGCATACTAATACTAGCCTTTCCCTTCTTCAGGAGATCTTTTCAACACAGGGATCAAACCCAGGTCTCCGTCATTGCAAGTGGACTCTTTACCAGCTGAGCCACAAGGGAAGCCCAATACTAATACTACTCCCTGCCAAAAAAAAAAAAAAAAAAAAAAAAAAGGCCAAAAAGTGTTAATCCTTGGAAATTTTGAATATTCTGAAATATACTACTTTATCTGGCAAACGGAACTTTGCAGATATGACTAAACAACTAAGATCACTATATGTAGAAAGACAGAGGCAGTGGTCAGAGTTAGAGAGACGTTAAAATGCTGTGCTTCCCATTTAAAGATAAAGGAAGCATATGCAGGCAGTCTGTAGCAAATGGAGGAGGCAAGGAGATGGATTCTCCTGACAAGGCTCCAGAAAGAATGCAGTTCTGTCAACACTGATTTTTAGGCTAGTCAAAACCATTTTCTATTTCTAACTTCCAGAACTGTAAGATAATCATTTGATGTTATCTTATGCCACTAAGTTTGGTGATTTGTTACAGAAGCAACAGGACACTAACGGAGTCTGTGAAAGATAAAAGGGAAAAAGTAGAATCTGGTAGAGAAAGGCTTCAGATTTTAAGGCAGATATGACACCTGTGAAAAAAAGTAGTATTAGTTTACTCAGGCTATCATAGCAAAATATCCCAGATTTGGTGACTTAAACAAACAAATAAAAAAAATTTCACACAGTTCTGCAGGTTATAAATCCAGTTGGAAATCCAGTTGGGTTGGCTTCCTCTGAGGTCCCTCTCCCTGGCTTGCAGATGTTTACTGTCTTGCCTTGGGCTTCCCACGTGGTGCTAATGCTTAAGAACTCACCTGCCAGTGCAGGAGACATAAGAGACCTGGGTTTGATCTCTGTGTTGAAAAGATTCCCTGGAGGATGGCATGGCAACCCACTCCAGTATTCTTGCATAGAGAATCCCATGGACAGAAGAACCTGGTGGGCTTCAGTCTATGGGGCTGCAAAAAAGTTGGACACAACTTAGCGACTAAACAACAACAACATACCGGCTCAAAACCCCACTGTAACAGCCTCATTTAACTTAATCATTTCCTTAAGGTTCTATCTCTAAATTACAGACACACTCTGATGTATGGGAGTTTGGGCATTGATATATGGATTTGAGGGACACATTATTAATTCCATAACAGGGAAGAAGGAGAACTGGCAGAAAGCAAGACAGATTGTAATGTAAAATCTGATGAAGTCTCAGTAAAAACAATTGCCCAGAATAAAGATTGCCCAAGGAGTCTCTAGTTGTGCAGAAATTGTCAGGCCCTATTATCTCCAGTGTCTGTGGCCTCCCTGAAAAGGAGCAGGGCCTTAGCTCAAATGCTGCAGGAGGTCCCAAATGGTGCAGCTGATGGCTGTTATCTAACTACAGATACATTCCTTTCAGAAAGAAATGCACTTCTTCTTTTTGAAGGCTAATCAAAATGGCACATCTTCATTACTGCTACAATTAATGTTGCTCTTTTTTATTCCAGTTTTTCTTATGCACATATGAAATGTGAAACAATAGCTCTTAACATCTTGGCATCATTAGCAGAATAACTAAATGTTGCCAGTTTTATAACATATTATGTGACAGATGCTTCAAAGACAAAATCAGTTAACTTAATTTCAATAATGGTTTACATTGTTATAGAATGCTCGTATAGCATTTGGAAGTTCATTCTTCAAAGGTGAAGCTTTTGTTATTACTGTAAATAGCATTGCAATCTCAGTTAAAATGTTTAACATTGAAGGTAAAATTACTTGTCTTTGAGATGATAATTAGAGAACAAATATTAATATAGCACAGCATCAAGATTAAAAAATTGCTGTTACTAAATTAAGAAACTTATGGAACAGTTATATACTTGGAGTTGTCATAAACAAATGTACATCTCTATAAAATACAACATCCTAACAATCAATTAGAAGCTACAGTAGTCAAAATATACACATAATTTATAAGTAGACAGGATAACTATACTACAAAATTTTGGATGAAGCTGAAGCTTAATATAATTTGTATTTTCTTTGCTGCCAACATTAGTTGGAATTTAGAAATGTTTAATCTTTTGAATAACTATTTGTTTGGTAAACTTATGTACATATTCAGTTCAATTCAGTCACTCAGTCGTGTTCAACTTGTTGCGACCCCATGAACTGTAGCAGGCCAGACCTCCCTGTCCATCACCAACTTCCGGAGTTTACCCAAACTCATGTCCATTGAGTCGGTGATGCCATCTAACCATCTCATCCTCTGTCGTCCTCTTCTTCTCCTGCCTTCAATCTTTCCAACATCAGGGTAGTTTCGAATGAGCCAGCTCTTCTCATCAGGTGGCCAAAATATTGGAGTTTCAGCTTCAACATCAGTCCTTCCAATGAACGCCCAGGACTGATCTCCTTTAGGATGGACTGGTTGGCTCTCCTTGCAGTCCAAGGGACTCTCAAGAGTCTTCTCCGACACCACAGTTCAAAAGCATCAATTCTTCAGCACTCAGCTTTCTTTATAGTCCAACTCTCACATCTATATATGACTACTGGAAAAACTATAGCCTTGACTAGACAGATCTTTGTTGGCAAAGTAATGTCTCTGCTTTTTAATATGCTGTTTAGCTTGGTCATAACTTTCCTTCCAAGGAGTGTCTTTTAATTTCATGACTGCAATCACCATCTGCAGTGATTTTGGAGTCCCCCAAAATAAAGTCAGCCACTGTTTCCTCTGTTTCCCCATGTATTTGCCATGAAGTGATGGGACCAGATGCCATGATTTTAGTTTTCTGAATGTTGAGCTTTAAGCCAGCTTTTTCACTCTCCTCTTTCATTTTCAAGAGACTCTTTAGTTCTTATTCACTTTCTGCCATAAGGGTGGTGTCATCAGATACTGATATTTTAATGTCTTGAAAATATAGAAATTTTACTCAAAATGAGTTGGAAAATTATAATAAAAGAGTCAATGGATACAGCACGCAAAAAAGAAAAAAACAAACAAACAAACAAAAAAAATTACTGTTAGAATTGACCAGGCTCCTCTGTCCATGGAATTCTTCAGGTAAGAATACTGGAGTGGAGATCTCCCTTCTCAAGGAGATCTTTCTAACCCAGGGATCAAACCTGGGTCTCCTGAACTGTGGGCAGATTCTTTACTGTCTGAGCAACCAGGGGAGCCCTTAGAGAACAGCAATTGTTGGAAACAAAGCTTTCAAACAATAAGAGATTAACAGATATTTACAGAAAAGCAAAATGATAAAATCTGTAATCATATATAAGGTTTCTTGTTTAAACTATGTATATATATTTTAATAATATATTAACTTTTGAGAAGAATATTTGGATGCAGCCCCATTTCACTGGGTATATTTATAGTGTGTACCAGAATGGAATTAAATTGAGAAAACTCATGATTTTGAAAAACTTAAGTTTGGGAAATACTCAAGAAACCTTAAATATAGACAGGAGTTTTAATAAATGTTTCATTGTAAAAATTTGTCTTAGAAATTTTGCTGAATGAAAGTAAAAGACAATACCTGTGTAAATAATGGTGCTAAAATATTTTTTTATTTCAATTTTGAAAAAAATAAAATTGATAACATCAACCTAACAAAATGTAGCAGAATTTGCTCTGACTTTATCTCAATAACTCTGATGAAATTTTTCTTCAATTAAAAATGTCAGACAAGGAAGAGACAATTGAAGATTCTATAATTTCAAACTAACTACAAAGTGTAACTTTGAAAAATATTTCAGGTAATTTTTTAAATGAAGAGACTTTTTATAAAAATGTGGCCTTCCAAAAATGGCAATGATAATTAAATATGGGCAGATATACATGAGACTAATTTAACTACAAGATTATATGTAAAGATAACAAAATTTGCCTATGTTTTGTATTAATATTCAGAAAATTTCCATAAACTAGGTTTTAAAATTTGCTTTTACTTAATGTGCAATATATTTATATATATGAGATAATTGTAATTTTGAAAATAGTTTATTCATAGAAAGCTTAGGCCAATGAATACAAGTCAACAAATTTATAGATTGGTAAGTATTTCAAATATTGTATGTTTGAAATTAGTTAATTACTCCATTTTGTTCTTAAAAGTAGCTTACTATAGGCAATAATTTACTCGTACTTGCCCTACATAAGGGCAAGTTTTGAATGATATTTTGTGATTGTCGTCCTTGCAAAATAAAAAAAAAAGCTCTAGTAATTAATAGAAAGTCATTTATTAAGAAAATGGAAGTTTTTCTCTTTACTAGACAGTAACAATTGATTGCAAGAGTTAATTTATTCCCAATGATTTAAATTTGGCTTCCTGAAAGGAATTCCTTGGTGGTCCAGTGGTTAGAACTTTGTGCTTTTGCAACTGAGGGCTAGGGTTCAATCCCTAACCTGGGAGCTAAGATCCCATAAGCCACATGGCACAGCCAATAAAAAACTTGGGTTTTCATTGAGCAAGATGAAGTATTCAAAACTTACAGCAAGAAAGGCAATAGGAAACATTGTTTCCACTTCTTATTAATAACATTTGAGATCTTTTGTCGGTGATTCAGAGGCCACTTCAGGAGATCTTAACACTTGGGGGAAGGTACATGCAATAATTGCATGTACCTTAGAAAGGCCTGCTGCATGGTCCAACTTTGACAATGGACTCAGTTTTCCCACTTTAAAAAGCCAAATGAAGGATCAGTGTCAGCAGCAGACATATTCTAAGAGGCATCACTTTAATTGTATCTGTCACCAGCCATATACACCACAGAGAAGTTATCAGAAAATTAAGCATATTCTTCACTGGCACCAAATTTAGGGGAATGACTATTTGGTGACTTTACTTACTTGCTCATTTCTGCTTTCAAATACATAGCCCTATTTTCGTTTTAAAAAACCCAACGTTAATTCAATTCAACTCAATTCAAGATCAGATCTATGATGGTGCATTTGCTAAAATTAGAATTAAAAGTGTTTCCTCTCCCTAAACCTTAATTCTTCTCACTAATTCAGGCCTTGAGAATTCTTCTCTGAATAAAAAAACAAAAATAGAATATAAGTAGCAAGAAGATTGGCGATAAGAGTGATAATGTTTATGCATTGTTGAAATTAGCTCCTGGCTGGATTATAACACAGGTAAAGAGATGAATACACTTGGGACTTGGTGCTGCCTGGAATGGTCATCTTCACAGCAATTACTGAGAAAAAACAATTATGCAGAGAGTCAGAGTTCTCTGCTGTATTTTTCTACATATCTATTACCATATTATGCCTAAGCCACTAGTCGCTGGAGAGATAATATAATTTTATCACATACATAAAATAAATATTTTAACCTGGTTTGAACACCATTGTTTTGTACCATAGGGAGAAAAAGCCAACTCTCTGTTAGAAAACACGTTTTGCTGCATTTAGAACAAACTGTTAGCATAAAAATCAACAAATCTTAAATCATGAAAATCATAGGGAATATATTCTCTGACTTCATGGAGAATTAGGGTGGAATTCAATACAAAAAATTACTGAAGATCTTCAAATGTTCAAAATCAGATTGATTATATTCTTTGCAGCCAAAGATGGAGAAGAAAACTAAATACTGTGTATTTTATTAATTCATGAATTTGTAGAAAATATTTTGAACCAAATAATAATAGAAACATGACATACTCTAAACTTGTGGGCTGTAAACTTTTTCTCAAAAAGAAATATTGAAACTTCATTTCATATAATAGAAAAGAAAAGAAAAATAAATTGTACAACTACAGAAATTAGAAAGTTTTGTCTGATTATACTCAAGAATGGTAAAGATAAAAGCATTAATAAGTGATAGAGAAAACAGTACAACAGAGGTGGACTTTGAAAGGCAAATTTGGAATTTGAGAGGTCTAATAAAACTGAAATCCTCCTGGAAAAACTGAGAAAGATCACAAAACTGAGAAAGGCAGAGTAATAAATATCAGAAAAAAAAAGGTGATGTCACTTGCTATACTGCAAACATTAAAAAAATGGTTTAGAAAGAGCTTATGATAATAAAATTTTAAATTTATATAAAAAATAAATTTCTTAATAAACATAGTTTATCAAACTGACACACAAAAAAACTGAAACATCTACCTTGTCCTATATATATATATATATATATAATGTTCATTCAGTACAAATATATGATCCATATGGAAAAAACCAGATGGGCTCTCCAGTGATAGCTTCCAAACATCTAACGAGTCAACACGACCAATCCTACTCAGTCATTAGAATATAATATTAAATATTTTTCAACCCTTCATAAACACCACATATATGTTTATATCAAAACCTAACAAAGATTTTATAAATGGAACTGGAGAGAGATTTTTCTCAAGACTCTAAATTCTTGAGAAAAATAGTAGTCTGGTTTTTTTCAGACTATCACAAACTTCTTAAAGAATTTTAGTATACTCTCCTGTATCTTTAACTTTCTAAATTCATATCATCCACAAAACATCAGCACGTTGAATTAAGCAGTGTATATATAAATATATTATAATCATATAATTTTGTATCTATTCTACGAAAGCAAAGGCTGAATGTCATCTGAAAGTCAACCATTTAATTTCTCACTGCTTAAAGAGAAGAAGCAATAACTGAACAAGATTAGTAGATGGTGATAATTCAGTTGATTAGAATGAAACAGGGGGATGTGACCAGAACTTCAGTGCAAGAGAACAGGGTATTGTTTGAAATTTAGAAAAAGCCTCCCTGAAGAGGTTATATTTAAGGTAAGATAGCAATAAGGAAAAGCCTCGGCCACAGGGACATTTGGTGGAAGAACATTCTGTATAGAAAACATAGTTCTTGCTCAATGATTTGAAGGAGAAAGAAAAGTCCATCAGTATTTTTTCTTTGTTTTTTGTTTTCATCAGCATTTAGAGATACAAATCACTAAAAATTATTTTCTTTGGTGCACACTCTAGTTATAACCCTGATTTTCTTCAGACTATCACAAACTTCTTAAAGATTTTTAGCCTACTCTTCTGTATCTTTGACTTTCATTAACCCAATGCAAGGAGTCTTTCTTACCAGTAATTCCATAAAAACTCATACGCAGCATTCATTACTATGTTCTTATTTATTGCTCAACTATACCAACTTCCTAGGCGATCCCATTCGCATATGATAACACCAGTGAAGACTTTCATAATCTGATATTTCATCAGCACAGATTCTTTCATCAATGTCAGATTCATCCTTATGATTTCCTAGTAGTGACTTCCTCAGTGTTTCCTATGCAGCTAAAACTCAGAATCTCCTTTATTGAATGTTACTCTTTTCTTATTGAAATATAGTTGACTTACAATATTGTGTAAGTCCCAGGTAAACAGCAAACTGATTCAATTTTATTTATTTTTTCAGGTTATTTTCCATTATATGATATTGAATATAGTTCTCTGTGCTGTATGGTAGAGACATGTTCTATTTTATATGTGTGTGTTAGTCGTTCAGTCATGTCTGACTCTTTGTGACCCCATGGGCTGTAGCCCACCAGTCTCCTCTGTCCATAGAAGTCTCCAGGCAAGAATACTGGAGTGAGTAATCATTCCCTACCCCGGGGATCTTCCTGACCCAGGATACAAACCAGGTCTCCTGAACTGCAGAGAGATTATTTACGATCTGATCTCTGAGCGAAGCCGTTTTATATATAGTAGTGTGTAAGTATCTGTTAGTTCCATACTCCTAATCTACCCCCTTCCTTTCCCCTTTGGTAACCATCATTTTGTTTTCTTTTTTTTTTTTTGATATAGATTTCTACTTTGGTAGTTACTTTCTAGTACAGAGTGCTGGGTGAATGGTTTTCCCCCCTTCTCATTAATTTAAAAGTGTAACTTCCTTGTCTTCCCCCTTCCTTGCTTTCTGTTGAGAGTCGACTGGCATTCTATTTTTGCTCTTCTGCTTGTTCATCTTTATCACTTCATGCTGTTCCTTGGCATGGCTTTATTTCTTTATTTTGTCCTGTTTTATATCACTGATCTTCTTGGTTTTATGGATTTACAGAGGTCATTAAATTTGAGACACTGTTTTTTCCAGCACTATTTCTGTCTGCCACTGGCATACTTCTGAAACTCTTTTTTTTTGTTGTTGTTGTGAAAATACGTTTTATTTATTTATTTATTTTTTTAAACATTTTTTTTTATTATTAGTTTTGCCAAACAATGACATGATATCACCATGGGTTTACATATGCTCCCCCTCCAGAACCCCCCTCTCTTCTCCCTCCCCCCAGGAAATCTCGTTGCACCAGTCCCAAGCATCAATCCTGGGCCAGATATTGCTTAGACATATGATAATTAACATGTTTCAATGCCATTCTCCCATATCATCCCACCCTTTCCCTCATCCACAGAGGCCCTGAGTCTATTCTATACATCTGCGTTCCTTTTGCTGTCTCGCATGCTGGGTTCTCGTTACTGTCTTTCTAAATTCCATATATATGCGTTAATATACTGTATTGTTGTTTTTGCTTCTGGCTTACTTCACTCTGGATAATGGGCTCCAGTTTCGTCCATCTGAGTAGAACTGATTCAAATGAATTTTTCCTTAATGCTGAGTAATATTCCATTGTGTATATGTACCACAGCTTTCTTATCCATTCATCAGTTGATGGGCATCTAGGTTGCTTCCATGTCCTGGCTATTGTAAACAATGCAGCGATGAACATTGGGGTACACGTGTCTCTTTCAATTCTGGTTTCCTCGGTATATATGCCCAACAGTGGGATTGCTGGGTCATATGGCAGGACTATTTGCAGTTTTTTAAGGAACCTCCACACTGTTTTCCATAGAGGCTGTACTAGTTTGCAATCCCACCAACAGTGTAAGAGAGTTCCCTTGCTTTTTTTTTTTTTTTGGTATATTGATTCATTTGTGTTACTTTTTAGATTCCACATATAAGTGATATCATACAATATTTGCCTTTCTCTGACTTCATTTAGTATGAGAATTTCTAGGTCCAACTGTGATGCTGCAAATGGCAATATTTCATTTCTTTATGTTGGTGTAGTATTCCACTATGTATATAAATATAGAGGACTCAGCAGTAAAGAATCCACCTGCCACTGCAGGTGACACAGGGGGTGCAGGTTCAATCCCTGGATAGAGAAGATCCCTGGAGAAAGAAATGGCAACCAACTCAGTATTCTTGCCTGGAAAATCCCATTGAGAGAGGAGCTACAGTCTGTGGGGTAGCAAAGACTCTAACACACTGAGTGAGCAGGAGTATGATATATGTGCTCCATATCTTCTTAAACCCATCATCTGCTGATGGACACTTGGATTGTTTCCATGTCTTGGCTACTGTAAATAGTGCCTCATGGATACTGGAGTGGATGGTCTTCTTGAATAAGAGTTTTAAACACTGTTTATTTGCCCTGTTTCCTATCTTGTTATGACCCTACAAATCACCCAGTTTTTCAATTCATAAATGTAGGCATCGTTATTATCTCATTCTCCAAAACCACATTATTGTTCAATTACCAAGTCCTGTCATTACTAATTTGTATGTTTGTGGAAAATTCACTCATTGTTTCTGATTATGTCCTAGTTGAATCTAATAAACATTTTTTTCTGGATAATAGTCAATCCACCTAATTCAAATAGATCCTTCTCCCATACTATCTCACTCTACTCGTTCAGAAAAGAAATTCTAATATAACTTTGTCCTTTAGAAGCTGGATCTTTACCACTCTTTTCAGACCTTCCAAGATCTCTAAAACTGCTTATCTAACTGTGCTTGTCAGATCTTATCTAATTGTGCTGTTCAAATTCATGTATGCATTAGTCATGCTAGACTAGCTCAGCAAAGTGCTAGATTCATTTGTGTTAGGATCCTCCTTGTGGCTGGAAGATATCCTTGTTTCCTACCAATCAACCAAGCTCTTAACAGGATTTTTCTAAATCTGGCCTATTCTTTAAGGACCAGATTAAAATCCCCTACCTCTACCCATAGGAGGGACATCTGTCTGTCCCGCATTCTCATGGCACCCAGTTCTTCATTATAACAGTCATCTCATACCACTGTATTTCTGCAATTATGTATCAGCCTTCTCTATCAGGTGAATAATTGATGGCAAACTGGAACCACTTTGATTTTAATTACTGCTCTATAAAATAACACTTTGTACGGTGAGTGCCTGGCACTGGAGGACATGATCATTAAATGAGTAAGTGAATGCTTTAAAATAATGATTCTATATCTGATACATTCAGCAAAGCACGAAAAAGGTTACATTACAAATGGACACTAAAATTTTACTTTTTTAAACATTTAAAAATTTTCTGAAATATTTAAAACTTAAAGATATGTATAGAAAATATAATTCTCAATAACTATGTAGATTTAACTCTGCATTAATTAAAATTTATAAATAATAGTGATAATATTGTACATTTTAAGTCCTTGTACAACCCATTCACTTCTTTTCCTTTCCATAGGCAATATTCAGGTTGATGAGCTCCTAACCTAACCATATTTTTCGACTTTATGATATATGTCTAGCTATAGATAACATAATATCTTAAATTGAGCTTTTTTATATTTTAGGTGTCATTAAATTAAATATATTTCTAAATGCTTATCTTTATACTTGTTTTTGAGATTCTGATTTTGATAATCAAAACTTAAAATGTAGAACTAATTCATTTTAAATTCTGTATGTTTTTCATTGTGTCAATACATTGTAATTTATTTCCTATTACTTGACTAAAGGATAGTGTTTTGTAATTTTAAAGTTATTAATGAACAAGTTATTTATACTTTCACTAATATATGCTTTAAGGGTTTCTCTGCTTAAAAAAGCTAACATGACTGTGAACTTATATCTATACATATTTCTAACATTCATAAATTGCCATCATATCCATTTTCCTAACTGTAAAATAATGCAAAGAATCAGATATTCTTTTCATTAATGTCCAGGTTTCATCTTTCAGTTTCTTCAAAAGTGTTTTTAAAAAATGGAACCACAATTACAAATTTATGGACTTGGTTTTATAACTCTGTTGATGGCTTTTTTATGGATATTGAAAATGTATTTCTAAGGACATAGAAATTGAGAATTGATGTATTTTCTTTGGAATTTTTAGTTTTAAGTAATAACTTTTCTTCTTAATAATATTTTCTGTCTAAAAATCTATTTCATCTGAAAAATATTATTACTCTAGCTTTTTTCTTTGGTTAACTTTATAATTTTCTAAAACTTAGTTTTAAAATTTACATCTTTATGCTTTGGTTGTCTCTGTGGGAGGTTTCTTCTACAGATATTTTAAAAATTAACCAGGGGCTAAGTGGCCAGAAAGATTTTTTTTAATCTGTGGAAGTCTGAAAGGCACACATATGTGGAGTCTCCCTATGGGAAAATATCACATTTACTTGAGTTCCAGGGATGTCTAAGATTTTTGATAATTTTCCAGCTACAGGTTCCCACACAATTTGAATGGTGTGAATTCAGATCACTCATTGTAAAAGGCACAATCTTGTGGTTCCAAATTATTTCTAGTGATTCTTTTTCTATCCATGGCCCAAGGAGGTCTGTTTGCTCCAGCTGTAAGTCCCTCAGCCGTAGGAACACAAGATTGTTTTAGAAGGGAGCTCATTTTCACCCAAGGCTAGCAATAGTATTGGTGTAAGAATCTCAGTTTTTAGGAATGATTCTAATACCTGTCTGCACTGTTTGAATTTAATAACTGCTAAATACTCTGCAGCAGAGTTTGTTTTTCATCTCTGGTCCCTGGAGATTTTCCTTTCTTACTGTGAATTTGTATATATACTGTAAAATATTTTGTTAATATTTGATTGTGCTTTAAGTATGGCAGAGGTTTTGAAACACATGGAAATAAAGGAAGAAAAAACAAATCTGTAGTTAGCATTAAAGTGAAATCTGAAAATGACTTACAGCAACAGGGTCCTACCTCATAATTGGCATTCTATACATGTGGAAACATTAAAGAAATTACAGAAAAACTCAAAGTGAGAATAATTAGCAAAGTGCACTTTGACATAAACCCATTTTTAATAATGTCAAACTCATGGGGAAAATGGAGCTTAAGAGTGTCATTATTTTTTAGTGACAGGATATATATAAAGATGATTTTAAAAAGTCATTTCAAAACTGACTAGGTAGGTAAAGGTTTTAATAGTAGTGGCAGTAAAAGAGAAGTGATGAAGTGTTGGTAACACTTGAGAAAATGGTAGCTGATAAAACAACAGAAGATCAAATGTTGATTATCCTATATGCACCAAGCATTGTGCCAGGTGGTTTATGTAGGTTATGATATTCAATATCACCATAACCTTATAACCCAGCTATTGTTCTTATCATTCTGAAAGTGAAGAATATGAATCTCATAGTTTAAATGATGTTTAAGATTAGCTAGTAAGTAGCATATGAAGTCTGGTATTGTGCCCTAAGTTTCATTAATTTTATATTTGAGCTGTGTTATATTAATACTAAATTTAAATAATATAATGTGCATATTATGAAATATTTAGGCATTCAGGAATAGATTTTAACTCATTTTTAACCCATCCACCAAAGTGATAAAATTATCAAAATAATAATACAGTATATATTTTAATTCATGATGTTCTCATGTTGATATATATATTTTTGATAAAATAAAGAAATGGAAGATATGGAAGACACAGGTATAGGTATAAGTGTAATTATAAATAGAATACATTTAGGGGTTTCTTTTTAAGTAAGATTACAATAGGTGTGACTATATAAATCATATTCTTATAAGTAATTAAAAATCTACCAAGATGATGATCAGCTCTTCTCAAAATCATGTTTCCCTTCAATTCCTTTTTTCTATTACTTTTTTTCATTCTTTAAAATGGCAGTCATCACTCACTTTCCTGATCTTTCTGTCACAAATAAGCATAATATAATTAAACTTTAAAAAAAGAATTACTGACTCAAAGTGAGATACTTTTTAAATTTTTTTAAAATTAATCTTATTTAATTATTAGTGACATTATTATAATAATATATAACATATAATTTATACATATAATAATTAACATTATGAATTATTAGTGACTTAAAGTATCTCATTTTAAGCCTCTATGTTACACACACTACATCATTTTAGAAAATAAATGAGAAAGAGTCTTATTAATAATATATAGATTATTCTTTTTCAATTTACTGGATCACATATCATCTACTATAGGATTATAAGGGCTTCCCTGATGGCTCAGTGGTAAAGAATCTGCCTGCCAATGCAGCAGATGTGGGTTCAATCCCTGGGTCAGGAAGATTACCAGAGAAGGAAATGGCAACCCGCTACAGTATTCTGGCCTGGGAAATCCCATGGACAAAGGTGGCCTCATGGGTACAGTCCATCGGGTCACAAAGAGTCAGGCACGACTTAGCAACTAAACAACAATGACAGCAACAACAGGATTACAAAGATAGTGGTGGGTGAGGTACTTTCTGTCTCAGCCTAAGTTATCCAGAAAATAGAGTCTGAGGCAAAGCTATAAAGTTTTTAACTCATTGCTAAACTCATGAAGAATTGGGTAAGTTCTTCAATCCTGGGGAAACAAGAATGATGGAAACATGAGGCAAGTAGGAAGGAAATCAATATGAGGAAAACAATACGAGTTTGTCTCAATTTGATAGCAGGTGATTCTGTTTGATTTCACCACTTTCTTAGAGGCTGTCTGTCCTGCATCTTAGGACAAATTGTGTTGGAAGAATCTCTCTTTTGTCAAAGTTTCCCTTACAATGTCTGCATTTCTAAGTTATGGATGTATAAGTAACAAGTGAGACCTTTGGTAGCTCAAGAGTTAGCCTCAAAAAGAAAGTACTAGGATGGGAGGTGAGAATTGGAGAGGGCGCGTATAAGGTAGGAACTAACGTGCACATCACGCATGGCAGGTGACCCCATTGCACACTGCACTTCAGGAACTCCGTATCTCTGAAAACAGAAAAGCCTCTCTGTTTTCTTGAGATGATATTTTCAAATCTAACCAGTAATTCAGTTCTTAAAATTACTTAGATCATTAAAGGATAGGTAAACAATTAACAGTCCTGTTCTTTTTTCCCCAACTTTATTCAGAAATAGCTGACAACAGTCTTTGCTATTGAAGATGGTGAATAACGTTCATCATTTTCTTCCTCTACTACTCATTCTAGATTTTCTTAAACCCAAGACTAAGTTTTTTTTTTTTTTATTAGTTTTGCCATACAATGACATGATATCACCATGGGTTTACATATGCTCCCTCTCCAGAACCCCCCCTCCGTCCTCCCTCTCTTCTCCCTCCCCCCGGGAAATCTCGTTGCACCAGCCCCGAGCATCAATCCTGGGCTGGCGATTGATTAGACATATGATAATTAACATGTTTCAATGCCATTCTCCCATATCATCCCATCCTTTCCCTCATCCACAGAGTCCACGAGTCTGTTCTATACATCTGCGTTCCTTTTGCTGTCTCGCATGTTGGGTTCTCGTTACTGTCTTTCTAAATTCCATATATATGTGTTAATATACTGTATTGTTGTTTTTGCTTCTGGCTTACTTCACTCTGGATAATGGGCTCCAGTTTCGTCCATCTGAGTAGAACTGATTCAAATGAATTTTTTTTTAATGCTGAGTAATATTCCATTGTGTATATGTTTTATTTGAACTGGTAGCTCATGATTTCTTTTTAGTTTGGGGACAGTGTTTGTTTAGTTTCTTTTCATTTCTTTATTTTTGACATGGTAGAGTATCCAGAACCTTTGGAACCAAGAGATGAGGTTTTAATTGATTTGTCCCTGTGTCAGTTGCAGTTACTTCAGTCTGCCATTATCAACGGGTGCTGAGCCAAAAAAAAAAAAAAAAGATTTCTTAGTAAATAACCTGAGATCCAGTTGTATTTCCTCTTTTTCTCCATTGTGCATCCTTTAAGGGATGATATCCTCAACAAGATAGGCCTTTCTTATTATTGCTCCACTGGGAGGGAAAAAAAAATGGACCTGATGTGACCAGGTAATAATTGTGTATCTGAATATTTCTCCTGGGAGAGGTTATCTGCTAGGAGGCAAGATCTCTGCCGAGAATTTCCTCCTTGGTTTCCATATGCCATATTCAGTGGATTCTGTCCAAGTTATCTTGAGAAAAGTTTCAAGTATACATATGCTATTTGAAAAATGAAGCAAAGATTGTTATGGGAGTAATGAATTGAATCAAAGAAAAGAAGACAGACAAAAGAGAGTATGTTATCCATTCATCAACTCTGAATAATGAAACTTAATCCTCAATGGGAAATACTTGGAAATTTGCCACAAAGAGTCCATGGGGAGAAAATTGGGTTCCATCACTGTGTTTTTATATCCACTCAAATGTAAAATGAATCATTAGTCATGTATGGATGTGACAGTTGAACCATAAAGAAAGCTAAACACTGAAGAATTGATGCTTTTGAGCTGTGGTGTTGGAGAAGACTCTTAAGAGTCCCTTGGACTGCAAGGAGAGACAACCAGGCCATCCTAAAGGAGACCAGTCCTGGGTGTTCATTGGAAGGAATGATGTTGAAGCTGAAACTCCAATACTTGGGCCACCTGATGTGAAGAGCTAACTCATTTGAAAAGACCCTGATGCTGGGAAAGATTGAGGGCAGGAGGAGAAGGGGAAGAGAGAGGATGAGATGGTTGGATGGCATCACCAACTCAATGGACATGGGTTTGGGTAGACTCTGGGAGTTGGTGATGAACGGGAGGCTTGGCGTGCTGCGGTTCATGGGGTTGGACAAAGAGTTGGACATGACTGAGAGACTGAACTGAACTGAGTGAACATATATGGTGAAAGTGAGAACATACTTTTGGGCTCATGCATACTCAGTTCCAGCTATCAAGGTAACTCTATCCATGACATGACTGTGAAGACACTGGCGACAGAGTACAGAGGTGATATACACAAGGAAAGTCATCTGTAAAGTGGATTTTGGAGAGCCATATTTTGGAGAATGCCCTATTTTATTGTTTTATTAATCTACTCAGGCCAGATTTTGTATTATTTTCTTTTTTCTATGGATCACTGTTATACACACCTGATTGATACCATTTCCTCATTGGATTTAATTTATGTTCCAGCTGTAGTCACTTGGTGGCTCATGATGAGTCAGTTTCCACTAGAGACCAGAGGCATGGAAGTACTTTAACAAAATCAAAATATGTTAAAAATTCATTTTTTTAATATTTTTAAAATAAATGAGAAGAGAACAATGACCATGGAGAAAATTTAGGTTATAAATACACAAACTTCCAAAATTATACAATTATTAGTCCTGTCACCTAAATATAATCTCTACTAATCTCCTTTGTAATGACTTTCTTCTCTCCACAACATTCAATTATCATTAAACTTAAACACATAGAAAAATTCTTCAACATAAAGTTTTTTCCAGCTGACAATTTTCTTAAATATTATATTTAATAGGTATTAAATTATAATGCATGAGTTTAAATTCAACATTGAATCTAATTTTACCTTACTATTACTTTCCTAAATTGAAGGTCTTTATACCATTATTTTCATATTTCTTGTATAAAATTTCCAAGAAAATCTCTGGAAGCTCTATTTGTTCTTATTTTTGAATAAAATAAGAGTATATTTGAAGAAAAAAGACACTCTCTAATTTTTGGATTCAAATATTATTATCTCTAATTAATGATGCATGCTTCACATTTTTAAACAAAATCAAAAAGAACAAATTTAACAACTAAGGTAAAAGCTGAAATTCTACTACTTTGTCATTTTGAAAAATTGAATCATGATAGTCTTTCTTTTTAAACTAATTTAGTATAGCATTACTTATTCATTAATCTGTTAAGACTGAGTAAAAGAGAAATTAAATCCTCATCTTTTTATGTCTATCTCAATGTATAAGAAATGTTTTTAATATATTTTAGTTAATATTAAATTGCATTTTACTCTGACATAACTATGGAATGATTTCCATATCTTTCCAAATACATTATTCTCCAGTTTTTTTTACTATTATCCACAAATCCCAATAAAATCAGTGTATGTTGTATGTGCTTAACTGAAATAGAATTAAAACTCTTTATCCTCACAAATATATTGATTTATTTTTATGTTCCTGACCATACAAAACATTCTACAATTTTTTATTGCATTTTGCTTTTTCATCTAGAGAGTGATTAAAAATATTAAATTAGGAAATTACCTCTGTAATTTTTGAATAATTAATTTTGCTAAACTAACTGTTCAGTTTTGTTTCCTTGGGGTCAAATGATGCTAAATTATTGACATTTTATCCATTGAAAAAATATATCTCCTTCTTCTATGAATTTAACCTTATGAATACTTAAGCTAGTTTACATAAAAGTGATCAGATTAAACTCAAACTGAAGGAGTTATTTAGTCTAGGAGGCAGTTTAATATTGGTGTTTCTGTATCTGTTTTACAAAATCCACCATACTAACTCAAGATTTAAAATGGATTGATTACAACATATCTGATTCAGCTTCTTTTCTCTGGAATTTACCTTAAAGGGTTATCATAGAAATTTAAAGCTAATTAAAGAAGACATCTAAACAAATAAAAACATAAGTCCACCTTGAATAGTGCAGGTTTAACAAAGATAAGCATTGTAAAATTTAAATAATTTAGGCATATATTAAGAAAAATAAAAGCTCAAGTTATTTATCCTTTAAATTATTATAGCAATCATTTGTGAAGCCACTTTTCTAATATATTCAAATAATCACTTTTGTCTTTTACTTTACTAAATTAGATATAGACTACTTATTTCTTTTTTCTTTTCAAGAGGAAACATGCTTGGTTTTCTCTTTTGCTTTTGGGACTACGATGTTGAAATAATGGCAGGTTCTCCATTCTCTCTCTCTCCAAGAGAAGGGGAGGATTTAAAGTTTGTGTTTCTAGGTTCCTGGAAAAAAATCACAAGGAGAGGAATGAGACACCATCAAAGAATGAATCATAAGCAAGATATTTTTACATAAACATCTAGAAACTTCCAGTACCTTTTCATTATCCTACTTAGAAAATATTTAACATGTAAGTTTATCAGATTTCTCATTTTCTTTTTTCCATTTTTCTTATGGAGTCTTTGGTTGAATATTTGCTACAGTGTCAACAGCTTTCAATTTATCAGGTTTTATTGACAATTAGATAGTACATTAGAGGGAGAGTTAAACAAAAAAAAATAGCCAAGATTCATGGAGTCTTCCCTGATAGTTCAAATGGTAAAAAATCCATCTACAATGCAGGAGCTGCTACTGCTAGGTCACTTCAGTCGTGTCCAACTCTGTGCAACCCCATAGGGGACCTGGGTTCACTTCCTGGGTCAGGAAACTTCTGGAGAAGAGAATGGCAGCCACTCCAGCATTCTTGCCTGGGGAAGCCCACAGACATAGGAGCTTGGCAGGCTACAGCCCGCTGGGGTGCAAAGAGTTGGACACGACTGAGCAACTGACACACTACAAACCATAGTATGTATATTTAATTTACACCTGGCACTCCAAGTATTTCACACTCCTTAAATCTTAATGACCCTAACAGGCAGGTAGATGTGATCATTTGATCACTTTAAATGAGGAAACTGAGGCACAGAGCAGTTTAACTTGTACAGGGCTATGCATTCATTAAATTCGAATTTTATAATAAAACTAGGTAGTTTTCCCCCAGACTGCAAGTCTTTATCCTAAACCCCCTCATGGTGGATGAAGCTTCTGTGGCTACATGGTTTGTGATCTTTGAAAAGTTACCATTTTTTTTTTTCCCTGTGACTTGCTCTCCGTTTAAACTGTGAATACTAATGTTTTACCCAACTACTTGCTTAAATTTGTGGATTTTTGAAAACAGGTCCATAAATAGATGAAAATCTAAACAATCTATTTGCTGCCTGGGGTCAAGTCTTCTGGCAAGAAGTCTTGTATGAGTGGAAAAGAGTGGTATGTTAGCTGACTTATCATTCCTATGACATGTCACCATTTCATAAATTATCTTCTGAAAATTAAAGAAAGTATTTTTTAATGTATTTCCACATTTAGATTCGGTTGTCTGGCTCCAAATTAGGGATGTTGAAAACTTGTAGAACAAAGAAACTGTGAACTCTACTTCCTGTTATGGCTTTACCACCTGTAATAGCATTCCTTGTTTGAAAATACAAGTTTTCTGATTACCTTTAAATAATTTAACATATGTTATTAAAAATTAAAAATATTTAAACTAGCTTTTTATAAGTTATGCTTTAAATTATGAGAGTTTGGGATATGTTTCTCTATGACAATAATAAAAATAATGTTTTCAGTACCCCATATAATAAAATCAATATAACTCTTTAGAATTTTTTCAATGAATAAGGAAGCACTGAAAATATGTGTTTATATGACAAGATGATCATAAGATGCAAAACGAACTGAGCTCTTATGTCAGGCTCCAAATGGATCTTTGACATCATGTCACCATTCATTTTTTGCTTTGTTTCCTCTTCTTTTTTCTCTAGAAAATGAATTATGGATGACGACAAACAGCACAGGTATATAAAGAAACAGCAGGTGTAACTTTGATGACAACTTTTTTGGCATATGTAGCTACCTACTGATGTTTACTAAGTGGATTTCAAATAGAAGAAAAGAAAATATCTCATGTTTAAAAAAAAAAGATGAAAAAAATATAAAAGAGTACTTCACATAATTATCTCAAGCCAAAGCATCTGTTTTTCCTCTGGTACTTTGCTTAAATCCAATAATGAGAACTTTTTATTTTGTTTGTTTTATTTTATCTATTTATCTTTAAATAGATAGTAGTCATTCTTGGGTGGTATTTAATGGTTTGTTCAATTTGGATGAGGAATTTGGAAAGAACAAAACGGGAGGATTAATTACAAAGCAGCCTATGGAGGAGGCATGTGGTCAGACTTCACTAAATGGGCCTAGAACAAGAGAATATTTGTGGATGACATGAATATTCCATAAACAAGGTTGTCAATAATTGGATGAACAAGATATCCTCTCTACAAGCTGTCAACCATTTTCTTTCCATATCCGTCCCAGCTCTTGTTCAATGAATATAAAATGTGGTCACAGTGTCAGAGATAGAGGTTATGAATAGGCTCAATAACTTGAATTTCCTTACCAAAAGACATACTTAATACTCTCAGTGCCAAATCCCTGATCTTCAAATTGCCTAGAAATGTTAACATGATGCTATATCCTGGGGGAGTCAGCCAGCCATCTACTAACTCAATGAATATATCAGATATCTTTTTTTCAAGGAGAAAATTTATTTTTTTTGACTGTAGTACATCTTTGCTTAAAAAGAACTATGTGTTTTCTGTCCACCAACCTGTTGTACACATTTTTAACTGATCTAACAAATACTTTATTTACCACCAGGTTTTCATACTAAATACCTATTTTATCAAGAGTTCATTTTTACCACAAAATAAATAAGGCATCTACTGTTGTACAAGATTCACTGCTCTTTGAGAATGGGGGAACTACTGAAGAACTAACTAGTCTCAAATAAGTGGGAGAAAAATCCTGGTACTTTGGGGGCCAGAATCTTTATGTTCAGGTACTAAGGTATATACTTAATGGTGGCAACTTTCAAAATTATATAATTTTTATAATTACATTCTCAGGTGGTGCTAGGGGTAAAGAACTCATCTGCCAATGCAAGAGACAGAAGAGATATAAGTTTGATTCCTGGGTTGGGACAATCCCCTGGAGAAGGGAATGGCAACGCACTCCAGTATTCTTGCTGGGGAATCCCATGGACAGAGGAGCCTGGTGGGTTACAGTCCATGGGGTCTCAAAGACACATGGGGTCTCAGACACAATTGAAGCAACTTACCACAGCACATGTATAATTATATTATTTTAAACCATATAAAATAATAAATAATTAAATAGAAAAGTTTACTTCCTAGCTCTTCAACTTTAGTATCATATTTTAATAATTTGAACCCGAGGATGTCATGCTTCCATAGGGACAGAAGAATGAGATCACTAAACTGAAAACTAAAACTTGCACCATGCAATTTTGGGAATCTCATGCCATCAGAACAATAACTAAGAAGATGGCGTTATTCTGGTGTTCTGGTGCTTGGTTTTTAAGATCAAAGTTTATATGTTAGCCACAACAAAATCAAGAGAGGTAACAGTATTTCTCAAACTCAGTGAATCATCTTAAACACATCTTAGTCCTGCCATTTGGTAGATTTAGAAATATTCAAACTAGCATACAAGCAAGAAACCTGAATTATCAAGAACAAACATTTCAGTAATTGCCTCTCCATCTTTAAATAAAGAATATTGACAAGGTGAGGGGCTCAGAAAGGATAAAAGGAACATGGACTGGGTAAATAAAAATGAGTGTTAAGAATGCCAACCAAGTCTTGAGAAATCTTAAAAGAATGAGAATATTTGTAATTATATATATATGTATATATATATATATATATATATATATATATATATATATATATATTTATCTCTTCCTTTGTGTTCATTAGTCATTCAGTCATGTCTGACTCTTTGCATCTCTGTGGACTGTAGACTGCCAGGGTCCTCTGTCCATGAAATTCTCAAGGCAAGAATACTGGAGTGGCTTGCCATTTCCTTCTCCAGGGTATCTTCCCAACCCAGGGATCAAACCCGCATCTCCTGCATTGCAGGCAGATGTTTTACCTCTAAACTACTAGAGAAGCCCATAAAGATTTAAATACATACTATATATATATATATATATGTCTATATGTATGTATAATATATATGCGTGTGTGTATAGATGGTTGAGACAAATAGAAAAAATCAGAAGTGATGAGGTGTGATTTTTGATACTGTCATAAAAGTTATGGAGCGTCTACATTGTACAATAGCTCTTTTATGCTTTGAGTGCTGATTTCCTATACTGTGGGCAAGCCCAGGCCACCTTGTGGGTTTTAGTCTACAACAGAGGTCCTAAATGCGTGCCATGCAATAGGGCCATCATGGATTTTTAGCCCAGCAGAGTATTCTGATGACTGCAGCCCTAACCAAGATCTGACTAGAGTGACCCAAAATAGAACTGTGAGAAAAATAAGACAGTATATGAAGCTAATTGTTTTTCTACCATTGTAACTGGAACAGGATCTTTACTGGTACTCTGCAACCAGGTAGGTGGAAGGGTGGCCTCCATGGGAAGAGTTGACACATTTCACAATACTCACCCTAATGCCCTTTAAGCATACAGAGTCTGGACTCTACTTACCTTCACTGCCTTATCTTGAAGACAGGCATCAGGTATAATTTTGCCTCCTGTAATCAGATTCATGATGGACTTACCTGGGTGTGTGTGCTTAGTCATGTCTGACCCTTTGCAACTCCATTGGACTGTAGCCTGCCTGGCTACTCTGTCAATGGGTATTCTCCAGGTAAGAATACTGGAGTGGGTTGCCATGCCCTCCTCCAGGGAATCTTCCCAACCCAGGTATCAAACCCAGGTCTCCTGCACTGCAGGAAGATTCTTTACCAGCTGAGCCACCAGGGAACCCCAAGAATAGTCGAGTGGGTAGCCTATCCCTTTTCCAAGGGATCTTCCCAAACCAGGAATTGAACCAGGGTCTCCGACACTGAAGCTGGATTCTTTACCAGCTGGGCTACCAGGGAAGCCCTGGACTTAGGAATTGAGTAATTTAATCAGAGCAGTAAAGTTTTAGACTTTACTAAAAGTAATCACTAAAAGTGATTATAGTGATAACTTCCTAATTTTTCAGAAGACTTTCCAGTTTGGTGTTTGGAGTTTGTTACAGAAAGGCATTCATTCTGGAATTTGTAGTATGAATAGCTTCCTGAGTTTCAGATTCCTAACAATGGCTTTTATGGTGGCCCAATTCTATAATCACAAAAGCTAAGCCTAGTGTCTTTTTATCCCTCCCAACAATTAGGTGAACTTTCTCCACAATGTAATAAATCCATTTCCACTTAAATTAACTAGCTTGGAATCTGTTGCCTACAAATAAGTAACTTGACCTCTTCTTTAAATTCTCAGGAAGACAAAATAATAAAAGAAAAACATAAAAGTAAATCATTTGGAATGATTAACTTTCTTCTTTTCTACTAATTACCCTCTTGAAGATATTTGTGAATTACAATAATATTTTAGTCTATTTATAAACATATATTCATATTTGTAACATGTCCTCTATAGAAAAATAAAATTTACATTATACATTTTATAAGACAAAAAGGAGAGTCGTGATACACTAGTTTTTTAAAAGTTCTACTCTTTACAAAGTATAATTTATGAAAGCAGGACTTATGAATAAATATGCCTGTTTCCTTTATTTCTAATAATGTTCTAATAATGCTGGTAACTATAAGATTAGAATCAAAAGAAGTTGCCTTTTCTGTTTAATAAGAATGTCATAACCTCTTTTCATCTTTTATTACTAAGGTTTATCTTTCATAATCATGTTCAATCCTATGGGTATGGGATAAAAAGATTTGAAGTAGATAGCACAGAGAAAAGTTCATTATGAAAGGGAACTGATTGTCAATATTGGAAAAATAATCTAACAATAGATTATCATCTTGCATTTTAATTTAACTTGGCTAAGTAGACAAACAGGCCTAAGGATCTGCAAATACTTTTAATATTTGAAGAGGAAAAAGAATTTGAAGCTAAAATCATGTTGGCTTTTTGGAGTTGTACATATCCTTTGTATGCTAAAAATTGAATGATAAAAATCTCTCTTATAATCAAAGTTTACATTTAACTACTTAAAAGAAGGGCTTCCCAGGTGGCTCAGTGTTAAAGAACCACCTGCCAATGCAGGAGTTACAGGTTCAGTTTCTGGGTCAGGAAGATCCCTTGGAGGAGGAAGTGGCAACCCACTCCAGTATTCTTGCCTGAAAAACCCCATGCACAGAAGATCCTGGCGGGCTACCGTCCACGGGGTCCCAAAGAGTTAGACACAATGGAGCGACTGAGCACACACACTCAAAAGAAAGACAAGTGTTCTTCAATCACCTCAGAGTCAAATCCTTCTTTCAATATGCTAATTTTTATCCTGCTTTTGAGAATGTAATAAGGAAATATTATAAAAAGATATTACAGTATTGAGACCATCTATTATGTATATTATAAAAGATAAATATATTCAAAATTATCAAAACATTGATGGTAGCATTTTCTCCACACTGAGATTTGTCTCAGACTTGTGGTAAGATTCTTTAACTGTGTTTTAATTGTCCACTACTCTGACTTTGTAATTACATTTTCGTTTTCAGGGAGTATTTTTTATTTTTTAATGAAAAGATACACTACTGGATATATTTATTATTTAATGAACCTGCTTATCCCTAAAGAGGAGAAATAATTTCAAGCTTTCTTTTCATTTACAAAGGACATATAGCTACAATCACATAGATAGCCTCTCTGTGTAAAATCCTATATATGTCAGCCCTGTTGAACTAAGTAAAAAGAGACAGTAGCTGATGTCAGAAGGAAGTCACTACTGGAAGAGGAAAGAAGAGATTTTGCATAAAAATTAACATTGTAACTAAATAGTCAATATGAGTAGTCCAATATTCAGTGATAGAAGTAGAAAATATTATTCATTTTTACTTCTGAAATGTGAATGCCTTTAACTTTGTTCAGATTTACTTTGCTGAGAGAAGGCTGGCTTCTTGAAAAGAAGCACCAAATAATACCCTGAAAAAAACTTTTTTAGGTGTGAAGTTTGCTATCACACTGAAACCACTCTCAGTCCTGATAATGTTCACTAAATTCATGGATGCTGTCAAGCTGACAGTAAAAATGGCAGATGAAGAGACGCCAGTGTATCTGGGATGGGAATGTATACATGCTGAAAGCCGGTAAGGACAGATTATACTTAGTATATTTTACTAAATAAATCTCTTGTGTTCCAAAATATTAAAAATATCTTACTAGCTTTTTTAAACCAATTTAATATTTATTGATAACCATTTAGATGCAATTTTTCTTTGAAGAAGCAGGAAAATATATTACAAAATTGTACTCATTTATTCATTTGTAATAAGCTGGCCTATCAATCTTGCCTTTTCTATTGTTGAGCAAGATATATATATATATAATAGAAAACCCTAGAGGCAATTCTATTAAAATGGGAACTGAAATAACAACATGGTCTACAATAACTTTAAAATATGTCAGCAAAATATTTGACACTTCTTCCATTAGAAACTAGAGTCTAATATCTTTTTCCCTTGAATATTGGCCAGCTCTAGCCATGCTTTTTGATGAATAGAATGGGGCAGAAGTGCCATTGCTTGTCTTCCCAGACAAAATGATAAAAGGAAATATACATTTAACCCGTCTTTCTCTTCTCTTCATTGTGATAATTTTACTGGGAGCCCATCACAGCCTAAGGAAGCCAAGCAGTCACATGGAATGGTGGGATGTAGGTGCTGTGCGCCAGATCCTAGCTGATGTCCAAGCTGACAATCCGTGTCAACCTCCAGAGTTGTGAGAGTGAGTGAATTATTTCAGGCTTCAAGCTTTCTCAGCCAATACCAGGTAAAAAGCAGTGATAACCTTGCTGGGTCCTGCTGAAATTCTAAATGTGTGATGTTGTTTTGAGACAATAGGTTTTGTTACACAGCAATGCATAACTGAAAAACAAAGCTATCACTGGCATCACTCAATATTGTTCAGTAAGTTTTCCCCCCAATTCATTCATGTATTAGTTTATTCATTCAACAAATATGTATTGCTTAGCTACCAATGCTGGATGGAGTTTGAGGCACTGCAGGAGGTACATCAGTGAATACTGAAAAAATTTCCTTCCCCCATTGAAGGTATATATCAGAAGCAGAGATAGAAAAGGTATAATGTTCAGCAGCTGTGAGTGTTAGAAGGAAAAAAAGGTAAGTAGACAGAGACAGTATGTGACAGGGTGATATCATTTTAGATAGAGTGCTGAAAGGAATCATCTCTGAGGTGTGACATTTCAGAAGAGACAAGGAAAAAAGCAGGAAGCGAGTCACTTTAATATCTGGAATAAAACACTACACGCAAAGGGAAGAAAGAATATTTAAGAACAAAGAAGGAGATCAGTGTGAGTGGAGCAGAGTGAGAAAGAGGAAGGGCAGACAGAAAAATGTCTTGGCAAGATAATTCCTTGACAGTGGATGGCCTATATCCCAATTAATACATACACTGAAACTTATTCTAGATGCAATGAAAAGACTTTAAAATGTTTAGCGGAAACAACTGGCATAGCATTATTTAACACATTTTAAATTTATTGCATAAATTAGAGAAAACAGCTAATATAAAAATTACAACTCTAGTCTTTGTGGGAAAAATAGACTCTAGGAGTGCAGTAACTGTAGTAGTGACCTGTAAATTGATCACTATGATACCCAGGTCCCATCACTTCATGGAAAATAGATGGGAAAACCATGGAAATGGTGATAGACTTTATTTCTTGGGCTACAAAATCACTGTAGATGGTGACTGCAGCCATGAAATTAAAAGATGCTTCGTCCTTGGAAGAAAAGCTATGACAAAACTAGACAGCATATTAACAAGCATACAGTTCTCCCAGTAGTCATGTATAGATGTAAGAGTTGGATCATAAAGAAAGCTAACTGCTAAAGAATTCATGTTTTTGAACTGTGGCATTATAGAACACTCTTGAGAGTCCCTTGGATGGCAAGGAGATCAAACCAATCAATCCTCAAGGATATCGGTCCTGTATATTCAATGAAAGGACTGATGCCAAAGCTGAAGCTCCAATACTTGGTCCCCTGATGTGAAGAAATGACTCATTGGAAAAGACCCTGATGCTGGGAAAAACTGAAGGCAGGAGGAGCAGGGGATGACAGAGAATGAGATGGTTGGATGGCATCACTGACTCAATGGCCATGAGTTTGAGCAAGCTCCAAGAGTTGGTGATAGACAGGGAAGCCTGGCGTGCTGCTGTCCATGGGGTCACAAAGCATCTGAAATGACTCAGCAACTGAACTGAACTGAACTGATGATACTCCAGGAAAGATGGAGCAGTAGATTGGCAGATGGTAGCTGATATGCAGGTGAGAGACAGTAAAATGGCAAATGGATTTTGAACTGAGAGAAAGAGCAAGATTGCCAGTGGTTGGATGAATCAATGTCATAATCAGAAAAAATATCAAATGATATTAATGCTAGAATAAAGATGTAGGTGTAATTATTTGCAGATAATATGATTGCTTATATAAAAACTCTGAAAGTTAATAGTCACCAAACTGAATAAGATAAAATATTATCTGATTTTTTTGATGCATAAAGTGGGGCTTAGAAAATTGAATCATTTGTTGTAAGGTCACACACAAGTAGTAGATGATTTTAGACAAATGCAAAACTTTGGAATCTAGAGGATATAACTTTTTCTATTACTCCTCAATTCAAAACTACAGAGTATTTCAGTACTACCTTCTCCCAGTCAATCAACTGTAAAAAAATGAAATACAATCCTAAAAAATTCAGATTTACTTATAATTTAAGTAACAATATTTCTGGATGTTAATTTTGGCAGAGTACTCAAGAATCTTCAAATTGTTTAGTTCCCCTCACATCTATGATTCTATAGATATAGAAGTCTATGAATTATAGCTCATAGTCTAACTTAAGTAAACTATCAGATATACAACTAGGCTTTATATATGTAAACATTTGTGCTAAGTCACTTCAATCGTGTCCTACTCTTTGCGACCCCATGACCTGTAGCCCTCCAAGCTCCTCTGTCCATTTAATTTCCTAGGCATGAATGCTGGAGTGAGTTGCCATTTCCTTCTCCATGTAAACATTTAACACAACATTATATTTATATTGAAAATAAACATTAATTAAGACTTAGGTAAGTGTTAAATAAATATTAAAAATCAAGCAAAGAAACACTGTGTGCCTGTTGGAAGTTCTTGATTTTAAACTTAGGAGAAAATTATTGCCTTAATGCCATTAAAAATCTTGACCATAGTCATCATCTCCAAAAATAAAAATATATCCTAAAGTTTACTCATTGAAAATGTCCAAATCTCTTTAAAATAGTAATAATAAGCTGTTGTGAAAGTTCTTAAACTGGTATTAAATTTCTCTGAAAATGACTGCTCTTGTGAGGGCTATTTTCTCTATGAAGTAATATTACAACTACCTCCCTACATAAGCCTGGCAAAATTAAAGGTTTTTTCTCCCCAAGAAATATAACCTTAATTATGCTCATCAACCAAGAGATTTAGCAAGTATGTTGGTCACCTGAACAGTTAAGCCTTTCATAGCTAGTTTAAAATTATAAATTCCTATCACTCCTCTGGATTTGTAAAACAGAATAAAGAATTGCATTCAATAAAGCAGTTATAATTTGCATAGTAGCCACAGTTGAGTTGCAAAGAGAAAACGATAAAAAAAACACATTTTTTTTTCTTATAATTCTCTCTTACTGTGAATATTTTAGTATTAAATTAACTTCTGGAGGCAGGGTAGAGTTTAGGTAAACACAGGCGCAATGAAGTTCTTGTAACCTATGAGGTTTCAGTGTTACGCCCCAGGAGGCAGACAGAGGATCCAGGGGTATATGAAGAGTACTTCAAAAAGTAAGGTGTAAAAAAACAAGGTCCTATTATATCGCACAGGAAACTATATTCAATATCCTGGGTTAAGCCATAATGGAAAAGAATATAAAGAATAATGTAAATATATATATATAACAGAATCACTTTGCTGTACAGGAGAAACTATATAGCAGTAAAAATACATAAATACACAACATGGCAAAGCAATTATCCTCCAATTAAAAATAAATAAATAAATGCCTTAATAAAATAAGTTTTAAAATAAAGAGTCAACAAGGGTTTTGATGGGAATGTAAATTGGTGTAGTCACTAAAAAAATGGTATGGAGCTCCTTACAAAACAAAAAATAGAGCTGCAGCACAATCCAGCAATCCCACTTCTCAACATATATCCACACAAAACTATAATTCAAAAAGATATGCACCCTCCATTTATAGTAGGACTATTTACAATAGCCAAGACATGGAGACAACCTAAATGTCCACTAACAGATGAATGGATACAATGGAATACTACTCAGCCATGAAAAAGAATGAAATAATTCCATTTGAAGCAACATGGTTGGACCTAGAGATCATCATACCAAGTGAATTAAGTCAGAAAGAGAAGGACAAATACCATATGATATCACTTACATGTGGAATCTAAACTATGACACGAATGAACTTATCTATGAAACAGATTCACAGACATAGAAGACAGACATGTGGTTGCCAAAAAGGGAATGGGGCAGGGATGGAATGGAAGTTTGGGGTTAGAAGATGCAAACAATTATATATAGAATGGATAAACTAGGTCCTACTGTATAGCGCAGGGCGCTATATTCAATATCCTGTGATAAAACATAATGGAAAAGAATATGAAAATGTATGTATATACCTGTATATATATAACTGAATTACATGTTGTATATAAGAAACTAACATAATGCTGTAAATTAACTATACTTCAATAAAATTAAATTTAAAAAAGTAGAAAGTGTAAAGAAAACTGAACTAGGCAACACAGGGAAAAAAATACAGTAAAAATGCATTACCAATTTTTTAAAAAAATACACATAGGAAGCCATGAGCATTTACAAAGAAACTCCTAATGTAGTGTTTTCTGAATTACGCTATGTCAGCAAAGAATTCAAAAAAGACTTTTCTCTCCTAGCCATTCTTCAGTTTAACTGTTGGTATAGAACCCATGCTTGAGTAGCGCCTCTATTTCTGAGTCCTCTGCACAATTCTGTACCTATAGGAGCATTAAAATCCTGTCTCCATTATGACCTTTAACAACTATCGTCTAGTGCTTGCAGTTAATTATTTATAGCAATGAAAGTTAGGATTCCCAAAGAAGTAAAACATTTATTTGTGACCTGAGAGACATGCAAACATTAACCTTTAAATGTATCCCATCTATTCTGGCCCCTTTATTGGCAAAGTAACAGAACTTATTATAGAAAGTTCAAGACCATGTGTTTAAATCTTATAAATTAAAGTTTCACGTAGTGACACAATCTTCCAAAATTTATGGTACTTTCTGGGAATATTCTGGATATTTTTAGAATCTGCTGTCAATTTCAGAAAAGAGCTGAAAAGTTTCTACAGAAATTGTTTAAAAAATCTTATCACCTTAGGAACTGATTTTACTTGGATTTTAGTTGCTCAATTAAAAGCAAATGTGATTTCTACCATAGTAGAGTTGGTTTCTGCATCGAAATGGAAAAATGTAAGCATAAGGGAATATGCTTTATAATTACTGTGTGTCTAAGAAGGTAGAAACTGAGGAAAAACTAAGACTTATAGGACATTATAAATAGCACAATATATATTTACAGAGTGTATGAATTTGACTAAACTCCATTTTTACATGGGGGAAAAAGTAGTGATAGATTCATAGAAAAGATCAAGAGGAGAAAAAGAAAGTACTTTGTGTATAATAGGGTAAAAAGAGGGAATCAGAAAAGTTCAAATATTGAAAAACGACAAAAACAAGAAATCAGAAACATTAGGTAAATAATCATGAGCTTGGTTACTTGTATTAGGATGCCCACAGAATTGTTTGGAAGTTTAAAAAATGCTGTTATATTTAGGACAATTGTTTCTATAGTGTACATTCTACAGGAATTTAATAACTTATTGTTAATCTTGCAAATACTTGTCTAGTCCTCTGTTAAGGTCTAATTTTTAATATTCTTCTGAATTTATTATTTTGTTTGTGGACTTTGGTAGTTGACAGCTCTGAATAAAAATAAACTACCTTTTAGAGAGTTTAGTATATGTATCGGTTATTAAACTGTTTCATCATCTGAAATGTTGTGTCTGCTAGCCTGATGCAAAATCAAATTTAGTCTGCATCTAGTCTTTCACTGTGAAAGAAGTTTTGTAATAGTAGGCTTGATTGGAATTTCATGGATTTGAATTGCTCCTTGGATACATTTGGATACATATCTGTTTTTAAGTTAATGGAAATATATGCTACTACTGCCTAAATGTATACAGTAAATTGCAAGTGTATTTAGGCACAAAATTAAAGGATAAAAAATATGTGATAAAGATAAATGTACCAGATCATGAACAAGGACAAAATAGTAAATTGACTCAGATTACATACCCCAGGCTAGACGTCCAGCTTATTAACTCTGTGGCTTTGTGCAGGTTAGTTACATTCTCTGGTCCCAGTTTAATCAGATGAAATGGGGATAGTATTGTGGAGGATTATTATCTGCAAATAATTGGCACATGATAAGAAATTGTTCAGTAAATGAATTGAATATTGTAATTTTGGACATGCTTTATTGGTATTTAACTGTAGCATTTTAGAGTCCATAATTTATAATCATACATAATATAATGAATATGGCTTCCCTGGTGGCTCAGTGGTAAAGAATCTACCTACCAATGCAGGAGACCTGGGTTTGATCCCTGATCTAGGAAGATTTCCTGGAGAAGGAAATGGCAACCTACTCCTGTATTCTAGCCTGGGAAACTCCATGTGTCCATGGGGTTGCAGAATCACACATGACTTAGTATAAATAATGTTCATATATTCACATGTGTATTTATTGTTTGAACTAGGTAACTTACTAAGCTATACAGTTATACTTTAGTGTCTTTACCACTTCCAGTTATTACAATTTTATTTTATTTTATCATTCATATTCTAATAATTCTATAATATTTATTCCAAATGGTGCTTTATAAGTCTTCTCTGATTTATTTTTTGTATTCTCTTTTAGACATGCTATGCTTATACTTAACAACTTCACCACGATTTATTTAATAGTTGATTTATATTTATCTATACATCATGACCTCTTTGAAACTGTAAACCTATCTTAATATATGGCTTTAAAATTGTAGTGTTCAATAAATATCCTCCCTTACATATTATACATTCTTAAGGTACTGAAAAATGATCAATACATAATATTTATTCTATCACTGCCTCCAACTGAAGCCCCGAGCCCAGGGTAGTGTTTTATAAATATACATTGTACTGAGGAAAAAAAGTAAAACTATATTTCATCCTTGCTAGCTTCCAGTGTATTGCCCAGGGGAATTATTATCCCTGGTAAAATGAGTGGATCTCTACAGTTACATACTTCTCAACTCACTGAGTGGATCTACTGTTGAAGTAGCAACTGGAACGCAGGTCAAGCTTACCTATTCAGAAACCTTGACTTTCACTTTGGGGTATAAACGTAAGCCAGGATTTGGCTTAAATTCTCCATCCTTGGCATCATAACACATAGATATAGACCCTAGTCATCAGCAAACATTTTACTTGTTATCTTCCATCTGCTGTTACTTTAGAGCAAAGATTTTTCAAACTTTTTCACCATAACCCACAGAAAAGAAAATAACGTATTTTAATTGTGACAAACATCTCTCTCATACGCACAACTGAAGCAAAAGTTCAGTAAGTACAATTAACTTTGCTGTCTCAGATGCACTTTAACTTTTTTCTTTTTTAATATACTAGTTCTAATTTATCTATTATAACATTATTTTCTTTTTTATATTTTAATATTTTTGCAATTGTCGGCTCTGAATAATTAACATTCATCATTCACTAGCAGGATGCACCTGGCGTTTTGTGAAACTTTGCTCTAGAGGGCATCATATGATATGAGGTCTAGCACGTCACTCAAAGACCCCTGACTACAAATGGAAGTTGAGTATACCGTGTACCCTGTTTTTTAAATCATATCATCACTACCATACCTTCAAATTTTGTAGACAATCTCTCCAACAATGCTTAAACTCCCCCAAATGCATGAGGTTAATTTGAAATTCTTTAGGGATTTTTTTAGAACAGAGTTTTATTTTGACCCTTGAAGCTTGACTTTAGAGTTTTTGTTTGCATAACATTCATTCTAGCATCTTCAGTATTTTATATATTGCTTTTCACTTACATGCTCTGTAGACTCTCAGTAACGAATTCTTTTCCTGAATTTTACTATTTAGGAAATTACCTTTTTCATCCTGAAAAAGGTGCTTCAATTGTCCTTCACACAAAAGTGGAGAGGATTGAACTCCCCTGCCTCTATCCCGTCTCTTCAGTCTCCAGCCAGGCTGTTATATCAAACAAAAGTCTTTCTCATTATGGTGACTGCATAAAGCCTGGCTGTCCCTGACTGAGAAGCTGCCAATGGAAGGCGAATAGCTAAAGCTCTTTTTAAAGAAAAAATAATTCCTCCCCAGGAGAGCAATGGCTCAGAGAAGTTGCTGGGCAGCAGCAGTGCTTCTGCCCCCAATGTGTCCCAGGCTGTGCTTCCTTTGACTTGCCGCCTCTCTTGGAGGGCACAAATTCAGAAGCAAGCTTGCCGCTTCCCACAACATCTAATGCATGTGGCAAGACGTGGCTTTTCCTCCACGAAGGACCTTGTAGCTTCTAGCTAACTAATTTCACAAAGATCTGCCTTTCTGTGCTAGGCAGGAAGGAAGTGTAAAAAAGGTAAGTCATTTAAGTGACACATGTATAAATTAAGATTGTACACATCAAAATTACTTATGGGAAGCTACTTTTTAGCTATTTTCCTGAAATTCATCAAGTTTCTAAGATAAATGAAACTTATGAAAAGTCTATAGCATTGCTGCAAAGTATAAACATTCTTTTTTCATCATAACACTATTTGCCCATATAGAAACATCTAAACCTCTATATTGATTTTTAATTCTTCACTTACTTTAATATAAAATGACATTTATAATAAAATTCAATAAAAGCTCTGCAAACAGAAAGAATTAGGCCAACAAATGTAACATATTTTATTAATGTGGTCAGCATTTTATACATTTGCCTATTTAATGCTTCTAAGTTTTCATTCAAGTGAAAATGTTAGTTTCTCTCAGTCGTGCCCAAGTCTTTGCAACCCTACGAACTGTAGCCTGCTAGGCTGCTCAGTCCATGGGACTCTCTAGGTAAGAATACTGGAGTGGGTTGCCATTTCCTTCTCCAGGGGATCTTTCTGACCCAGGGATTGAACCCAGGTCTCCTGCATTGCAGGCAGATTCTTTACTGTCTAAGCCAATAAGTCTTTATTAAAAGGACAATTAAAAGAAAATGGAAAATTATTAAAAAAAATCCTTTTTAGTTTTTGTAGTAAAACTTCTAGCAAACCCTAGGTTCAAACTTACCAAATTTTCTAATTTAGATGTTTATCTGTGATAATGGCACACTTGTAAAAAAGGATGACTGTTACATATATTCCCAAATTATGTCTCATAACCACAGAAATTCCTAAATTGAAATGTTGATTATTCACATGACAGCCTTGATTCTGGATGAGTAAGGAAGTAGCTAAATTTTACTTTAATAAATATGTATTATCTTTAAATGAGTTTTTTTCTTTTATTGCTTCATAATTACTCTCAATAGTATTTGATACTATATTCACAAAGAATGACTTAAGTCCTAGCTCAAACTCTATCTCTTTCTCATCAGTGAAAGTAAATATAATTCTTAGGATAAATCAGGTAAGTAGTGCCCTGTTATCTGAGCAAAGCAAAGAGGCAGTGACCTACTTTCCTTTCACATTTTGCCTACTAGCAGTATTAAATCAAATGGAACACATTAAAACCATCATGAAAGGCAGACAATAGTTTCTCTCTGATTGCCTGCCTCAGCCCGGTAACAGTGTGAAAGTTACAAAAGTCATTTGTATCAACTCATTACCATGTCACCTCATTTCATGCCCCTGCTGGATAAGTGGCAATAAGCCCTGTGTTAGCGAATTCCACATTGTCACCATTAGAACAAATCCTAATAGCACCCAGCTGTCGAAGATTACCCTAGACAGTTATTGAGATTTAGGAGGGACAGATTGCTATTGATTTAGGACATATTCTTTAGAATGTTCTATCATTTATTCTAGAATGGAAAAATAAAGCTAATTTTATGAAGAGTACTCATGAATTTTCTTCATGTAGGATACTAAAATGTTCCCAATAGAGTGTTCTCCTTGCACTATAATTCAAGGTAATCATGTTGGTGCATCTTACATAGGCACTTGAAATACATATTAATGCCAAACCGCTGCCAACACCCCTGTATAAAGTCTTAGGACATTAAATTAACTGAAAAACTTAACAGATAAATTCTTTGATATGTTAACCCTTTTCACTCTTCTTTCAGTTTGACAATGAACAAAGAAGCAGTCTTCTGAAATTGTAAGGAAACCTGTTTACTTCACAAATACACCTGTGATTGAGAGGTGAATACGGTAGAAATATAAGGAGGTGTGTTTCTATAGGAACCTCTATGACGTATCCGAGAACTGATCTTCTGGATGAAAACTCAGTACTCTACAGTCTGCCCTGTGGGTACTTTATGGTGAACATAGCTACTGATAAAAAAAATGGAGGTACTTTTATAGTAGAGAACCCATTTATTTTACTGTGTTAATGTTTAAAGATCTTATAATTGATCCTACTTTCTACATAGTGGTTTTACATCTTTTATTAAGTTGGTGCGAGAAAACTGAAAAAAAAAAAACAACAACAACTGTATAGATAACTAAACTTGTCTTCAGGTTAACTTTCTGCTAAGTCGCTACTCATTTAATACATAAGCACACATATTTTCTGTTTGCTTTAGTACAAATGAGAGGAAATGCTATGTGCAATGTGTACCATGGCTTTCTGTGAAGAGCACCAGAATGTGGTCTATAATGGTCGGGTAGCATCTGCCCTTTCCATATGTTTGTAAGAGGAATGGTTATGGTTAGGTAAAATTTTTAGGGGGAAAAAAGAGAGACAGAGAGAGAGAATATAGCCACATGAACTTAAGTTTGGGTAGTGGTGTGTATGTGCCTATGTGTTTGCATTTGTGTAAAAGAGAAGAAGAAGCAGAGAGTGAGTAGATTCTACAATCTGTAGAATATGTTCTCATACGTCAAAGTTAATAACTGAGAAGTCCTGGCCTTTTGGAAATGTCTTGCAATGAGTTCTCTCTGCTATTATGGAGATCAAGTGACCTGATCATTTTCTACATCTGAAAACTTGACATAAAAGCAAAACTTACCCCACACATTTTCTGTGATGATTATATTACACAATAAAAATTAAATAAACATTAACTCATATAAGAATATGATACTAAAGTTTTTATAATCTTAACTCTGAATGAAAGTCTACATTTAATTATGAGTAATTTCTGATTATGTTATTTTTGTTTACTTGCAAATCAACTTGTATTTAATTAACTGTAATATCCAATTGTATGAAATACCCAGTTTGGCTCTTTGGGTGCTTGATTTTTAAGGAACTGAATGTTTCCATAGCATTGCATGACTGATGATATTAAATTGATATATGTATCTATACCTTTTACTAAGAAAAAAAGAGTCCAGGTGGTAAATGAATATATGGATCAAATTTTAATTAAGGCAGAAAGCTTTGAACAGGAACATTTTAGTAATCAGATAATTTGGTGACCTATGTCATGGAGAATGTTTTCTGAAGACTAGATATTTAGATGAGAAAATCACTGTCTACTTAATCCCTTAATACAAAATATAATACATACCAATTATTTGTGAGGTATAGAAAATGAGGAGGCAGGAGTATTAGAATTTCACTGAGGTACTACTCCAAATCATAAATGTAGAGACATGATTCCATCCACCAAAAATTAATTATGAAAGTCAATCACTCAGATTAAATCATAATCAAAAATCTTCTCAAAAATTGACTTTGTTTTCAGGCAAGAGTAACTTTTATGGCAAAGGTCAAACTCCCATATCCCAAGCCTATTTTTATAAATTTAATATATCTATATTCCTCTTGTTATAAGTTTCCATAGAGAAATCTTCCACTTCCAGAGAATTTGTCTTTGAATTTGTTTAGCATTATAGTCCATTTCTGTGGAAGGAAATGGCAGCATATTCCATTCTTGCCTGGGAAATCCCATGGACAGAGGATTTCCTGGTTGGCTACAGTCCATGAATCACAAAGAGTTGGACACAACTGTAGCAACTGAGCACATAGCATTATAGTATACATTTAAATAATAAAGTGTCACATATCAATATCTATGAGCTTAATCATGTGTCTCTGTTTCAAAAAGATTTACCATTTGTGGGTTGGACTAACCAGATTTCTCACACTGGAGACATTTATAGTACTGGTGAATTAAAAAACTGAATTCCACCTTCTTAACATTACTGATAAACAAACTCTGAGATGAGACTTAAATTTTACAGGTATGAATGTGTGCAGGAATTCAGTGAAATAATTTTCCATCTAAAATCTATACATTATCAAACTTTTCTACTTTGTAGAAATTTGATGTACAAAATTTTTGCTTTATCTTTTGACTCAGTGCTTCATAAATTTGTTATAATGGCACTTTATAAAAAGCTACTGGAGGTGATGGAATTCCAGTTGAGCTATTTCAAATCCTAAAAGATGATGCTGTGAATGTGCTGCACTAAATATGTCAGCAAATGTGGAAAACTCAGCAGTGGTCACAGGACTGGAAAATATCAGTTTTCATTCCAGTCCCTAAGAAAGGCAATGTCAGAGAATGCTCAAACTACAGCACAATTGCACTCATCTCAAATTCTAGTAAAGTAATGCTCAAAATTTTCCAAGACAGGCTTCAGCAATACATGAACCATGAACTTCCAGATTTTCAAACTGGTTTTAGAAAAGGAAGAGGAACCAGAGATCTAATTGCCAACATCTACTGGATCATCGAAAAAGCACAAGAGTTCCAGAAAAATATCTATTTCTGCTTTATTGACTATGCCAAAGCCTTTGGCTTTGCGGATCACAATTAAACTGTGGAAAATTCTGAAAGACATGGAATACCAGACTGCCTAACTTGCCTCTTGAGATATCTGTATGCCGGTCTGGAAGCAACAGCTAGAACTGGACATGGAACAACAGACTGGTTCCAAATAGGAAAAGGAGCATGTCAAGGCTGTATATTGTCACCCTGCTTATTTAACTTATATGCAGAGTACATCATGAGAAACACTGGGCTGGATGAAGCACAAACTGGAATCAAGATTGCCAGGAGAAATATCAATAACCTCAGATATGCAGAAGACACCATCCTTACGGCAGAAAGTGAAGAAGAACTAAAGAGCCTCATGATGAAAGTGAAAGAGGAGAGTGAAAAAGTTAGCTTAAAGCTCAACATTTAGAAAACTAAGATCATGGCATCCAGTCCCACCACTTCATGGCAAATAGATGGGGAAAGAGTGGAAACAGTGGCTGACTTTTATTTTTTGGGCTCTAAAATCGCTGCTGATAGTGACAGCAGCCATGAAATTAAAGACACTCACTCCTTGGAAGGAAGGTTATGACCAACCTAGACAGCATATGAAAAAGCAGAGACATTACATTGTCAACAAAGTCCCGTCTAGTCAAGGCTATGGTTTTTCCTGTAGTCATGTATGGATGTGAAAGTTGGACAATAAAGAAAGCTGAGCGCTGAAGAATTGATGCTTTTCAACTGGCTTTTGGAGAAGACTCTTGAGAGTCCCTTGGAGTGCAAGGAGATCCAAACAGTCCATCCTGAAGTAGATCAGTCCTGGGTGTTCATTGGAAGGATTGATGTTGAAGCTGAACCTCTAATACTTTGGCCACCCAATGCGAAGAGCTGACCCATTTGAAAAGACCTTGATGCTGGGAAAGACTGAGGGCAGGAGGAGAAGGGGAAGAGAGAGAATGAGATGGTTGGATAGCATCACCGACTCAACGGACATGAGTTAGGGTAAATTCCAGGAGTTGGTGATGGACGGGAGGTCTGGCGTACTGCAGTTCATGGGGTCACAACGAGTGAGACACAACTGAATGACTGAACTGAACTGAACTGAATAGGCATTAAGAAATTCATACAATATATACATTTTTTAAATGTCTGAAAAAAAGTCTGCATACAAATATGCACAAAGTTTATGCATCAGAATGTTTGTGTCAAGAATAATAGAAAATAGTTTATTGAAGTCTTAAAAAAAACCCTACTTTTTAATAGCCAAGAGTGGAAAACTGGAGTCAGCATTTCTTAAAAGTCTTTTAACATATTTCTACTGATATTAAATAAACATTTTCCCAAAATTTTAAAAGCTTGGGCTATACAAGTCACAAAAACAAAACTCTTTCTAGAGTCAATTGTTCCTCTTTACTGAATAAATATTCAATTGCATTCCTTGAAGAGCTAAATTCATTGTCATCTGTAGTCTGATATAAAATAAATGTAAGCGTCTTTCTTCAAAAAAAATTAGATTAAGTACGAAATTTTGTTTTAGTATTTGATTTTTAATTTTTCAAGTTTACAGTAATTTCTATTAAACATGTATAAATTATGGTTCATCTTGAAGAATATACATTAATCAGAACTCTAATATTTTCTATCTTTATTTCTGTGCTGCAAAAAACATAAAACAGGGACTAAGGATCAACCGTAATCTCATCTTTCCCTCACATGATGAAAAGGGAAATATACATTAATCATGGTTTGAAGAGTCGGTCAAGAACAAGAATGTCAGTTTTTATGTAATTAGAGTTATTGTCATAGCAGAGATTTACTGTCATACTACTCTTTTTTTTTGTTATTATACTTGGCTATATTTATATCCAAAGGAACAGGTTTTCTTGTAGGCCTCACTATATACATGGCATTAACAAAAGATTTTCTCATGCCTGCATTCTCTCATAAATATTACAAACAAATTTAATGAGAATTCACATAGCTGCCAATCTTAGGAAAGGGCAATTTTAAAACTGTATTTTCCAATTGATATTTCTACTTGCAAAAATAGAAGGCCAAACAACTCTATGTTGACAATGAATTGTTTTATGATCAGATAGTTTAAAAGTTATTCCAATGCTAGAAACACACAGAATTCTGAGAAAGGAAATTAGGCAAGGAGAAGAATAGACTATATGATTGTGTAAACTCATATCCTGGCTATAAGAATATCAGTTATTTGAGAAAGCTGTTTTTTTTTTTATTGTTTGTTTTGTCTTACTTTGTAGAAAGGTTTTCAATAATGCAGGTTCATACACACATAGAAACAGAAGGAATATTTCCTCCTTTTTCTGAATTCTCACTTTTGAAGAAATCCTCTGACTACTTCAGAAAATAACCATAAGTTACTGGGCTTCTATTCTATATGAGCAACTTTACTACAGGATGGGTATAAAGGAAAAGTTTAAGAAGTGCTAAACACCTAACTTTCCAGAGAGTGAGACTTAACAGATAATCTATGATCTGACTGCTAAAATATACCCTACACTCTAAAATATTTGTTAAGAGTAGAATACATCTTTATTTTCTCTGGGGGTGGGGGTGAAATGTCATGCTCAATATCAGAAGTATACATTTCATCATTTATTTCTTCCTCGCCATTTTAAAATTTTGAATGCTTAAACTTAATCTTACATTAAATTTAATTTTTGTTTAGATGTAGCAAAATTGGCACAAGTGAGCCAAGGTAGCATACCAAATATTAATTAAAAATCATGAATATATACACACACATATCACTCTGGGTGGTGGTTGTGAATAAAGCGAATGGCTTAAAAATATTTAAGAAGTAAAAAATCTTTAAAAATATTTAAGGAGAAAAACAAAAAATTCTGGGCTTATTTGACATGGAGTTTCAGACAGAGGTGTGAAGGATCAAGTTCAGTCTGCATAACTGGGTGAATGGTGGTTATTTTCTTTTAAATAGTAAATACCGGAAGACACTTTGAAGCAATTTAAATACAAGTGGTAAACTAAACCTCAGGCAAGGAAGTAGATTCTAAACAGTGATTCACGGAGGAAAAGAGAGCAGGATCCAGAATGGATTCTTGTAGACAGTTTAATGCTTAATTTTAGAATAAGAGAAGATGCACTTTAAAAAGATACTCCCAAAACTGCCAGAAAAGAGGGAAATCAAGA
>ML663008.1:11027244-11090236 GCA_007570785.1 Antilocapra americana | reverse complement strand
TAAACCCATGGTGATATCATGTCATTGTTTGGCAAAACTAATAAAAAAAAATGTTTAATAAAAAAAAAAAAAGTCCAGAGAGAGCACTGGTTAAACATGGAGTCTGATTAAGACACAGCCCAGATTTGGCTTTCAGATTTCTTAAGCTAAATTATTTTCCCCATCTCTAACTACCCTTGTTATTTGGCAAAAATAGAACTATATTCAGCAATGTGGAACTGAACATTATTTTTCATACAAAGTTGAAAGCATGTTGTATTTCCTTCCTGACCACTTGACCAGTCCCCATCTCTTCTAGAGAGAAAAGCTTCATCTAAATTATTTCATCTGATTGATGACTGTCATTTACAACTTTATTGCTACTTCTGTCTTAGGTATTCTTTTGGAAGAGGTGTATGGACTCATTACATATTCTAATGCATTGTCTATAGATTATAAGATAAAGTCAAGCATGTATCTGTTGATACTTTTTAGGTTGAGGTGTCTTTATACTTAGAAATGTCTCTTAATAGTAGGCTTTCCTCGTGGCTCAGATGATAAAGACTCCCCTGCAATGCAGGATCCCTGGGTTGGGAAGATCCCTTGGAGAAGGAAACGGCAACCCTCTTCAGTAATCTTGCCTGGACAATTCCATGGACAGATGAGCCTGGCAGGTTGCAAAGAGTTAGGCATGACTGATCAACTATCACTACCATTAACCATATTGTGGGTGCTTTAATGCTCTCTTTTCTGCCTGTGTGCTAAGTTGCTTTAGTCCTGTCCTGTCCCGCTCTTTGCAACCTTATAGACTGTACCCCTCCAGGCTTCTCTGTCCATGGAATTGTCTGGGCAAGAACACTGGAGTGGGTTGCCATACCCTCCTCCAAGAGAGCCTCCTGATCCAGGGCTCACCCTGAATCTCCTGTGGCTCCTGTATTTTAGGTGGATTCTTTACCTCTGGGCTATAGGGGAAGCCGTCTCTCTTTTCTACCTGTTACTAAAATTAATATTTAGAGATGCTTTCATCAAATTAGAGAGATATATAGATGAAAAGAGATTTATGAAATGCTTCTCTTGTTCTAGCACCATTCTTACAATTTTATTGTAGCTGGAACTGAAATAATACTCAAGGCTAGAGGGACAAACATTTTTGTTCCTAACCCATCATTAATTTAGTCTGCTCTATCACACATTATATACAGAGAACTTCTGAATGTAGAGCTTTAAGCACTCCAAAATTACACTAGCTATTAGGTTGCTACAACTATGAATAAATAGAAAGTAGCTGGATATCACTGCTTTGAGTCTACTGGTCACAATAGACATATCTTTTTGAAAATGACATATTCAAAATAACTAGCAAAGTGCAGATTCTACAGGGCTGAAGGCTCAGTTCAGTTCAGTCACTCAGTTGTGTCCAACTCCTGGCAACACCATGGACTGCAGCATGCCAGACCTCCCTGCCCATCACAAACTCCCAGAGTTTACACAAATTTACGACCACTGAGTCGGTGATGCCATCCAACCATCTCATCCTCTGTCATCCCTGTCTTTTCCCGCCTTCAATCTGCCCCTGGATCAGGGACTTTTTAAATGAGTCAGCTCTTCCCATCAAGTGGCCAAAGTACTGGAGTTTCAGCTTCAATATTCAGTGTTCAGTTCTTTCAGTGAACACTCAGAACTGATCTCTGTTAGGATGGACTGGTTGGATCTCTTTGCAGTCCAAGGGACTCTCAAGAGTCTTCTAAAACACCCAGTTCAAAAGCATCAGTTTTTGAGTGCTCAGCTTTCTTTATAGTCCAAATCTCACATCCATACATGACTACCGGAAAAACCATAGCCTTGACTAGATGGACCTCTCTTGGCAAGGTAATGTCTCTGCTTTTTAATATGCTGTCTAGGTTGGTCATAACTTTCCTTCCAAGGAGTAAGTGTCTTTTAATTTCATGGCTGCAGTCACCATCTGCAGTGATTTTAGATCCCCCCCCAAATAAAGTCAGCCACTATTTCCACTGTTTCCCCATCTATTTTCCATGAAGTGATGGGAGCAGATGCCGTGATCTTAATTTTCTGAATGTTGAGCTTTAAGCCAACTTTTTCACTCTCCTCTTTCACTTTCATCAAGAAGCTCTTTAGTTCTTCTTCTCTATCTGCCATAAGGGTTGTATCATCTGTATATCTGTGATTATTGACATTTTTCCCAGCAATCTTGATTCCAGATTGTGCTTTACCCAACCCAGTGTTTCTCAGGATGTACTCTACATGTAAGTTAAATAAGCAGGATGATATACAGCCTTGATATACTCCTTTTCCTATTTGAAACCAGTCTGTTGTTCCATGTACAGTTCTAATTGTTGCTTCCTGACCTGCATACAGATTTCTCAAGAGGCAGGTCAGATGGTCTGGTATTCCCATCTCTTTCAGAATTTTCCACAATTTATTGTGATCCACAAAGCCAAAGGCTTTGGCATAGTCAATAAAGCAGAAATAGATATTTTTCTGGAACTCCTGTGCTTTTTCCTTGATCCAGCATATGTTAGCAATTTGATATCTGGTTCCTCTGCTTTTCTAAAACAAGCTTGAACATTGGGAATTTTTCGGTTCTGTATTGTTGAATCCTGACTTGGAGAATTTTGAGTATTACTTTACTAGCGTGTAAGATGAGTGCAATTGTGCTTTAGTTTGAGCATTCTTTGGCATTGTCTTTCTTAGGGATTGGAATGAAAACTGACATTTTCCAGTCCTATGGCCACTGCTGAGTTTTCAAAATTTGCTGGCATACTAAGTGTAGCACTTTCACACCATAATCTTTTAGGATTTGAAATAGCTCAAGTGGAATTCCATCACCTCCATTAGCTTTATTTGTAGTGATGCTTCCTAAGGCCCACTTGACTTCATATTCCAGGATGTTTGGCTCTAGGTGAGTGATCACACCATCATGATTATCTGGGTGGTGAAGATCCCTTTTGTACAGTTCTTTTGTGTATTCTTGCCACCTCTTCTTAATATCTTCTGCTTCTGTTAGACCCATACCATTTCTGTCCTTTATAGTGCCCATTTAATTTACATGAAATGTTACCTTGGCATCTCTAATTTTCTTGAAGTGATCTCTAGTCTTTCTTCTATTTCTTTGCATTGATCACTGAAGAAGGCTTTCTTATCTCTCCTTGCTATTCTTTGCAACTCTGCATTCAAATGGTAATGCCCTTCCTTTTCTCCTTTGCTTTTCACTTCTCTTCTCTCACAGCTATTTGTAAGGCCTTCTTAGACAGCCATTTTGCTTTTGCATTTCTTTTTCTTGGGGATGGTCTTGATCCCTGTCTCCTGTCCAATGTCGCAAACCGCCATCCATAGTTCATCAGGCACTCTGTCTATCAGATCTAGTCCCTTGTATCTATTTCTCACTTCCACTGTATAATCATAATGGATTTGATTTGAGTCATACCTTAATGGTCTAGTGGCTTTCCCTACTTTCTTCAATTTAAGTCTGAATTTGGAAACAAGGAGTTCATGATCTGAGCCACAGTCAGCTCCCTATCTTGCTTTTGCTGACTGTATAGAGCTTTTCCATCTTGGCGGCAAAGAATACAATCAATCTGATTTCAGTGTTGACCATCTTATGAGGTCCATGTATAGAGTCTTCACTTTTGTTGTTGGAAGAGGGTGTTTGCTATGACCAGTGCATTCTCTTTTCAAAACTCTATTAGCCTTTGCCTTGTACTGAAGCCTAAATTAGAATATGGGTGTTTGATCTCCTGTGACTATGAATAACAAGGTAGGTGGATATCACTGCCTTGAGTCCACTGGTCACAAAGGACACAAACATCAAAATGATATATATTCCAAATATCTAGCAAAGTGAAGATTCTACCAGTTTTGAGGTACACAGAGCATAGTTTTCTTGTATTTTTATAGGTCTATGGGCTGCTGCAGGTGTAGGACTAGGATTTACAGCTGGCATCCATACCTTAGTACCTATATTTATAAAAATAAAATTTTATCCATGCTCAATTACTTATTTCAGGGTTTTTTGTTAATTCAATATCATACCAGGACATGGATTCTCATATATCTTTATGTGTGAAAAACATAAGATAAACTGAAGAGGCCACATAAACCAAAAGTTGAAAAAATACATTTCTTGTAGAAAAAATAATTTTGATTGTCATTAATATTCAAGATGTATCTCTATGACTGGTACGATTGGAAAACAATAATTATTTGAAAAAACTATGTGCATGAAGAGAAAGCATGTATAAAACAATAAGAAACTATAATTTTAAATTTTAAAATTCCAACCGTATTTGTTTTAGAGTTTGCATGAAGTGATATCATTGCCATCATTAATAGCACTACAATACTAATTGAAAAACTACATATGTTGAGCTAATAAACACTGAGCTTTGAAAGTTTTCAATTTCCTCATCTTTGTCAGGGATCATCATGATCTCTCTCTTGCAAGCATCTCTGCCAAACCCATGCGAGGTAATTTAACAGTGGGAAAGGAGGACAGGCAGACTCAGGGGAATAGGGCTGATAGGAAAAGCGTTTTTGGAATAATGAATATTCATACATGAAATAATTTTATTTTCGAAATAAATTTGAACACTAGTATCATCCATGAGAGATTTTAAAAAAAAAATTTCTTGTAAGGGTCCAATTTCCCCAATTTCAAGTCTTCCCTTCAGCTTCCCCAGAAGATGACATCAATTAGCCTCATCATAAAAGGTCCCCAGAGTAGGGCAGGTAGATATTGATAAAACTATAAAATACTGAGTGAGGCAATTTCCATAAGAAATATGGAATAAAAGAGACCTCCCTTTAAAATTAGGCATTGGAAACCTAAAATAATACTTTCCTGCTGTTCATGACACCAGGTTTTGTTGTGTATTACTGAAGTAGCCCTATTAGGAAATTCTCATAATGAGACCTCTCTCCCCTGTAGATTCACTATGTGTCAGTCTGTGAAGTTAAATGTTAATATAATTCCACTGACTTCTCACCACAGAGAATTCTTACAGTCAGGGAGACCTCTCCTCTGTAGGTTCTCCCTTCTATAGGAGTACAGAGAACCTTCCATAAAATAAGGCATATCAGGACTTATTTTGCATAGTGACTAAAGCTATCTTTATGTTTCTTGCTAGCAGCCGATTTTTGAGACATTTTACTGCTTGGATTTGCTTTGAATCTGCTTGAAGTTTTCAAGAGCAATCAGTTAGAGATGTGGCTCAGCTATTTGAAAAGTGAAATAGTATCAGTACCCCAAAGAAAAACATATCACACTGATTTATGACACACAATGGGGCAAATATATATATTTTTTCATACATTGCATTTATACAGACTTGACATTTGAGGGATATTACTGGTGAATATGTACTTTCTTTAAGTAAATTGTTCTTAGGAAATCATATATTTCCTTGGCTGCCACTAAACTCAGATTTTTTTTTTATTAGTGACTAATGAACAAACACTTTTTTCTATGTCCAATTACTAAATGAATATATTAGGAAATCACTGAATACTTGATTTCATACTACATGCACTTCTGACATAAAAGGAGTGAAAAGGAAATACAAGTCAAATTCATGAGAAGAAAGATTCATCTTCTGTCCCCAGAGAATAAAAGTGAATGCACACATAGGACATCTGACCCTGTGTGGAAAAATAATTAACCTCCAGCAATGAAAAGGGATCTTCATAACTATCATCCTTATGCTTTTAAAAATGCTTAACTAGATATTCTAGATGCAAAGGTGTGAAGTTGTTAAACATTAGGTTAAATGTATCTAAATAGTGCTACTAAATTATACCTTGAAACAATTCATTCCATTAAGTTTATTCTACCATGTAATCACTTTTTCATCTCAAATATATATAACCATTTTAGCAAAATTGTTTAATGTGTCCAGGATTACTAATGTGTATAATTAAATGCTTTAGCCAAGTCTAGAATACATTTCAGAGAATGTTTAAAATTGTAAAGTTTTTCATTTATGTTTATAATCTATACATGATCACAAATGCATTGTCCTAAAATACTGCCTCCCTCTTCTAGCCATCTCTGTGCATTTAGTGGAGTATTAGTATTCAGATGCTAAAATTATTCACTTGCCAAGTACAGCAAAGTGGTCCAGAAATCCATGACCCAAACCCACACACAAACCCCTGACTGAAAGTCTCCAAGTAACAACCTATGACGATTTAAAACACAATTTTTACTTTTATTATCATCTATGATTGCTTAATACAAAATGCTGGCTTCTATTAGGCCTGCTGCTGAAGCTTTTATTTCTGCTCTCTGACTCATAATAACAGCAGATGGTGCTGAGATATTCTACAGCATCTTTATGTGGTTGTCCACACTGCAAAGTATTGTATGTGACTTTATTAGCGGGAGTAGATCAAGAGACAAGTGAGATAAATTAATCAGTTATCAACAAATGCATGAAACACCTTAAAGTTTTATAACTTGCCCTGTTGTTATGGCAATACCCACCTCCAAGACACCTACTCACTTAGAAAAAGCATGACAGGCAAGGGCTAATTTTGCAGTTTAAAAATCTGCAGTGGTTATTATTATTACTCTTTGAATTTACAACAGGATAATGTGACTAAGGAAGTAAAAAAAAAGGGGGTGATGCTTAGTTTGAAAATTCAGAGATGCTCAAATTTCCTTATTATTATGTTGCCTAGTAATATGCACACTTAGGGTTTGGTTGCCCTTTTAACCTCACTAAATAGCTTAAAAATATTTTACTTGCTTAGAGTCTTTCTAAGAAATTATAAAAGATGGTTATATCCATTTTACAAAATCAAACACTGATTTCCCAAGAGTTTATATATTTAAGTTCAGAAGTTAATCATAGCCTTTTTGATTATATTCTTTGTACATGATTCCAAATTTTGCAAGAAACCCAAAACTAATTTTACAGACTTATCTTCCATGAACCACTGTGTTTTACATTCAATAATACTACACTAAGCTAAAAAGTAATGTCATATGATCTCTGAATAAACTATAGGTTTCTCTGATTCTAGAAATAAAAATTCCAAGCTATATATTACATTGTGGTTCATCTTAGTTACTCCTAAAATAAAAGTATTCTGTAGGTTTAGAGTAACACCAATTGTTGTTCAGTCACTGAGCTGTTTCTGACTCTTCGCAACCCCATGGACTGCAGCACACCAGGCTTCCCTGTCCTTTACTACCTCCCAGAGAATGCTCAAACTCATGTCCTTTGAGTTGATGATGCCATCCAGCTATCTTGTCCTCTGTCTCTCTCTTCTCTTCTGGCCCTCAATCTTTCCCAGCTTCAGGATCTTTTTCAGTAAGTCGACTCTTTACATCAGGTGGCCAAAGTATTGGAACTTCAGCTTCAGCATCAGTCCCTCCAAAAAATATTCAGGGTTGATCTCCTTTAGGATTGACCTGTGTGATGTCCTTGCTGTCAAAGGGACTCTCAAGTCTTCTCTAGCATCATGGTTTGAAAGCATCCATTCTTTGGTGCTCAGCCTTTTTTATGGTCTAACTCTCAAATCTGTACCTGACTATTGAAAAATCACAGGTTGACTATTTGGACTTTTGTTGGCAAAGTGATCTCTCTGCTTTTTAATATGCTGTCTAGGTTTCTCATAGCTTTCCTTCCAAGGAGAAAACATCCTTTAATTTCATGGCTGCAGTCAACATTCACAGTGATTTTGGAGCTGAAGAAAATAAAGTCTGTCACTGTTTCCATTGTTTCCCCATCTATTTGCCATGAGATGTAGGGGCCAGATGCGATGATGTTAGTTTTTTGAATGTTGAATCTTAAGCCAGCTTTTTCACTGTTCCCTTTCACCTTCTCAAGAGGCTCTTTAGTTCTTCACTTTCTGCCATAAGGGTGGTGTCATCTGCATATTTGAGGCTATTGATATGTCTCTCGGCAATCTTGATTCCAGCTCTTGCTTCATCCAGCCCAGCATTTTACATGATGTACTCTGCATATAAGTTAAATAAACAAGGTGACAATATACAGCCTTGATGTACTCCTTTCCCATTTGGAACCAGCTCATTGTTCCATGTCCAGTTCTAATTGTTGTTTCTTGGCCTGCATTCAGGTTTCTCAGGAGGCAGGGGGTGGTCTGGTATTCCCACCTCATTAAGAATTTTCCACAGATTGTTGTGATCCAGACAGTCAAAGTAGCTTTAGCATTGTCAATGAAGCAGATGTTTTTCTGGAATTTGCTTGCTTTTTCGATGATCCAGTAGATGTTGGCAATTTGATCTCTGGTTCCTCTGCCTTTTCTGAAACCAGCTTGAACATCTGGAAGTTCACGGTTCACGTATTGCTGAAGCCTGGCTTGGAGAATTTTAAGCATTACTTTACTAGTATGTGAAATGAGTGCAATTGTGTGGTAGTTTGAACATTCTTTGGCTTTGCCTTTCTTTGGGATTGGAGTGAAAACTGACCGTTTCTAGTCCTGTGGCCACTGCAGGTGAGGGAACACACCATTGTGGTTACCTGGTTCACCTTTGTGTATAGTTCTTCTGTGTATTCTTGCTACCTATTCTTAATCTTTTCTGCTTCTATTAGGTCTGCACTTTTTTTGTGCTGATCTTTGCATGAAATGTTCCCTTGGTATCTCTAATTTTCTTGAAGAGATCTCTAGTCTTTCCCATTCTATTGTTTTCCTCTATTTTTCTGCATTGTTCACTTAAGACAGCTTTCTTATCTCTCCTTGCTATTCTTTGCAACTCTGCATTCATATGTGTATATCATTCCTTCTCTCCTTTGCCTTTTGCTTCTGGTCTTTTCTCATCTATTTGTAAGGCCTCCTCAGTCAACCATTTTGCCTTTTCCCATTTTTTTTTTCCCTTGAGGATGGTTTTGAGCACCATCTCCTATACAATGTTATGAACCTCCATCTATAGTTCTTCAGACACTCTGTCAATCAGATCTAATCTCTTGAATCTGTTCGTCACTTCAGTTGTTTAATCATAAAGGATTTGATTTAGGTCATAACTGAATAGCCTAGTGGTTTCTATACTTGCTTTTTTTTTAAGTCTGAATTTTGCAATAAGGAATTCATGATCTGAGTCACAATCAGGTCCTGGTCTTGTTTTTGTGACTATATAGAGCTTCTTCATCTTTGGCTGTAAGGAACATAACCAATCTGATTTCAGGATTGCCCACCTGATGATGTCCATGTGTGTAGAGTTGTCATCTGAATTGTTGGAAGAGAGTGTTTGCTATGACCAATGCATTTTCTTGGCAAAACTCTTTTAGCCTTTGCCCTGCTTCATTTTGTACTCCAAGGCCAAACATGCCTGTTGCTCCAGATATCTCTTGATGTCCTACTTTTGCATTCCAGTTCCCTATGATGAAAAGAACTTCCTCTTCTTCTTTTTTTTTTTTTTAATTTGGTGTTAGTTCTAGAAGGTTTTGTAGGTCTTCATAGAACTGTTCAACTGCAGCTTCTTCGGCATTAGTGGTTGAGGCATAGACTTGAATTACTGTGATACTGAATGGTGTGCCTTGGAAACTAACAGAGAACATTTTGTCGCTTTTGAGATTGCACCCAAATACTGCACTTTGGACTCTTGTTGCCTATGATTCAAACTAATTTACTTTCTTATACATGCTGGTTTTGGTATCAAAGTTTCCTTAACAAGTTTTCTTTATAAAATTATGTTGATAATGATAACTGCTGTTGAAAATGAAAATCAAAAAGAAAAAGAAAATGAAAATCATATGAATCATCTATGATTTGTCATTTTACATCAATACTTTATATGCCTGGGCTTATTTAATCCTCATAACAACCACACAAGATAAGTATTATTTATATCTCCCTCGGGTAAATGGGGAGAAGGCAATGGCACCCCACTCCAGTACTCTTGCCTAGAGAATCCCATGGATGGAGGAGCCTGGTAGGCTGCAGTCCATTGGGTCACTAAAAGTTGGACATGACTGAGCGACTTCACTTTCACTTTTCACTTTCATGCATTGGAGGAGGAAATGGCAGCCCACTCCAGTGTTCTTGCCTGGAGAATCCCAGGGATGGGGGAGCCTGGTGGGCTGCTGTCTTTGGGGTCGCACAGAGTCTGACATGACTGAAGTGCCTTAGCAGCAGAAACAGCAGAGTAAATGGGGAAATAGAGACAAAATGTGTTAGATAAAATCCCTGTTTCAATGCTAGTAAGTGAAGAGACAGAAAGCAGCAAACATAGTTTTTTTTTTTTTTTTTTTATGAGAACACATACCTTAAACAACATGAAACTCTGCATCCAGATTTAAGTTCACCATATAATTCCCTCGAATAAAGCAGAATGATATTTACATGTCACAATCAATAGATATGGTTGTCTCCTTCATTATCAGGAGAGAAGTATATACAATTTAACAATGCTGGTATGCTGACTGATGTACATGGGGCTAAGAGTTCCAAATTTATTAAACACATTTAATGGATGGTATTTACAAAGGTTTAAAGAATTCTTTGATTTGATTGATTTCCACAATAGTTCTGGAAAGAAGACAAAATATTCTGTAACCACATTGTACAGGTGATAATATGAGGAGCCAACATTAAATGCCATCCCCAAGGTATAATAATAGTAAAATTCAGAGCACATCTAACTCCTCTATGGATAGAATTTTTGTTGTAATAAAGGTAAATGGTTAATATTAATAACATCCTGAAAAGAAATGCAAATGGTACAAATTATTTTTCTTGAACTTTGTATGTATAACAGTCAGTACTTTAAAGTAAAAATAAAACAAAATTGATGATATAAATGGAAAAAGTAATCAAATAACACCTTCCATCACTTAGTTTATATTTTTTAAGAAAAAATGTTTTATTGTATCTTTCCATTTTAAATATTAATCATTAGTACAAATTCCAATTGTCATACAGAGTAAGAGAATTGAAGTATCCTATATATATATTTTTTACTTCATGCACACATCTCTGCATTTATTTCAAGACTACTAAAGCACCATAGAGTCTGGAGACATGATGGGTACCCAACGTGAGTTTGAATGTCCTAAATCATTACAAACTTACTCTCAAAATAAATGTCTGTATCTGACTCTTGATGTATTAGGATGACTATATAATTGGAATTCTACAAATTAACTACTCTCTAGAATGCAAAGTTTATTTAAGGACAATAAACATGACTAAATTTAGGTTACAAAAATAATAGTAAAATTCAATAGTAACTACAGCAGTTATTTGCAACTTAGATCATCAGAAAACTTTCCCATGGAGGAGAATTCTATCATCAAAGTTGCTTAGAGTTACTCATGTAATATGGTTATAACAAGTTAGTCAGTTTTATCATTATTTTTAAGCTATATGCAGATTCTGCTCCCACTTACTGTCTGCACTTGGGAAGATGGCTCCCATTTCCCTACTCTTGGGAGATATATGCTTGCACCTAAATGTAATGACTTGAAAGTATTTAATGAACATCTATGTGTCAGACAATGATATGAAATCTGGGGACACGGTGGTCGAATAGACATAAGTACTAGGACAGACTTTGTAAGGAAGTGTTTTTTAAATTTAGATATGAACAATGGAAAATTATAGTTTTGGAAAGAGGAAAAAAGTTATGAGTAGAGTAAACCACATGTGTAAAAGCTCTGAGCTTGGAATACCTAGATTTTTTTTTAAAGGCCTATCTGATAAACTACATAGAATTTATGTTAAAGTACAAAGAGAAGCTATGAAAGAGTTTTTTATTTTTTAAAAGTATACAACTCTGATATTATTTAAATTTCTAACTTATTTGGAGAAGGAAATTGTGTTGAACAAATTGGACAGCAAATCTGGGGAGTCAAGTCTTAGATTTTTTTACTTTAAATATATTTGGAAATGGGATGAAAGGTAAATGTGATAAAACAGAATTCTAAATATTCAGCAAATGTCAAATGCCTTTTGAGTTTAATAAGGCAACCAATATTAGGTATGTGTGGGTGTATATATATATATACATAAATATATGTGTGTGTGTGTGTATATATATATATATATATATATATATATATATATATATATGAGAAGGAAATGGCAACCCATTCCAGTATTCTTGCCTGGAAAATTCCATGGATGGAGGAGTCTGGTAGGCTACAGTCCATGGGGTCACAAAGACTTCACTTTCTTTCTTTCTATAGTTTCTTTTGGAGAGGGAAATGGCAACCCACTCTAGTGTTCTGGGGAATCCCATGGACAGAGGGGCCTGGTGGGCTGCAGTCTATGGGGTTGCAAAGAGTCAGACACGACTAAGCAACTAACACACACAACACATATACATGTATAATGGAATATTACTTAGCCATAAAGAGAACAAATATTGCCATTTGCAGCAGTATGGATGGACCTAGAGACTATCACCCTCACTGAAGAAAGTCAGAGAGAGAAAAACCAGCATTATATGATATATGATATATGATATATTGCTCATATGCGGAATCTAAAAATAATACAAATGAATCTATGCACAGAACCAAAACCGAATCACAAACATAGAACCCAAACTTATGGTTACCAAAGGAGAAAGGGAAGGAGGAGGGATAAATAAGGAGTATGAGCTTAATTAGCCACTATACATAAAATGGGGCTTCCCAGATTACTCAGTGGTAAAGAATCCATCTGCTAATTCAGGACATGCAGGTTCTATTCCTGCATTGGAAAGATCCCAATTTCCTATTAGGAAATGGCAACCCACTTCAGTATTCTTGTCTGGAAAATTCCAAGGACAGAGGTGCCAGGCGGTCTACAGTCCATAAGGGTGGCACAGAGTCGGACACTACAGAATGACTGAACACTCACACATGCATGCATAAAATAGATAAGCAACAAGGATTTACCACCTTTCCAAAGAGAGGAGTCTATCAATATTACCTTCCTCCAGGTCATTAGACATGTTAATCAGAAGCATATCAGTTTATCCTATTTGATAGGCAGTTTGGATCTGAGAAATCTGGGTAATAACATAAGATAAACAGAAAATTATTAATTGTAAAAATCCAAGAAGACTAATCATATTTAATCAATGTCAAATGGACTCAAACTTGGACTCATATGTGAGTCCAAGTTGTTCACAACTTGAACAACTGTAGTGTTGTAATTGTATTTCAGTCATGTTCATAATCCACACTTCTTACTCTGTATCTACATGAGGAAATGGATTTGGGCCTCATAAGTTAGGGAGGCTTCCCAGGTGGCACTGTGGTAAAGAACCTGCCTGCCAAAGCAGGAGATGTAAGAAATATGAGTCTGATCCCTGGATTAAGAAGATCCCCTGGAGAAGGGCACGGCAATCCATCCCAGTATTCTTGCCTGGAGAACCCCATGGACAAAGGAGCCTGGTAGGCTACAGTCCATAGTGTTGTTAAGAGTTCGACTGGACTGAAGTGACTTAGCACACACACACATAAGTACGTGAATTACTGCAGAGTCTGGTCTGAGCCATTTTGATGACTAAGCCACTGCCCATGTGATATATATTCTTTCTCTAATCAAGTATACTCCAACATTAAAATTTTCCTTTTCTCAACTACATAAAACTTGGCTTAAGATGCTCACACTTTTTATAAAAATAAAAGAATATATTCTAATTAGTGGGGTAAATTAAAGTCCCACTTTTACTAAACATTAAGCATTTGATTTTCATAATTATTCTTAACCTGAGAAGATGCATAAAGTTACCCACTGGAAAGTATCTGTTAAAATGCTTACTTTCACATTAAAAGTTAAGGGAAAAAGTCAGTCACATGTGGCAATGAAAGTCAAAGAGTTTCCCTGAAATTTCTAAGTACACATCTTTTATTTTAAGTAAAATATAAACAGAAGATTGTATGTTTAAAGAGTACATAGATTTTTTTCTAGAAAATGATAAATTTTTGGTTAAAGATTTTGTAATACCAGACTATTATAAATTATTCTAAATAATGTTGGCAAGAATATTGTAGGATATAAGATTCCTTATTTAATGATATTTTGGAAAAAATAAGTTATCTGTTGGTTTTCAAAAGAGAAAAGCTTGCAACATTAAAAGGGATTGATTAGTGTTTCATAAATCAAGTTATCAATCCCTGGAACTGAATTTCACTTTAAAGGTTTTAGCCACTCAGTTGTGTCCAACGCTTTGGAGTTTGGAATTCTCCAGGCAAGAATACTGGAGTGGGGTGCCATTCCCTTCTCGAGGGGATCTTCCCAAACCAGGTATCGGACCCAGGTCTCATGTATTGCAGGCAGATTCTTTACTATCTGTGCCACCAGGGAAGCCCTCAATTTTAAGGGAAAAAAGCAAATCTTGAATATTCTCCATGCTGTTCCTGAGATAAGTTCCATACCTATGAATTACCCTTTGGAAATTTGAGTTTGCTTCAATCATCTATCCATACATTTATTATCATATTTATTCATTGTATGCATATTAACTGAAAATTGCTCCATGAATTAATTAAAAAATATAATGTACTTGTGTTCTTTCATGTTAATTTCTATATAACCTTACTTATACAGTTAAATGTAAATAAGAGACAGTCAGTTAAGAATTTGTGGAATGCCGCAACTTCAAGTTACAGAATCATTAAAAAAAACTTAGAAAAAAAAAGGTATGTCCTCACGAAATGTGGAAACAATCATCAAGAAATATAGGTGGCAGGTTATTTTTTTAAGCAACAAAATACTAAAGGTTCAAGACTGGTTCAGTATACATAGGATTGAAGATAATAATTAGTATTACTAGGTAAAAAATTATTTACTTACAGACAATCAAATGTTATTCTATGATTAAGCTACAGACATTGTAGTTAGATAGTAATAAATATAATACAGTCTTATAACAGTATTTGAAAGCCTAGTGGATATTTTCTTTAGCAATAAGCAAGAAAACAGGTCCTGGAAATTGTATTACTGGAAACCAGACCTTGAAATTAATTTCACTTATATAACAGTGACTCTCAATCTTCTCAAAATTTTAACATGTATATGCTCAATTCTGCAATATTTGTACTTCTGAAACTCACCTATTAGTTAGGACTTATTTTCAAATAAAGAATTTTACAATAACCCTGAAAACCTGAAATTAATTACCATTGACTTGAAGCAAGGTAAACATGGCTTCACTAGGAGGATTGTATTTCCTCATTCATTCACATATTTTCAAATACTTATTGAGGTTTCTCCATGTGTTAATCAGAATACAGAAGATGGAAGATTACTACAGCAAGCAGGGTATGTTCTTGATCACAGAAAGCTTAGAGTTAACTTTTAGAAGCAGTATAAACAGTATAAATACTTTAATAGAATCATGGGCTTCCCAAGTGGCTCAGTGGTGTAGGAGACGCAGGAGACAGGGGTTTGATCTCTGGGTCAGGAAGATCTCCTTGGAGGAGTAAATGACAATCCATTCCAATATTCTTGCCTGGAAAATTCCAAGGACAGAGGAGCCTAGTGGGGCTATAGTCCATGAGGTCGCAAAGAGTTGGACACAACTGAGCACTGAGCATGCATGGGAGTAAATCATAGGAAATATGGAAAGAATAAACCAGGCAGAAGAAGAATGAGCAAAGGACAGCAACAAGAAAGATGACAGCACTTAATAAAAGAGGTGGAGGTAAGTGTGGAGGAAGTTCAGAGTACCTATGGGGAGTTATTACACCATGGAGCCTGGGAGAGTAACAGAGACAAGATCAAGAAAGTCCTCCTAGGAGAGGTTTAGTAGCTTGTGTTTTATTTTTATAGCAATGAGGAGCTTTTGGAATATTTTAAAGCAGGCTTTCAACACATTGAATTGAATTTTAGAAAAATCATCCTGAAGGCAGTTCTAGTTTGTGGAATCGATTAGAATAAGAGAAATCAGAACATTAATACATCAGTTAGGAGGTTTTTCTGATGATCCAGAATAAATCTTTTTATTCTGACATGTATAAAACTTAACTTTAGCATAAATAGACTCATGAGAAGAGAGTCATAAGGTATGAAAGATGTAAGACTCAAAGCAGTAATATTATCAGCTCTTGGGACTGGACTAGACTTAGAGAATTAAGAAAAATGAGTAGGCAAGGATGGCTTTGCAATGTAGTGGTTGATTGATGTTCTTTGAATAAGGCACAGCAAGGGAATTCAAGATTTACATATGTTGAGTAACCCCTTTTGATTTTTTAAGTGTATATACCAAGTAGGCATTGTAGAATATGCATAATTAGATAAAGGTACGTTTCTGTTTTCTTCATCCTAGCTTGTGTTCACCAAGATTTATGTTTTTATTTCATTCCTGAGAATACTGCCAAACTATATTTTCTACCCTCCTGTGGTTAAAATGAGCATGTTTTGCTACTTTTCAAACTACTCCCCCTCCTGTCAAAAAAGGACTGGTCTTAGTGATGTGCTTGACAAATATAAAGTGTCAGAAATGAATCTGTGTAATTCTGAGAATGTATTAATTAGGACCTTGTAACTTCTACATTAGTATCTTGAAACAGTTTTCCTGGAAGTCAGTCACCATCTTCAGAGGGATCCCAAGAGGCATCATTGAGAAGACCAAATGGAGAAGGAATAGGGTCTCCATCCAGGAGACCTACTGACCTACCAGGAGACTGCCAGGACCAATTTATCAGCTATTGGTTGAGCTATAAGGGAGAGCGAGCGCCTATATCAGCTGATACCGTATGGTACACAAATAGAGAGACACATTATCCCTGCCCAAATTTTTGACCGACAAAATTGGGAGTAAAACAAAATTACTTCTAATTACTAATTTTGGGGTAGTTTGTTGCAACCAATAGGTAATAAGACTACCTCTGCAGTTAGGTATGAACTTGTGGCTAAGTTCTGGTCATTGGTGTATACATGCTACTTCCATGATTGGATTACACAACGTAAATCCCTACCATCACTGTCACTATACTTCTCCATATATTAGCTTAGTAGAGAGGATTCTAAGGGGGAACAAGACAGAAGAAGCCTGAATTCTGTATAATTGCATTAAACAGTAGCCTCCCCCACACCATCAGCTAACCAACACTGCACTTTAATATTGTCGTTGTTCAGTTTCCCAGTAGTGTTTGACCTCTTTACAACTCCATGGACTGCAGCATGCCAGGCCTCCTTGTCCCTCACCATCTCCCAAAGTTTGCCAAAGTTCACGCCCATTGCATCAGTGATGCTATCCAGCAATCTCATCCTCTGATGCCCTCTTGTCCTTCTGCCCTCAATCTTTCCCATCATTAGGGATTTTTCCAATGAGTCAGCTGTTCATATCAGATGACCAAAATACTGGGCCTTCAGCATCAGTCCTTCCAACAAGTATTCAGTGTTGATTTCCCTTAAGATTGCCTGGTTTGATCTCCTTGCTGTCCAAGGGACTCTGAGAAGTCTTCTCCAGCACCACACTTCGAAGGCATCAATTCATTGGTGTGCTGCCTTATTTACAGTCCAGCTTTCACTACCATATGTGACCACTGAGAAGACCATAATCTTTACTATAAGGACCTTTGCTGGCAGTGATATCTCTGCTTTTCAACACACTGTCTAGGTTTGTCACAGCTTTCCTGCCAAGAAGCAGTTGTCTTCCGATTTCATGGCTGCAGTCACCATCTGCAGTGATTTTACAGCCCAAGAAGAGGAAATCTGTCACTACATCGACCTTTTCCCCTTCTATTTGCCATGAAGTAATGGGGTCAGATGACGTGATCTTGTTTTTTTTAAGTTTCATGCTGGCTCTTTCAGTCTCCTCCTTCAGCCTCATAAAGAAAAGACAACCTCTTTAACAAGTGGTGCTGGGAAAACTGGACAGCCACTTGTAAAAGAATGAAACTTGAACACTTTCTAACACCATACACAAAGATAAACTCAAAATGGATCAAAGATCTAAGCATAAGACCAGAAACTATAAAACTCCTAGAGGATAACATAGGCAAAACACTCTCTGACATAAACCAAAGCGGGATCCTCCATGACCCACCTCCCAGAATATTGGAAATAAAAACACGAATAAACAAATGGGACCTAATTAAAATTAAAAGCTTCTGCACAACAAAGGAAACTATAAGCAAGGTGAAAAGACAGCCTTCAGAATGGGAGAAAATAATAGCCAATGAAGCAACGGACAAACAAGTAATCTCAAAAATATACAAACAACTCCTGCAGCTCCATTCTAGAAAAATAAACGACCCAATCAAAAAGTGGGCCAAAGAACTTAACAGACATTTCTCCAAAGAAGACATAAAACTGGCTAACAAACACATGAAAAGATGCTCAACGTCACTCATTATCAGAGAAATGCAAATCCAAACCACAATGAGGTATCACTTTACACCAGTCAGAATGGCTGTAATCCAAAAGTCTACAAGCAATAAATGCTGGAGAGGATGTGGAGAAAAGGGAACTCTCCTACACTGTTGGTGGGAATGCAAACTAGTACAGCCACTATGGAAAACAGTGTGGAGGTTCCTTAAAAAGCTGCAAATAGACCTGCCATATGACCCAGCAATCCCACTGCTGGGCATATACACCAAGGAAGCCAAAATTGAAAGAGACACGTGTACCTCAATGTTCATCGCCGCACTGTTTACAATAGCCAGGACATGGAAGCAACCTAGATGCCCATCAATGGATGAATGGATAAGAAAGCTGTGGTACATATACACAATGGAATATTACTCAGCATTAAAAAAAAAAATTCATTTAAATCAGTTCTACTCAGATGGATGGAACTGGAGCCCATTATCCAGAGTGAAGTAAGCCAGAAGCAAAAACAACAATACAGTATATTAACACATATATATGGAATTTAGAAAGACAGTGACGAGAACCCAACATGAGAGACAGCAAGGGAGCACAGATGTATGGAATAGACTCATGGACTCTGTGAATGAGGGAAGGGGTGGGATGATATGGGAGAATGGCATTGAAGCATGTTAATTGTCATATGTCTAATTAATCGCCAGCCCAGGATTGAGTCTCGGGGCTGGTGCATCGAGATTTCCCGGGGGGGAGGGAGGGGTTTCTGGAGGGGGAGCATATGTAAACCCATGGTGATATCATGGCATTGTATGGCAAAAACAATAAAAGGGAGAAAAAAAAAAAAACCAAAGTACAGTTGAACCACAATATTGTAAAGTAATTAGCCTCCAATTAAAATAAATAACAAACTTAAAAAAAAAGAGGCTCTTTAGCTCCTCTTTGCTTTCTGCCATTAGAGTGGTATCATCTGCCTAAATGAGGTTGCTGATGTTTTCTCCTGTCTATCTTGATTCCAGCTTGTAACACATCCAGCTTTAATATAAGCAAAAAAAAAAAAAAAACCTTTTATGCTATTATATTACTCAAGATATGAAAATAAATTGTTTCAGCCTTAACCTTGTTCTGAATAATATAGAAATTATATGGTAAATGAAATTATCTCATAGAAAAGTAAAGGAAAGAAAGGAGGGTAATGAAAAAAAGAAAGAATGGGGAAGAAAGAAAGAGGAAAAGAGGAAGCAAGAGTGAATGGATTAACATTTAATTGCAGATAGCAAAGAAACAGAAACGTCTTTTTATTTCATAGTCAAATATTCAGCAACAATGCCCCATGAGAACTTTTAGGGAATTAAAGAGTGAGATAACTGTGATAACTTCTTATTATTAATCATATAAAATAAAGCATAATCAGAAACAGGTTTGTTTAGACAAAAGTTGACTGGTTTGCAATCAATAATAGAAATGGAAAGCCATAAGATTTAAGTAAACGATGAAGAAAAATAATATTAAGAATCAGAAAATTATTTTTTTACTGAGGCCATGGAAGTTCCTGAAATCATCTAGAAATAGTATGATGAGAGATATGAAAAGTATATTTAGATAGGGAGGTAGAAATGGCTGAGAAAACCCTAAACTTTGATTCAGTAGCAATCATGTGTCTAGAACCTGTAATCAATTTTGGCTTGGGTTGGTTCATGTTGAGGACACAGCCTAAAATAAAAAATTTACTTCCCTTCAAATGAAAGCCAGTCTTAGAGAAATGACTTTAGGGTTTTGAGGACAACATACATTTATTTTCTGACATGACTCATAAATGTGAGTCCTATGGAGAAAAAGAGATAGAAACGAAAGTGACCATCATCTATATAATGGGGTAAGATAAGCTTCCCCTTCATGGATTACAGTTTTGTCATGGCAAAGGGGCTTGCATAACTCAATGAATCTCTGGGCCTCACACTGCACAGGGCCACCAAAGATGGATGGGTTATAGTGAAGATACAATGCCAGAAGATGAGCCCCTGAGGTTGGAATGTATCCAATTTGCTATTGGGGAAAAGCAGAGGCAAATTACAAATAGCTCTACAAAGAATGAAGTGCTACAAATAGCACTGCAAAGCGGTTGAGTCAAAGCAGAAATGATGCTCAGTTGTGGATGTGTGGGGTGGTGAAAGTAAAGCCCAATGCTGTAAAGAACAATATTACATAGGAAAATAAAATATTAGGTCCAGAATCAAGGTAAATTGGATGTGGTCAAGTAGGAGAGGGCAAGAGTGAACACTGACCTCTTAAGAATTAGTAAACTAAAATGGATGATAACAGGTAAATTTAATACAGATGACCATTATATCTACTACTTTGAGCAAAAATCCCTTAGGATAAATGGAGTAGCCCTCATAGTCAACAAGAGTCTGAAATGCAGCTCTTAAGTGCAGTTTCAAAAATGACAGAATTATCTCAGTTTGATTCCAAGGCAAATCACTCAACATCACAGTAACCCCAGTCTATGCCCCAACCATTGATGCTGAATAAGCATCACTGCTTCTGTGAAGAATGGTTGTATGAAGACAAACAAAACCTTCTAGAACTGACACCAAAAAAACCTGTCCCTTTCATCATAGGGGATTGGAATGCAAAGTTAGGAAGTCAAGAGAAACCTGGAATAACAGGCAAGTTTGGCTAGTAGTACAAAATGAAGAAGGGCATTGACCAACAGAGGGCTGTCCTGGTCAGAGCAAACATCCTTTTCCAACAACCAAAGAGATGGCTCTACACATGGAAATCACCAAATTGTTTATATTCTTTGTAGTCAAAGATGGAGAAGCACTATGCAGTCAGCAAAAACAAGAACTGAAGCTGACTGTGGCTCAGATCATAAATTCCTTACTGCAAAATTCAGGCTTAAACTAAAGAAAGGAGGGAAAACCAGTAGGTTTAGGTCATTCTGGTATGACCTAAATCAAATCCCTCATGATTGTATACTGGAGGTGACAGATTCAAGGGATGAGATCTGATAGACAGAGTGCCTGAAGAACAATGAATGGAAGTTCCTAACATTGTACAGGAAACAGTGACTAAAACCACTGCAAAGAAAAAGAAATGCAAGAAGTCAAAGTGGTTGTCTGAAGAGACTTTACAAATAGCTGAGGAAAAAAGAGAAACAAAAAGCAAGAGAGAAAGATATACCAAACTGAATACAGAGTTTCAGAGAACAGCAAGGAGAGATAAAGCCTTCTTAAAAAAACAATGCAAAGAAATAGAGGGAAAAATATAGAATGGGAGAGACTAGAGATCTCTGCAAGAAATCAGAGGTGTCAAGGGAACATTTCATGCAAGGATGGGCATGATAAAAGACAAAAATGATAAGGTCCTAAGAGAAGCAGAAGAGATTAAAAAAAAAAGGTGGCAAGAATATACAGAAGAAGTATATGAAAAAGTCTTAATGACTGGGATAACCATGATGGTGTGGTTAGTCATCTAGAGTCAGACATCCTGGAATATGAAGTCACCTGGGCCTTAGGAAACGTTATTATGAACAAAGCTAGTGGAGGTGATGGAATTCCAGCTGAGCTATTTCAAATCCTAAAAGATGATGCTGTGAAAGTGTTGCACTCAATATGCTAACAAATTTGGAAACCTCAGCAGCGGTCACAGGACTGGAAAAGGTCAGTTTTCATTCCAATCCCAAATAATAGAATGCTAAAGAATGTTCAAACTACCATACAATTGTGTTCATTTCATATGCTAGCAAGATTATGTTCAATATCCTTCGAGCTAGGCTTCAGCAGTATGTGAACCAAGAACTTCCAGATGTACAAGCTGAGTTTTGAAGAGGCAGAGGAACCAGAGATCAAATTGTCAACATTTGCGGTATCATGGAAAAAGCAAGGGAGTTCCAGAAAAATATCTACTTAGGCCTCATTGACTAAACTAAAGCCTTTGACTGTGTGGATCACAACAAACTATGGGAAACTCTTAAAGAGATGGGAATACCAGACCACCTAACCTGTCTCATGAGAAACCTGTTTTTCAGGTTAAGAAGCAACAGTTAAAACCAGACATGGAACAAGTGACTGGTTCAAAATTGGTAAAGGAATATGACAAGGCTGTATTTTGTCACTTTCCTTATTTAACTTCTATGCAGAGTACATCATGCAAATCCTGGCTGGATGAATTACAAACTAGAATCAAGATTGCAGGGAGAAATACCAACAATCTCAGATATGCAGATGATAACACTCTAATGGCAGAAGTAAAGAGGAACTAAAGAGCCTCTTGATGCTGGTGAATGATAAGAGTGAAAAATTTGCCTTGAAATTAAACATTCAGAAAACTATGACTGGCCACTTTGAGAGTCAGCCTGTCCTTGTGTTTTGGGAGCTGGCTGCCTGCTACTTACTGCTTGCTCCCTGCTTGATCTATAACTAGTTTGTCATTACAAAAGCAGCCTGCTGCCTTCTTAATAAAATACTGCCTGTTTTAGCTACAAAAAATACATAATTAAATTAAAAATTAAGATCATGATATCCAGTTCCATCACTTCATGCAAATAGAAGGGAAAATGTAGTGAACAGTGGCAGGTTTATTTTATTGGGCTCCAAAATTACTTCAGATGGTGAGTGTATCCATGAAATTAAATGCCATTTACCCCTTGGAAGAAAAGCTATGACAAACCTAGGCAGCACATTAAAAATCAGAGACATCACTTTGCTGACAAATGTCCATGTAGTCAAAACTATGATCTTTCCAGCAGTCATGTATGGATGTGAGAGTTGAGTCATAACGAAGGCTGAGTGCTGAAGAATTGATGCTTTCAAACTGTGGTGCTGGAAAAGACTCAAGAGAGTCCCTTGGACAGCAAAGTGATCAAACAAGACAATCCTAAAGGAAATCAACCATGAATATTCGTTAGAAGGACTGATGCTGATGCTGAAGCTCCTATACTTTGGCCACCTGACATAAAGAATTGACTCATTGGAAAAGACCCTGATGCTGGGAAGGAATAAAGGCTAAAGGAGAAGGGGAGGGCAGAGAATAAGAGGGTTAGACAGCATCACTGACTCAATGGATACAAATTTGAGCAAACTCCAGGAGATAGTGGAGGATAGAAGAGCCTGGCATGCTTCAGTCCACGATTTAGAGACAGAACAACAAGAACAAAAACAAAGACATGCTCTCCTTCAAATTCCAAATGTGGAAATATAACAGAGATCTTGGAAAATAAGGACTTATAAGCCTTTTTGAGGAAATAAAGAGTAACTTGAGCTCAATGAAGTTGCAGCATTATTTTGTCATCATAAGTGTCTGCAGCATTAGGAGAATTTTGAAACTAATTCAACACAGATGCAGTTGCCTGATACCAACAGAATGAAAAGGTCTTGAGAAGTACCACTCTTAAATGATTCTAAGGACACAGTTGGTATGGAACTACTGGCCAGAATCCTAGACCATTCGGTGTAGAAACAAAAGTTATCCTTTCCTTTAGGAACAGACTTTTTCTCCCTCCCTCATCTTTCCTTGAATGACAGGTATTCAAAGAATACTATGTTTTCCATCAGAAATGGTGGCTGGATAATTAGAATATCTTTTCCTGAGAGACAACTGTTGATCCAGAACAAATATTGGAACTAATGTATGTCCTGAGAAAGATAATTTATTTCCTTCTAGTGTTACCACCAGCACTCCCTAAGGGCTTTCTTTCTATGCAAACATGCTTTAAATTTTCTTTTCCATAGAACTAACCATTAACTGAAACAATACATAAGATCTTCCCATTTATTGATTGATTGTCATCTCCTCTTACTAGAATTTAAGCTCTTTTTTTTTAATGTTACACTTGATACTCCCTAAGAGCATTCCTTACTCTACAGAGTATTTGATAATGTGCCATATTTTATCATCATATGAGATACTACACATTATGCACAAGTGTTTTTATTTAGTGTTTGTCTTACTTCCCTGGAACTTCAGCTCCTTTGGTCATGGATTTGTACCTTTCTGTTCTCTGCCTAATCCTCAGTGCCTAATCAGAGTGCTGCCACTTTGCATAACCCAAGGATCAACATTTCCTTCTTATGCTCTACCTGAAAGTGTATGGCATGGAACAATAGCTCATCTTAGTTACCAGGTACAGAAAAGCTATCTGAAAATGAAGCCAACACATTTGTTGTAAAAACTGAGTTCTGAGAGACAAAATGAATGAGAGATATTTCCAGAAAAACACTGGAAAGAGCAGAACCACGTCAACTTCATGCTGTCCAATTCAGGATGCAAGCTGAATTACAATTTTGGGCTAAAGAAAGTTGGTCATGAGTTTTCGTCTTTTTCACATGAAGAAATCACGATCAGTAGAAAAATTATAAAGCCCTGGAGGTATTGTTTGTCAAAACTCCTAAACTGTAGGATTGATTGAGTCAAGGTGGGACCACAATGTAGGGATGATAATCCATTCTTTAGCTTGGAATCTGTCAATCTGTATTTTGGGATGGTACACGCCTTGTTAAGAGGGGTACTCTTCTATTTAGGGACTAAAACAAAGAGCGTATTGAGATTGATAGAAATGTTAAGGATGCTGGATTTTGTTGGCTCCCTCTTGTGGCCATCCAACAGACATGTTGTATTAATTAAGTCTCAATCCAAAAAGTTCAGCCTTCCTAAACTAGGCCTGTTATTAGCAGGAAATATATATAAAATATATAGTATACTTGGAAGGAGTCATCAGACAGTCATGGACTTTGAAAGTTTACAAAAGCCATAGTCTCTGCTCAAATACAATCTGAGCATAAGCAGGGAGGCTGGAGATCTACCTGGAGAAGAAATAAGACACTTACCTCTGTCAAAATTGATTATCAACCCATAGGGAAATAGCCTGGGGTAGTAGGATGCTCCACACCATCATCATAAATCTTCCTCAAGCCCTGAAGCCTGCTACCTAGACACAGACTTCAAGTGCAAGGCCTAATTTTAAGAGGCATGATGTGAAAATAAGTATTTAATGTTCCTAACTCAAAGAAATTCAAGTTGACCACAGCTTAACTTGAAGATGCTATACACCTAAACTGATGAATTAAGGTCAACCTTTGCAAGTATTTGAGGCAATTCACAGGTTAAAGAAAATTCTCTTCAAGTGCCATCATACAGATAGGCATTGGCAAAAATAATCTTCCAGAAACAAAGCTGAGAGCAGACAGACTGCCTTACTGACTCATTGTGCTGTTACAATTAGGATTTCCTGATTTCTCTTTTTGAAAATGGGGTTTATTTCTCCATCTGGATTGGGTAAATGGATTGGGTAATTTTCAAATAATTATACCTCTTTTACCATTATAGGATGTTGCTGATGGTCATATAATCTACCACTTTGAGTAAGTAGCAGAATAACAAGGAAGTATATCCAGACCTGATAAATAGGAATGCACAACATTCAGAAATCCTGGGAATGGAGCTTGGTGTAGTGATTAGACAGGTTTTGGGTTGCCCCCCATGGTATAACAAAAGAACATATTTGGTTTCATCTAGGATAGTGATACTTTGTTAAGTAGAATTTTAAAAAGTTACAATAAAGCTATGGATAAATGTTTAGCATTCAAGAGGCTGAATGTATTTTAGAACTATTCTCTTAACTGGTAAGAGTTCCAACTCTCTTCTCTTTCTATCTACTGAGGTCTCTCTCAATCTTATTTTAATTTTTTAAAATTGTTACTTTTTTTTCTCTTTTTATTTATTTTTTAATAATCGATTAAGTGCCAGGAAATTATAGGACCTCATAAGCTTGGAGTACTAGTAGCCGTCTTCCTATCAAGAGAAATACCCTGAGGATAAAGATAACACACATGAAAGGAAAAACTAAAAGATGGACAAGAATGGAGTCTAAATGATAAGATCCTGATGGCATCCAGCTGGTGAGACCCAACTGAATCTGTTACTGGTGTCACCACCAGGCTTTTCTTTTTCTTTGCATGAACTAGCTTACACTAGAGTACCTTAAATGATTAATATAGTTTGTAAGCCAGTGATACTCAAGTCTCACTATTGCTGTTATTTCATTTTTACCTACATACTGCTGTGGTCTGAGAATACTTGCTAACACTGGAAATAGGAAGACAGAGAAGCTTACACAAGAAAGGAAGAGTTGTCAGTGTTTTTAAATGTTGCAGAGGCTCTAATAGGATTAAAAAACATAAAATTAGGATTCCTTAGTAATGAGCTTGTTGAGAGGACAGTTTTCATGGAATTAGCATATGAACTGTATGAACCATTAGCTATATCTAGATTAAGCTATACAGTTATTTCACACATACTCCATAAATTTTCAGAATTGCAAACTGAAGGGTCAGTGAATTTAATTCATCTATACTGTTTCACCTGCCTATTTTTCAGGCTGAAAATGATCATACTGGTAGTATATTTGACAGTCAGCAGCTAACATAAAGCTCTTAATCAGAAAATGAATTTGGAATTTGTGAAGAACATCCAAAAATTTAGTGTGGATGTTATATATCTAATGAGAAAGAGGGACAATTGTAGAAATAAAATGGCAAGAGGGCAGCACTTGATCATGTAATGTCTTGTAGACCATTAGGCAGGGGTGGGGGTTGATTTTAAGAATAATGTGAATCTGTTGAAATATCATATTTTTTTAATTCTTTCATTCTTTAGTATTTACAGAGAAGTCTCCTAAGGGCTAAGCAAATTGCCAGTCATAAGGTATAAAATTAAATAGCAATTGTGTGATATGTCTTTATATATTTATTGTATTTCTGTATGCTTAAAATTAAAAAAAAAAACTATTCATTTATGTGTTTTAAGTAAGATTAGATTATTTTAGCATGTCTTTTAAGTAAGATTAGATTATTATAGCATGTCTTTTCAATATTGTATTAAAGTAAACTCAGATATCTGAACTGTAGCCTATCAAGAAGTATATAATATTTGTTGCAGGAGTCTATTAATCATATGAAAATCTGAATGTATTACTTAGAAGTTATCTAAGTTTACATTTTTTTATATTTACACTAAGAGTTGAAGGATTAAATTTTCATAAACATCAAATTGAATGTGTAGTTTTCCAGTTCACATTTCAGGGTAGATATAATTTTACTGGCATTTCCTTAAATTGAAGCAATGGAGAGATGACCAGTATTTTATTACTGACAAATAATGACTGACATATGGAAGTAATGTAATGTGAAAATTTTCTTTTCACATTTTACCTAAACAGGTATCTCAGAATTATAAGCAAATATGGAAATTTAATTTCTGATGCTCAGTATGCTTTCTCTGAAACATTTTTTCCCTTATCAATTCTGAAAAACAATCTTCTACTGTTTACCTTTTCCAACTTTTCTACAAATCAGCAAAGGAAAGAAAATATTGGATATGAAATGCCTCTAGTTGATTTGTAATTTGGGGGAAAAATTAATGAACTAATTTTAAGGGTTACAATTTTCCATATTAGTTTTTGATAGATGAGGTCCTCTGTAAGCTTTCCAAAACATATGTGCCAGTCAAATTCATTCCTGACCTACAACACATTTTGCCAGGACCCAGACTGTCAATCATAGTAAACTGCTACAAATAAAACGTTGTCTCTTCCCTGTATTATAATTATTTTCAGTGTTGTCTCTATTTGTTATGTTTTATATTTGTTGCTAGCTATTTAATATAAGTGAATATAATAGGCACTTGAAAAGGGAACATTACCCAATATAAATTTATATTTTCTCTGTACATAGGTAAAATTGTTAAAATATTAATTTTCTATCAAATGCCTGCTTTGGTTTTTTTTTTTTTTTTTCAGAAACACAATTAAATTCTATAATAGCCAAGGCTTTAGTGGATTAGACGAAACAGGTCAAAATGTCATGGCTACCTGCTAGTCCACTGTTTCTGAAATGCTGTTTTCATTCTCACAGAGGCTTCTTGTTTCTGTCACTATGTAAAGTATGGCTAACAGTATTTGGAAAGTTTATTTTCCTGAAGATTCATTTGCTATTAGTTGAGTCTTGATGAGAGAATAAATTGATGTTATATTATACGACAGGAAGAAAGTGACTGGTCATTTTTATGGATTACTTAATAATCATTGGTAAATAGAAAACAAATATAAATGATAGAAATTGTAATTTGTGCCTACATATGACATACAAATGTGCCTTGAGGTAATCTTATGAATCTCTTGTGAAACACATTAATCATATTTTTCTATTGCTCATTTGCAAGAGTCTCCAATGTGATGTAAAAAATAAAATGTGGCTTGTGGTGCTCTTGAATCAAGAAGAATTAATATTTTATTTTTACTCCTTTATGAGAAAAGAAATAATTAAACAATATTTCCTCTGCAAAATTACAATAGTTCTGTGTGATATGAAGCACATTAGATTGAAATGATATTTCTACATTAAATGGATGTCCAAAAAGTCAAACAAAAATACACAGCATTTTATCAAAAGCAATTAATCTTTTTTCATCCAGAGTATGACATTTCACTATGTAATTGCACAGGAAATTAAAACTCTTTTCATATATTTAATAATGGATGAGATACGGGTTTCAAAATAATTGTTTTTATTGAGCTTTGTCATTCTAAGGCACGATATGCAAGCTGGGACTTGTAACTTGCACCTCTGTCAGTGCCAGGATGAATTAGAGGAAAACAATAAGGAGCTCCATTTGGAGCCCACCAGGACACAAGCAGGCGCTAAAATTCAAGCAAATGTCTAACATTTTTATTTTTACTTTCAAATCAATTTCTCTACCTGGTATACTGTACTATGCTGCTCTAACACCACGCGTAACAAGGTTCCTCACTGACATTCCTTCATAAACATGTATGTCACCTATGATGGCTATCGCTTTTTACAAACAAATCTCTGCATTATTTGAGTGTTTAAATGTATCTGAAATTGTGGATTTCGATGTTGACATGATGAAATATAAATTAATGTTAGAACACCATCAAATAATAAAATGATGCTTTTATAAATGAGTACAATTGCCAAAGATTTACACATTATATATCTAAAGGCTAAATTTGATAGATAGATAAATTGGTAGATGATAGATGGATAGAGAGTAGACAGATTCATGTCATATATGTGTGTGTATGAATGATTTGAAAAAAACACAGAATCTGTATTTCTTATTCATTTTGGAATAAACATCTATTTCTCATCCTAAGTACTTCTTATTTATAAGTCGTTATAAGGGCAGAAGTATTTACCAACTGATACTAGGAAAAAGAACATCTTCAGATAAATGTAACTAAGCAAAATGGTGAGAGAGAAGACAGAAATATTCAATTTCAAAGCTGAATAGTCAGCTAAAACTCACATGTTCTCCTAGTAAGGAAATAAAGATTGCTTATGAGTTCAATCAATTTGGTTGAATATGATAGTGTTTAAAATCAAACTTAAAATCATATGTTCCAACCATAATAGTTCTTTTGTAGGTCGAAGCTGTTCAACTAATATTTCTGAATTGAATTAAAGTCATGATTTTCTCTTAGAACACTAGTTTGTGTATTTTCTACCTAACATATTGGAATACATACTTAATTTGGAAACTTCTTCTCAGATGCATGTTAGAAACTGATAAAAGAAGTTTTCTCTGGAGTATACCTGGGAACAAAATTCATTTGTTTATGCTGTCATGTTGCCCACTCATGAGATAAAAGAGCCAAAATGTTGATTTTTCCATCCCCAGTCAATGACACAGCTTCATTCTATGATTTTTTTTTTAATTTCTCAATATTTCTATATGTGAGTGGTGTTTAGAAAATGCATTGTGCAGAAACTCCTGCAGCTACTATATTCCAAGAGATGGTTGGAAAGAATCTCAAGAGAGAAAAGAAGGGAAAGCAGTAGAAGGAGGATAAAATAATAAGATGGAGGAGACTAAAGAATTTGAACACAAGGAGAAAGAGGAGAAAGAAGAGGTGAAGAAAAACAAGATGGAAAACTAAGGTAAACAAGGAAAAGAAAGAGAAGAAGAAGAAGGGTTTCAAAGATTGATGAAAGTCAGTCATTTTTAAAATGCTATGTATTTAAATATTAATTCAGAAGGCAACAGAAACTAGTTGAAAAAATACCAATGACCTATTTAAAATTCCCTTGTTAGTAAAATAATTTATACAAGAAGTAATACAACATTAACACTTAAACCACGGGCTTTGTAGTTTTAATTCTATGGACTTTGGGCAAGATTGTAATTTAATTTCTCTGTCTTAATAATTGAGATAATAACATTTGTACTATATTACAGTGAAAAGAAAATGACAAAATTTACCATTTAGTATGGCAATCAGCACACAATAAGCATTTTTTTATAAGAAGAAAAAACCAATAAGACAATATTGATAATTATATGTTTTAAAATGAGGTATTGTATAGAAAGGGTGAAAAAAAGCAACTGGAAGTTGAAAAAGTAATTTTAACACCTACTCTGGTATAACCTCAATGTTTTTCTTTAAGCTCTTTACTGAATCTGTGAGAAATTGATTTCCATATTGGAAATGGACAGGATGTTTTTATAATCTAAAATCATTATTTTAATTCATATCTCATAATTAAATATGCATATTTATCAACAATGTAAAAATATATGTTAGCATTCTGTGTACTGTTATCTCTAATTTAAAATTAATATAATTATAATCTATTTTATAGTCTGTGAGTTTTGTCATTCTCAATTTATACTCTTATTCCATGATTATATTGAATTAGATAAACTCCAAAGCCAGATATGATATTAAAATTTGTTTTTAATCTATTATGTAATTTGGGACATATTAACATTCTGTGCCTCAATTTTTTTATTTCTAAATTTATGATACAGTATTATCTCCCGCAGAATATCAAAATCATATACATTGGAATTAGACAGTGGTAGACTATAGTGATCACTTGGTAAATATCTGCTTTTATATTTTTTTGTTTTTTGCTGCTGCTGACATCTGTATTTGTGTTGCTGGAGGAGAGTGTTTGCTATCACCAGTGCATTTTCTTGGCAAAACTCTGTTAGCCTTTGTCCTGCTTCATTCTGTACTCCAAGGCCAAATTTGCCTGTTACTCCAGGTATTTCTTAACTTCCTACTTTTGCATTCCAGTCTCCTATAATGAAAAGTACATCTTTTTAGGATGCTAGTTCTAGAAGGTCTTGTAGGTCTTCATAGAACAGTTCAACTTCAGTTTCTTCAGCATTACTGGTCAGGGCATAGACTAGGATGACTGTGATATTGAATGGTTTGCCTTGGTAACAAACAGAGATCATTCTGTTGTTTTTGAGACTGCATCCAAGTACTGATTTTCCAACTCTTTTATTGACTATTATGGCTACTCCATTTTTTTAAAGGGATTCCTGCCCACAGTAGTAGATATAATGGTCATCCGAGTAAAATTCACCCATTACAGTCCATCTCAGTTCGCTGATTCCTAGAATGTTGACATTCATTCTTGCCATCTCCTGTTTGACCACTTCCAATTTGCCCTGATTGATGGACCTAACATTCCAGGTTCCTATGCAATATTGCTCTTTACAGCCTTGGACTTTATTTCAATCACCAGTCACATCCACAACTGGATGTTGTTTTTGCTTTGGCTCTGTCTCTTCATTCTTTCTGGAGTTAGTTCTCCATTGATCTCCATATGAATTGGGCACCTGGAGAATTCTCTTTCAGTGTCCTTTCTTTTTGCCTTTAATACTGTTCATGGAGTTCTCAAGGCAAGAATACTGAAGTTGTTTGCCATTTCCTTCTCCATTGGGCCACATTTTGTCACAACTCTCCAACATGACCAGTCCTTCTTGGGTACCACTACACAGCATGGCTCATAGTTTCATTAAGTTGGACAAGGCTGTTGTGGTCCATGTGATCAGATTGGTTAGTTTTCTGTGATTGTGGTTTTCATTCTATCTACCCTCTGATAGAGAAGGATAAGAGGCTTATGGAAGCTTCCTGATAAGAGGCTTATGGAAGAGACTGACTGAGGGGGAGCCTGGGTCTTGTTCTGAAGGGCGGGGTCATGCTCAGTAAATATTTAATCTAATTTTCTGTTGATGGTGGGGGGGGGCTGTGTTCCCTCCCAGTTATTTGACCTAGGGTAAACTATGGTAGAAGTAATGAAAATAATGCTGACCTCCTTCAAAATGTACAATGTACCATGCATGCACTGCTACACTCAATGCCCCCAACTCTGCAGCAGGCTACCACTTGACCCATCCCTTCACTGGAGACCCCTGGACACTTATGGGCAAGTCTGGGTCAGTCTCTTGTGGGGTCACTGCTCCTTTCTCCTGGGTCCAGGTGCACACAAGGTTTTGTTTGTGTCCTCTAGGAGTCTGTTTCCCAGCCTTGTGTAAGTTCTAGTGGCTCTATGGTGGGGTAAATGGTGACCTCCACCAAGAGGGCTTATGCCATACCGGGGTCTACTGTACCCAGCCTCCCTGCCCCTGCACCAGTCCACTTCTGACCCATAACTCCACAGGAGAACTCAAACACAGTTCTGTCTCGGACCCTGTGGGGTCTCTGGGTCCTGGTGCACACAAGGTATGTTTGAGCCCTCTGAGAATCTTTGTCAGGTATGGGGTTTGATTCTAAATGCAGTTTAACACTCCTACTGTCTTGCTGGGACTTCTCCTTTGCCCTTGGACATGGGGTATCTCCTCACATGGACCTCACAAAATGGTCAGTACAGAAATCAAATTGACTATATTCTTTGCAGCCAAAGATGGAAAGCTCTATACAGTCAGCAAAAACAAGACCAGGAGCTGACTATGGCTTAGATCATGAACTCCTTATTGCCAAATTCAGACTGCATTGAAGAAAGTAAGCAAAATGACTAGACCATTCAGGTATGATCTAAATCAAATCCCTTATGATTATACAGTAGATGTGAGAAATAGATTCAATGGATTAGATCTGATAGAGTGCCTGAAGAACAATGGACAGAGGTTCATGACATTGTATAGGAGGCAGTGACCAGGACTATCCGCAAGAAAAGGAAATGCAAAACGGCAAAAAGTTTGTCTCAGGAGACCTTACAAAAAGGAAATGCAAAAAGGCAAAAAGTTTGTCTCAGGAGACCTTACAAATAGCTGTGAAAAGAAGAGAAGTGAAAAGCAAAGAAGAAAAGGAAACATACCCATTTGAATGCAGAGTTCCAAAGAATAGCAAGGAGAGATAAGAAAGCCTTCCTCAATGATCAATGCAAAGAAATAGAGGGAAACAATAGAATGGGAAAGACTAGAGAACTCTTCAAGAAAATTAGAGATACCAAGGGAACATAACATGTAAAGATGGGCACAATAAAGGACAGAAATGGTATGGACATAACAGAAGCAGAAGATATTAAGAAGAGGTGGCAAGAATACAAAGGATAATTATACAAAAAAGACCTTTATAAGCCAGATAACCACAATGGTGTGATCAATCACTTAGAGCCAGACATCTTGGAAGGTGAAGTCAAGTGGGCCTTAGGAAGCATCACTATGAACAAAGCTAGTGGAGATGATGGACTTCCAGTTGAGCTATTTCAAATCCTAAAAGATGATGCTGTGAGAGTGCTGCACTCAATATGCCAGCAAATTTGGAATAATCAGCAATGGCCACAAGACTAGGAAAGGTCAGTTTTCATTCCAATCCCAAAGAAATGCAATGCCATAGAATGCTCAAACTAAATCACAATTGCACTCATCTCATATGCTAGCAAAATAATGCTCAAAGTTCTCCAAGCCAGTCTTCAACAGTATGTGAATCGTGAACTTCGAGATGTTTTAGCTGGATTTAGAAAAGGCAGATGAACCAGAGATCAAACTGCCAACATCTGCTGGCTCATCGAAAAAGCAAGAGAGTTACAAAAAAACATTTACTTCTGCTTTATTGACTATCCCAAAGCCTTGTCTGTGTGGATCACAACAAACTGTGGAAAATTCTTCAAGAGATGGGAATACCAGACCACCTGACTAGGCTCCTGAGAAATCTGTATGCAGGTCAGGAAGCAACAGTTAAAACAGGATATGGAACAACAGATGTGGCTGTATATTGTCACCCTGCTTATCTAACTTATATGTGGAATGCATCATGGAAATGCTGGACTGGATGAAGCACAAGCTGGACTCAAGTTTGCTGGGAGAAATATCAATAACCTTAGATATGCAGATGACACCACCCGTATGACAGAAAGCAAAGAAGAACTAAAGAGCCTCTTGATAAATGTGAAAGAGGAGAATGAAAAAGCTGGCTTAAAACTCAACATTCAGAAAAATAAGATCATGGCTTCTGGTCCCATCACTTCATGGCAAATAAATGGGAAAACAGTGAAAACAATGAGAGACATTATCATTTGGGGCTCCAAAATCACTGCAGATGGTGCCTGCAGCCATGAAATTAAAAGACACTTGCTCCTTGAAGAAAAAATATGACCAACCTAGATAGCACATTAAAAAGCAGAGACATTGCTTTGCCAACAAGGTTCCATCTAGTCAAAGCAATGGTTTTTCCAGTAGTCACGTATGGATGTGAGAGCTGGATTATAAGGAAAGCTGAGCACTAAAGAACTGATGCTTTTGAACTGGGGTTTTGGAGAAGACTCTTGAGAGTCCCTTGGACTGCAAGGAGATCCAACCAGTCCATCCTAAAGAAATCAGTCCTGAATATTCATTGGAAGGACTGATGCTGAAGCTGAAACTCCAATACTTTGGCCACCTAATTCAAAGAACTGACTCATTTGAAAAGACCCTGATGCTGGGAAAGATTGAAGGTGGGAGGAGAAGGGGAAGACAGAGGATGAGAAGGTTGGATGGCATCACTGACTCAATGGACATGAGTTTGAGTAAAGTCCAGGAGTTGTTGATGGACAGGGAAATGTGGCCTGCTGCAGTCCATGGGGTTGCTAAGAGTCAGACATGATTGAGCAACTGAACTGAACTTAACTGACATCTGTACTGTTGCTCACCAGTGAAGATGATGGAAGTATTTGCATGGAGTTAGACAAGCTGTTGTTTTCAAATATTGCTTAACATGTAAGCAACCTTATTTTGCGATATGAGGTAGAGTTCAGAACAGTGAATGCCAAAGAAATAAATAATAAAAAGCACACGGACTTTGGAACCAGTCACATCTGGATTCCGATCCTGACTACCACTTCTAAACATGTCTTGAATTTTACTTAACTTTTCTGAACCTCATGTTCCACTGAAATAAAATGAGCATTGTCTTATCTCATAGACATCTTAAAAATTAATGAATCATTTGATACCCAAGACACATTGATGTTAGAAAATATGACACATTTCTGAATAAAATATAAAATATAATTCTTTTAAGGGCATACAATTTGATTTTGAGAGAAAGCCTTATTCAGCTTACTATCACTATTTTAATGAAAACTACAGTTTCTTTTGTTAAAGTCATATTATTTATTTATTTATTTTAATATCCAAACCATATATGACACTAGTACTCTGGCTTTGCTAATGAAATGTGGATTTTTTCGAGCAGGCTCTATTACTTCATAAAAAAGTCACAATATGTAGGACGTTACCTATATAGACTAGCAAGATGCTTCTTTAATATAAAGACTTCATCAAAATTTTCCCTAATAAGTTTTATATAATACTAATTAGAGAAAATAATGAGTAGTTTTATAACTCAATACATATTAATATAGGTGTCAAAAATAAAATTTTAACTTTGTAGATACAGTATTCATATCATTCTAATTTTATTTTTAAAGCAAATTGAAACATATTTCTCATTTAATTGATTTAAAAATACATCAGTTTTATTGTTATATTTTAAAATTTAGTCTGATAAATAATGATATTTTCTGTATTTGGAGATAAATTAAGGCATTTTCTTTAAATATGTTCATCAACTCAATTCAGTTACTCAGTCATGTCCGACTATTTGTGACCTCATGAATCATAGCACGCCAGGCCTCCCTGTCCATCACCAACTCCTGGAGTCTACCCAAACCCATGGCCATTGAGTCAGTGATGCCATCCAGCCATCTCATCTTCTGTCGTCCCCTTCTCCCCCTGCCCCCAAACCTTCCCAGCATCAGGGTCTTTTCCAATAAGCCAACTCTTCAAATGAGGTGGCCAAAGTATTGGAGTTGCAGCTTCAACATCAGTCCTTCCAGTGAACACCCAGGACTGATCTCCTTTAGCATGGACTGGTTAGATTTTTGTGCAGTCCAAGGGACTCTCAAGAGTCTTCTCCAACACCACAGTTCAAAAACATCAATTCTTCAGCACTCAGCTTTCTTCGTCGTCCAACTCTCACATCCATATGTGCTTACTGGAAAAACCATAGCCTTGACTAGATGGAACTTTGTTGGCAAAGGAATGTCTCTGCCTTTTAATATGCTATCTATATTGGTCATTATTTTCCTTCCAAGGAGTAAACGTCTTTTAATTTCATGGCTGCAATCACCATCTGCAGTGATTTTGGAGCCCCCAAAAATAAAATCTGACACTGTTTCCCCATCTATTTGCCATGAAGTGATAGGACCAGATGCCATGATCTTAGTTTCCTGAATGTTGAGTTTTAAGCAAACTTTTTCATTCTCCTCTTTCACTTTCATCAGGGGGCTTTTTAGTTCCTTTTCACTTTCTGCCTTAAGAGTGGTGTTGTCTGCATATCTGAGGTTATTGATATTTCTCCCGGCAATTTTGATTCCAGCTTGTGCTTCTTCCAGCCCAGGGTTTCTCATGATATACTCTGCATACAAGTTAAATAAGCAGAGTGACAATATACAGCTTTGATGTACTCCTTTTTCTATTTGGAACCAGTCTGTTGTTCCATGTTCAGTTCTAACTGTTGCTTCCTGATCTGCATACAGGTTTCTCAATAGACAGGTTAGATGGTCTGGTATTCCCATCTCTTTCAGAATTTTCCACAGTTTATTGTTACCCACACAGTCAAAGGCTTTGGCATAGTCAATAAAGCAGAAATAGATATTTTTCTGGAACTCTCTTGCTTTTTTGATGAGGCAGCAGATGTTGGCAATTTGATCTCTGTTTCCTCTGTCTTTTCTAAAACCAGCTTGAACATCTGGAAGTTCATGGTTCACGTATTTTTGACATTTGTAATATTTTTTTTAAATTTTCTTTAATTTATTGTGTTGGTTTTGCCATATAATGACATGAAACTGCCATGGGTTTACATATGCTCCCCCTCCAAAACCCCCCGCCCTCCTCCCTCCCGATTCCCTCCCCCTGGGACATCTTGGTGCACCAGCCCCGAGCATCAATCCTGTGCTGGCGATTGATTTCACATATGATAATTAACATGACATTTGTAATTATTAATTTAAAATAAGAATTGCAAATGTAAAAAATATTTTTAATGGCCAAATTTTACTCAACATAATCACTGGAGCTTCTGCTAAATCATTTTACCAGTTCAAAATTTGATGTGAGTATATTTTTCTTCACTAGTAACTAATCATGAAATAAAGGAAATTATGGTCAAATTTGTTTAACAAGCAGAGTAATGATGGAAGAAATGCAAGCAGTTATGCTACACTTCTTTATTGACTATATGATTTATGATTAAGTCATAAAATGTAGATTTTAAAATAATTATGAAACTGAGCTTCTAACTGCAGAATCATTTCTGTGGTTTGAGTAGTCATCCAGCTGATAGTTGAGGCTTATTTTCACCCATAAAATTTAAATGCTCATAGTAGTTAAATGATTCACAATACACATGTATTAAAAGTTGAAGCAATTTGCAAACTAAAACAGAAACTTACCCAGATATGTGTATATACAAGAGTGTAATATTAGATGCATAAAATCCTACAAAATCTGGGTTATGATTTATTTTAAATTTACCTGAAGAAATGTATTTGGTCATAAATTTAGCATATTACCAAACATACATATATCCTAAAGGATCAGTGAGGAGTAAAATAATGTCATATCAATGTTTTCTAAAAGAGTTTATAAAAATATTTCCCTTTAGGAAAAAGTGTTTGATCCTAAATCTTATTAGAAATACAAAAACTGAAATTATAAATTTTATTGTTAAGTAAGTAATGATTGAGAAAAAAAGTATTCTTAAAACTTGTATTTGCCTTAGTTACATAAGGTATATCATTTTTATTAATGAAATGGATTTTTAAAACTACTTCATATAACTTTGCAGTAATTTTAGAAATATATGTTATTTAAGTGGCTTTGTTTCACTTATTTCTAAAGTAAGATGACCTCGCAATCACATATGAAGCTACTTTTCAGCTTTATAGCTAGAAATTTGAGAGAATTCATATTTATTTTGCTGTTCAGAACAGTGAGAGGGTTGGGCTAAATAAAATCAAATTTAAATAAATATTTCTTTATATTCTCTTAAACTACAAGAAATATGTCTATGTTCAAAGTAACCAAAAATAAATATAAATATAAAAGTCTTCCTAGACTCTAATAAATCTGAAAAAAATTAAAAATATGTTTAAGATACTAACAGCTGTTCTACAGAATGCAAAATATTTCACCAACATCACTAAAGTGTATGGCAGGAAAAAGTTACATGGTAGAGAAACAAATGGAAGTTTATTATTAAATAATCCAAAACCATAAGTCCTAAATGCCAGACCTATGCTTAACCTAATCATTTATTTATTTAACTTTGATAGTTTTCATTTAATAGAAGATTCATTTCTTAATAAGAAGACAGAGATTTCAGGTGTTTGGAAATCAAAACAATTTTAACTCTGAAGAGGCAGAGAGAGAGAGAGAGAGATGGAACTTTGAGCAACAGGGGAATTAACTGCAGCATAACTGCAATTTACACAAGGAACTATACAGATAATTTGTTTTGCTTGATTAGCAATGACTATAAAGGTCAAGCTTCTTTCCAATTTATTAGAGAATTAATCTAAGATGCAATAAAACAGTCTGGGTATTAGAGACACAGAAAGTTAAGAAATAAGATTTCCTAGGTATTGAAGTCTAGGTCAGGTAACATTTATTTGCATACATACACTAAGTCGCTCCATTCGTGACTGACTTTGCAACTGTATAGACTTTAGCCTGAACATGTATCAAAGAAAATATCCTGGACTGTAAGATTATTTGAAATTCAGAAAGTACCTGTGAAAATAAAACGTTAAAAGAAAGGGGGCTTGTTCTCTACACCAGAACAACACATTGATGTTAAAAAGACAGAGGACATTGGGAAGGTCATAAGTAAAGTTGCTCAGTCGTGTCCAACTCTTTATGACCCCATGGACTGTAGCCTACCAGGCTCCTCAGTCCATGGAATTTTCCAGGCAAGAGTATTGGAGTGGGTTGTCATTTCCTTCTCCAGGGGATCTTCCCAACCCAGGGATCAAACCTCGGTCTCCTGCACTGCAGGCAGACGCTATTTAAAATGGATAACCAACAAAGACCTATTGTACAGCACATGGAACTCTGCTCAGTGCAATGGGCTAGCCTGGATGGGAGGGCATCTGGGGAGAATTGATACATGTATATGTATGGCTGAGTCCCTCTGGTGTTCACCTGAATCTACCATAATATTGTTAAGTGGCTATGTGTGCGTGTTAGTTATATCTATGTATTTCTATAAGATATTGATGTGCAAACCATCAATAGAAAACATAAAATTACATTTAAAATGTTCTTAGTCTGTTTACTATGTGTAAATATATAAACAGGTATTCTTGCCTGGAGAACTCCAAGGAGAGAGGAGCCTGACAGGCTATAGCCCATGGGGTTGCAAGTAGTTGGACATGACTGAGCATCATACAGAGTAGTATACTTTTCTTCTTTTCTCTGCATTATGATCACAAGCAATATAAAAAAGCACTCTCAATTTATTTTGTCAGCTAATAGCAGCAGAGCCTTTCCTGAGATGTTTCATTTGCTTTTCTCTCTAGTTTCCTTAGTCAGCAGGTATTTTCTTTGCATTGTTCCAGTTCTACTCTCCACCCTTGATCGATTAAATGCTCTTTCTATGCCACAGTCTATGGCTAATGTGTGTCACCTCTGGAGTCCTCATGCCATTTTCCCCTTCATATCTGTAAACCATTTTTTGTACCCCAACCTTTTGCAGTTCTTTGAAGCTTTCTCATTTTGTGGCTAACCAACTCAGTCCATGAAGCTGACATGGTGGGGGAGGTGGAGGTTTCTACTGCAATTTGGAACTTTCTCTGAAAATAAATTTTTGATTTTTTTTCTAGACCTGTGCTAATTGCAATCTAGAGGGGATCACAGAAAAAAAGTAGTATAATTAGCAAGGTTAACAGCCATATAGTCTAAGAGTATATAATGAGACCACAAAAGAAATAGTGGTTTAATTATCTCTTTTCTTACCTTTTAAATTTATTTTTTTTAATTTTAATAGTTCTGCATTTTCTGAAGGTAACTATGATGACTGAGTATATCAAATAAATATGACCTGATTAGAAAGCATAACAAACAACATAAATTCACAATGGAAGTTAAAGAATACTGTTAGTTCTTAAAAAAGAAAAATCACCTGGAAAGTTTGATAACAGATCAAATGCCATGTGTTTATAATAAAAAAGTAGGGAAATATCTTAATATTACAGAAGAATAATGATAATTAGATTCTTATGTATATTTGGTTCAGCAAAATATATATTTTGGATCAGTGTTTTATGGCTATCTGCAATTATTGTGGTATTGATATTTATAATTCTAGGAAATATTGACAATATTGTCAGTGAAATACATTTGAGAAGAGTGGTGACTAGGAAATAAGAGTCAAGGTATTAAATTTGAGCTTAATAATTTGTGTTAATTTACATATCCAACATTGAACCAAATACTGCCTCAATATGGACATTAATAAATATTTTAAATGATTTAATGAATGGAATAAATTATGTCACTATTTCCACATTTGAATCTTGAAGAGACATTTATAGATATAAAACAGTTAATATACATAATGAAATGCAGTTTGCTTTTATGTGCTGTTGCTCAGTCATGTCCAACTACTTGCAACCCCATGGGCTATAGCCTGTCAGGCTCCTCTCTCCATGGAGTTCTCCAGGCAAGAATACTGGAATGGTTGCCATTCCCTTCTCCAGGAATTTTCTTGACTCAGAGACTGAACCTGGGTCTCCTGCATTGCAAGCAGATTCTATACTATCTGAGCCACAAAGGAAGCCCCTCTTACACGCTATCTGTAATTAAAAGAAGTTGAGTTCGCCAATCTGTATGTTTTGTACTGTGGAGGTTCACCTTGTAACCAATACCTCTTGACAGTTCAGTTCAGTTAAATTGTTCAGTCATGTCCAAGTTTTTGCGACCCCATGGACTGCAGTACTCCAGGCTTCCCTGTCCATCACCAACTCCTGGAGCCTAATCAAACTCATGTCCATTGCGTTGGTGATGCCCATCTGTCCATCTCATCCTCTGTTGTCCCCTTGTCCTGCCTTCAGTCTTTCCCAGCATCAGGATCTTTTCAAATGAGTTGGTTCTTTGCATCAGGTGGCCAAAGTTATTGAAGTTTCAGCTGCAGCATCAGTCCTTCCAATGAATATTCAGGACTGACTTCCTTTAGGATAGACTGGTTGGATCTTCTGGCAGTTCAAGGGACTCTCAGGAGTCTTCTCCAACACCACAGTTCGAAAGCATCAATTCTTCAGTGCTCCTTATAGTGCAACTGTCATATCCACATATGACTAGTCTTACCTCTTAGCCTGGTCTAATTCTCTTGTGAGATTAATTAGATATGTAAACGTAACACAAATAAATACTAGTAATCCTAAAAGATTATTTCTGTAATACTGGTAATTTGAGAATAAAATGTCAATAAACAGATTAAAACTTCGGAGTATATATGCAAAAAAAAAAAAGAAAGAAACAGATATTCAGCTTTTGTTGCTTTCTTATTCCAACTCTATGTATGATATCTTTAACTTTATGAAGCCTTTTCATTTCCATTCACTCCAGTGTGATGTAAATAAGCATTGAAATGTGTTGTGTGAACAGTGAATTCCATGGGCATGGGTACAGTGCTATTCTTTTTTTACTATGAAATCTATTTCTTTTACATAGAAGTTAAATATGTTATTATTGAACTCAATTTTCCTGTAAGGCTGTTGCTTCACTGTATAAAAATAGCACCAGGAAACACAGTATATTGCAAAATTAAGATAGTAATGTTCTTCATCAGACACTGTACAACTAACAAACTGTTCTCCACTGCCAGTGGGAAAATCATCCAGTATTTTGACCCAAGTTCAGGATAGCTGTAAGGAAGTTACAATATTTTATAAGGCTTAAAAGAAATGCAAAAAAGCAAAATGGCTGTCAGAGGAAGCCCTACGAAGAGCTGTGAAAAGAATAGAAGTAAAAAGCAAAGGAGAAAAGGAAAGATATTCATATCTGAATGCAGAGTTCCAAAGAATAGCAAGGAGAGATAAGAAAGCCTTCCTCAGTGATCAATGCAAAGAAACAGAGGAAAACAATAGAATGGGAAAGACTAGAGATATCTTCAAGAAAATTAGAGATGGCAAGGGAATATTTCGTGCAAATATGGGCTCGATAAAGGACAGAAATGGTATGGAACTAACAGAAGCAGAAGATATTAAGAAGAGGTGGCAAGAAAACAGAGGATAATTATACAAAAAAGACCTTCATAAGCCAGATAACCACAATGGTGTGATCAATCACTTAGAGTCAGACATCTTGGAAGGTGAAGTCAAGTGGGCCTTAGGAAGCATCACTATGAACAAAGCTAGTGGAGATGATGGACTTCCATTTGAGCTATTTCAAATCCTAAAAGATGATGCTGTGAAAGTCCTGTATTCAATATGCCAGCAAATTTGGAAAACTCAGCAGTGGCCAGAGGACTGGGAAAGGTCAGTTTTCATCCCAATCCCAAAGAAAGGCAATGCCAAGGAATGCTTGAACTACTGCACAATTGTACTCATCTCACACACTAGCAAAGTAATGCTCAAAATTCTCCAAGACAGGCTTCAGCAATATGTGAACTGTGAACTTCCAGATGTTCAAGCTGGTTTTAGAAAAGGCAGAGGAACCAGAGATCAAATAGCCAACATCCGCTGGATTAGGAAAAAAGCAAGAGAGTTCCAGAAAAACATCTATTTTTGTTTTATTTACTATGCCAAAGCCTTTGACTGTGTGGGTCACAATAAACTGTGGAAAATTCTTCAAGAGATGGGAATACCAGACCATCTGATCTGTCTCTTAAGAAACCTGTATGCAGGTCAGGAAGCAACAGTTAGAACTACACATGGAACAACAGACTGGTTCTGAATAGGAAAAGGAGTACATCAAGGCTGTATATTGTCAAATTGCTTATTTAACTTATATGCCGAGTACATCATGAGAAACCCTGGGCTGGAAGAAGCACAAGCTGGAAGCAAGATTGCCAGGAGAAATATCAATAACCTCAGATATGCAGACAACACCACTCTTATGGCAGAAAGTGAAAAGGAACTAAAAAGCCTCCTGATGAAAGTGAAAGAGGAGAATGAAAAAGTTTGCTTAAAACTCAACATTCAGGAAACTAAGATCATGGCATCTGGTCCCATCACTTCATGGCACATAGATGGGGAAACAGTGTCAGATTTTATTTTTGGGGGCTCCAAAATCACTGCAGATGGTGATTGCAGCCATGAAATTAAAAGATGCTTACTCCTTGGAAGGAAAGTTATGAACAACCTAGATAGCATATTTAAAAAGCAGAGACATTACTTTGCCAGCAAATGTCCATCTAGTCAAGGCTATGGTTTTTCCAGCAGTCATATATGGACCTGAGAGTTGGACTCTAAAGAAAACTGAGCACCAAAGAATTGATGCTTTTGAACTGTGGTGTTGGAGAAAACTCTTGAGAGCCCTTTGGACTGCAAGGAGATCCAATCAGTCCATCCTAAAGATCAGTCCTGGGTGTTCACTGGAAGGACTAATGTTGAAGCTGAAACTCAAATACTGTGGCCACCTCATGTGAAGAGTTGACTCATTGGAAAATACCCTAAAACTGAAAAAGGACTGGTGGCAGGGGAGAAGGGGAAGACAGAGGATGAGATGGTTGGATGGCATCACCGACTCGATGGATATGTGTTTGTGTAGACTCCGGGAGTTGGTGATGGACAGGGAGCCTGGCGTGCTGAGATTCATGGGGTTGCAAAGAGTCGGACACGACTGAGCAACTGAACTGAACTGAAGATAATAGTGTTATCCTTGAATTACATAATTTTTATAAGTAGTTTTGCCATAGGTAATTTTAGGAAATCTGAATATTAAAAAGATGCATAGTGGTTTGAAATCTGTTCTTTGTTTTGAAACATGTACATAAAATCACAACAACGTACAAGGCATTCAATAAATCTTATATGGCAATGCTGACAGAATCATTGGCATCAGGGCATGAAAATACTTACTAAAATAGATGCCTATACTAGATAGGGAAAGTGATTGCTTCTTGCATGACGGAAAACACCCTATAGAAAGTGTTCAGCATAATCAACTTGCCACCAGGTGGATGAATGATCTTCAGAAGACTGGTGCCACAATAGAACATAGATCTGGCTTTTGCTTTTAGTAAGTCTGGCATTCTACAAGGGCAGTAAACTGGATTTTGATGTGGGCAAGTCTCGTTGATTGAGCTCATGCCTAACCTCAAACTCTGCTACCACGGCCACATTGTTCCTGAATTCATTGGATAAGCACCAAGAAGGCTGATGATAAAAGCTGGCTTATATTCAAAATAAATCAATGATATTGCCCATCTGGCAACTTACGGATCCCTCTGCAATGGAGAAATGTTTGTGAACTTTCACAAAAGCCACAAATCTCTTCACACTTGGTACTCAGTCTAAAAAACCCAACCATAGAGCCCTTCATCTCATCCTCTTATCAAGCTTACAATCATTTTCTTTATGATCAGTCCCTTACCAACTAGCCAAGTCATTAGGCATTGTGCATTATTTAGTATAAATTTTAAACTCTAATCATTTCTCCTTCCTTATGAAATGCACAACTGAATGACCTGCTAAAATTATGCCTACAGAAGTATTTTCCCTTGGCATTATCTTTCAGGGCCAGACATAAGAGGGGCTGAAGAGTAGAGCAGCCCATTTATGTCTAATTCCGGAATTTCATACTGATGTGTGAAATATTTCACTTCTCTCAACTGTTTATAGTGAATAGTTCATGAGGTAGTAGTGTGGGAAAAACAAGGGCAGCTCTGCACCAGCAGGTGGTCTTGTGAGAATCTGAGTCATCTGCTCAAAATTTATTTAAACTCTGTTTGTATATAACCTCACTTGTATCTCAGAATGTAAAGATGCTATTCATATCCAGGTTTGTGGAAGAAAACGGAGGCAGCACATTAGAGACTGCTTTGATCAAATGTCATCTGGAGCCCCAAATAAATCCTAAAATCATTAAAAGGCCCCAGGATGATGCCAAAGGAGATTATTTATCATCAAGGGAACAAATTACATTAAAAACGTCTGTGTTGTGTGCTGTGATTCTCCTCTTAGGAGTTTATTGCTACTTTGTACTCTCCAAAAACATCCAGGATACCACTGGCTATGCTGTGCTTATGGTCTACATGACAGGAAGTTTGCATTGCAGCCTGGACTTGGTACATGGCTTCTTTGATTTTTGACAATCCTAGGAACCTCTCAAGTTACTGGGTGAATTGTTTGAAGAAGCCCACTTAGATATGATACAATTTGCTTTCAAAATCTTGAAAGGCTTCCTTAACTAGCCTTGTACTTATAATGGGTAACTAGTTCAAGATGCAGCCAATTATTTTCAAATTTAGAATGTAGCCCCTTCCTCCTAAAAATATGGTTCACTAAATGCAGCACCAGCATGACCCAGAAGTTTGTGAATAATGCAATATTTCAAGCGCTTGTTTAGTCACTCAGCTATGTCTGATGCTTTTGGACCCCATGGACTGTAGTCTGCCATGCTCCTCTGTCCACAGGATTTCCCAGACAAGAATACCGGTATGGGTTGCCATTCCCTCCTCCAGGGGATCTTCCCAATACAGGCATTGAACCCCATGTCTCTTTCATGGCAGGTGGAGTCTTTACCACTGAAACACCTGGAAAGCCATCTCAAACTCTACTACAAACCTACTGAGTTACAATATGCCTGTTAACAAAATCCTCAGATGAGTTGTGTGCCATGTACCTTTTTGATTAAGAAGCTCTGCACTTAGTCATTAAATGGAATTCACTATTGTAAAAAAAAAACTCCTACATTTTGAGGTTTTAAGTTTAACCCTTAACATTTACATGTTTCTCTAAAGTATCTCAGTTACTTACTTCCTCTACAACTACTTATCACATCAAAATATCATGACATCACTAATGGAATTGGCAGGAGTATTGTTTAACAGTTTGTCTAGGTAATCACTAACTTCATGCATCATATTTTGACAGACTAGAACAGTTGACATAGTCCTAAATTATTATCATGATGATCTACTGCTCTGCCTTTCAGTGAATGTGAACCACTTCTGAAAGTTCTTGCTAATATATACAAAAAGTGATATAATTGCCAAATCAATAACCCATATTCATTTGCTCCAAGAGAGTAAATTTGGAATAATAGCTGCAGCTGGATTTATCATTTCATGAACTTTAAGATGATCCATAGCCATCTTCCAGCTAACCTTCAATGCAGTAGATAATATCGCTCTCAAATACTGAACATAGTATTGCTTTTACTTTGCTTCTCTCTTAGGAAGGGTCAGGGCCAGGGGTTTTCAAATGACTCTTCCTAACAATAATTAAGACAAAACACTCAGTGTTGAGGATTATACTCATTGTGTATAATCCCTCTTAGGAACTAGGGAACTAGCAGAGGGTTGATGAATGAATTTGATGTATCTACCCTAAACACAAAAAACTCTAAATCTTCATGGATCACCAGATGGTCATTGGACTAAATGCTGAGGGATGGACTGTTCAGTGTCAACACAGAAAGCCAGGTCTAATAATCTCCCTAAAACATGGATATTACATTTCCCCAGTGCAGAGTCAACTGATATCTGCTCAGGCCCTCTGAGGAAGACTTAAAGAAAGATTTACAGTATATATTTGTATTTATATATATTTAAAGTCAGATTCTTCTTTAACTGAAATTAGGATATCTTTCAAAGAGCTTTGGGCCTATGAATTTTGGAACTTTTGCAAGGCTTTAATTTTCAATTGCAATCATTCAAATGTGATACCTACTCATCCACTATAGAAGAAAAATTTCCATTATATTGGTCAAGTTTTGTTTTACTACACTGCAACAACCGTTTCTCTATATCCTTGCATTTTACAAATTAAAATCATGGAACACATTTATTTTATTCACTATTCTCCCTAGAAAGAACATGTAATTCTTCTCTTACCTCCACTCACTCATACAGGTATCTGAACTGTGGTTACAAGCCTGGAGGCAATGAGGAGATTAAATGAAAATTGGGGAAGATGGGTGGTCCATTGGAAGGCAACAATCTTAGGAGAGGTGCTCCAGAGTTTCAAGCAGGGAAAGGCTAGTTTCCTTAAAAGTGGGGCCAGAGAGAAGAAAAGAAGCAGATTTCACTACTTTCACTCGGACTGCACTGAGTAATAACATTAGACTAATTTAATTACAGCTTAAATGATTTTCTGGAATGAATAAGAATGTGTCAAAGAAATATATATATATAAATACATATGTATATATATATATATATATATATATATATATATATATATTTCTCTTTGGGAAGAGATGGAAATTCAGAGGAAATTTTTATATATTTTTGCTATTTTCAAAATTTCTGCTTACAATAAAGATTAATATGTCTGCAGAGGACTTCCCTGATGGTCCAGTGGCTAAGAATCTGCCTGCCACTGCAGGGGACACAAGTTTGATCCCTGGTCCAGGAGAATTCCATATACCACAGAGCAGCTAAGCCTGTGCACTACAACTATGAACCCCATGCTCTAGAGCCTGAGAGTAGTAACTTCTGAGCCCGTGAACCACAGCTACTGAAGCCTGTGCACCCTAGAGTCTCCCCTCTGCAATGAGAAGCCACCACAATGAGAGGCCTGAACAGTGTAACTAGAGGGCAGCTCTCACTCACTGCAACTAGAGAAAGCCTGTACACAGTAGTGAGGACCAAGCACAGCCAAGGATAAACAAATAAATAAAATGTATTTTTAAAATGTATCTGCAGAAATAATAAATAGAATTGATTATGATATGCTGCTATATTAGCTATATTTACTAAGAAGACAGAAGCTATATATTAAAATCTTTCTCTTATAAATGTGCTTCATTTTATTTTCAGGAATAAATAAGATTCTTATTTTCTTTACCAAATAAGTAAATTATAATTAGCCCATTACCTGAAATAGCCATAAGACTAAACTTACATATGTTCAAATAATTATTTTCTCAATAAGATGTCTTTACATAAGGTAAAGTTGAAAATAATGAGCAATCTTATACAGGTACTCAAATTTATCAATATTATTAACATTTAACATGAGAGATCTCTATAAAATAATTGTAGCATCTTACATGTCTATTTTCCACCTCTTTTCTGACAGTTATGCAGATAAACAAACAAACAAAAAAAGCAAGCAAATAAGTAAGGCAAATAAGGCTATGTAATACCCCTGGCCACAGCATAAAGAGTAACAAAACAAGCCTAGAAGTCTCAATTTACACACAAAGTTTGCAAATAAATACTTGAAATCAGCAGCATCAGTTGGAAGTTCAGTGAAAGCTGAGTGAAACCAGGATTGGGTACAAAATTAGGAAACACAAAATCATTGCCAGAAATCAAGGCACTCACCTAACTGAAGAAATTCTCATTTGAGCACTGCCATGATGGAAATCAAATGGAAAGAGTTTTAAAATGTACAGAAGCAGAGGAAGAGCCTTGGGAAGGCACCGTTTTTGAGGCAGGAAGAAAGACGGCAGGGTATAACTGTTAAAAGAATGAAACACCCACTCCTTAAGAAGAACAGAACACAAAACTGCTTAGAACTCGCTAGGCTCAAGATGACAGAAGATTCAACTCCCAGTAGTCCTTGAGCTTTATTATGCATTTATTGTAATATATTAGCATATGCTAAATGTGCACCCATAGGTGCCACGATCATAAAAGGCCAAAAAGTGGAAAGTGGAAATCCCCGTCACTTAACCAAAATAGTTGGAACAATCCTCCTGCTTGTTAGCCTATGAAATTACCCAGTCCATAAAAACTGACAACCCTGCAGCCTGTGGCCTTTTGCTCTCTGAGAGGATTCACTCTCTGAGTGTGTATCTCTTTAAATAAGCCTGCTTTTGCTTTACTATGGCTGCTGGTGAAGTCTTTCCTGTGCAGAGTCAGGATCCTCACTTGGTGGCCATCCCAGGGACACACGTGAGACCTGGGACAGGACCATCCTCTCACATCCTATTTTCCTGAAACACTTCTACTTTGAGAGAGGCTCCTCTTTCTGAGGAGCACCTTTTCAAGACTTGGTATTGGTATAAGTAAAAGATAAAACACAAATGTTTATTAAAGTCCAAAAAAAGGCATTACTTACAGTTATGTTTAGATTTGTCATTTATTTACTTATTTTTGGCTGTGCTGACTTTGTTGCTGCTTGGACTTTGTCTAGTTGTAGTGAGCGGTAGCTGCAGTGTGTGGACGTTTCATTGTGGTAGTTTCTCTTGTTGCAGATCACAGGGTGTGAGGCAAGTGGGCTTCACTAGATGCTGCACGTGGGCTCAATAGTCGTGGCTCCTGGGCCCAGAGCACAGGCTCAATAGCTGTGGCGCAGAGGCTTAGTTACTCCAAGGTATGTGGGATCTTCTCGGACCAGGGCTTGAACCATGTCTCCTGCATTGGAGATTCTTTACTATTGAGAAGGCCCTGGATTTGTCATTTCTTAAGTAATGAGTCCATTTACTTTGCTTGATCTTAAAGGTTATCATCTCTAACTGCCTGTTACAGTTTACCTATTATTTAGCCATGGAAAAGTAATTTCTCAGACTTTGGCCAAGTAAACTAGAAGAGACCACCAAACTAAGAACAATAAAGGTCCATTAACAACCAAAAAATAAGAAAGAAAAGAAACAAAAAGAGAATCTTAAAGTCAAGAAGTACCCCCAAGCCTTTACATTTTGCATGTCTTGTCCATAAATTTAAAAGAAAGAATACTTTGAAACTTTGAAATCTCGAAATCCTCCCAAACCCCCAAGCCTTTTACACACAGACAAGTGTTTGGATGACCTAGGAAAACTCCAGATATTTCAAAATAAAAAGGAAGAAAAACTCAGGCATTATCCATATAATTTTAATTTTAAATGAAAATTTGAATTAAAATAATTCAGCTGGTGAAGTAATCCTCCTCAAAAACCTAACATAATACTGATCGTGAATTAAATGTTACTAAAAATTAGCATTTGTTGATAGAGAATGATTCTAATTTGAAATTCAAATTTATAAACAAATGAACAAAAACTTGGGATGGATGATATTATCATTTATTAAATTTAAAAGATTGAAGAAAATGACAGAAGTTCTCTCAGAAGTTAAAACTAAATACAACAGGAGGATGGGATGAATTGAGAGATGGACATATATATACATATATATATATATACAGAGATATGTATAAAATGGGCTTCCCTGGTGGCTCAGACGGTAAAGACTATCTGCAATGTGGGAGACCCAGGTTCAATCCCTGTGTCAGGAAGATTCCTTTGAGAAAGAAATGGCTACCCATTCCAATATTCTTGCCTGGAGAATTCCAAGGACAAAGGAGCCTGGTGGGCTATAGTCCACGGGGTTGCAGAGTCAGATACAACTTAGCAACTAACACTCTAATGTTTAGCACTGGGAACTCTAACCAATGATCTGTGGTGACCTAAATGGGAAGGAAATCTAAAAAAGAGGGGATATATGCATACGTATAACCAATTTACTTTTCTGTAAGAAGAAACAAACACAACATGGTAAAGCAACTATACTCCAGAGCAAATTTCACAAAATTAATATAAGAAGTTCAAGATAATTAGATATAACTGCAAATATACCCTTGTAGCTCAGTTGATAAAGAGTCTGCCTGCAACGCAGGAGACCAGGCTTCGATCCCTGGGTTGGGAAGATCCTCTAGAGAAGGAAATGGCAACCCACTCCAGGATTCTTGCCTGGAGAATCCCATGGACAGAGGAGCCTGACAGGCTACAGTCTATGTGGTTGCAAGAGTCAGACACGACTGAGTGGCTAAGCACATTAAGCACACAGCAAATATACAGAAAGTAGAGTTTTACAAAAGCAAAATAAAAAGGTAAAAATTATCAATGAGAAAGTCATTGAGAAGGCAGACATTCATCATCTATATAATTGGCACTCTTAAAAAGAAAGCTAAATAATGTTTGAAAACTTTGTCTATCTTTTTTCTCTCTCTTGATAAGAGTATATATTGAGAGTTTTTTTTTCTCTTCAATATAAAGAGATACATTTTCTTTTCCAAACACCCAGGCAAATTAATAGAGTACACTTATAATTTAAACAATATTAATCTGAGACAAACATTTTCATAAACAACAGATAGTAACAACAATGGAAGAATACTTTCAAGAGAGTGAAGAGAAGAATGTGTGATCCGTGATTTTATATTCAGTCAAGGGGCTTTTCAAAAATCAGTACTAAAAACAAAAATCATATTTGAATCATGGGACAACTGAGGAGTAACAAACAAGCAACCTATAAGAATCTATGAGAGAATGAGCTTTATCCAAGCAAAAGCTGACTGAAGAATTTTGGGCAAATAATTTGTGATAAATTTTGAATACCTAATCTTGCAAATGTAAGAGTAAAGCAAAGTTTAGGACAAGTAATAATAACATAGTAAACTGTGTATGTTCTGAGGTATCAAATAACATAACGAACACAAATAGAAGGAGAAAGTGGAAAGGAAAAACACTTCATCTCACTAATTGATGCACAAGTAATAAATGGACATAGATGATTACATTTTAAATGAGAAAAACAGTTATATTGAAATAAATTCACACTTGGATGCAAGAGAGGCTTTATTCTTGTGAAGACAGGTGTCAATTGAAGCTCCACTGGATAGAATTCATTTACATGTGTATAAATGAGAATTATTTTGTATAGATATGTGTTATCTGCAACTCACACCACTGTAAAATAGCTCAAAGGCAACTGACAAATCAGATAGCTCCAAAAGGATGAGCTCTATTAATACATTTTTCATTAGAGCTGCCCAGCTACATTTTTGTTTATTCTGTCTTAACAGCATTTCTTCTTTTTTAAAAATCAAAATAATTCCAAACAAATATTATTCTTGATTGAAAAATAAATAAGGCTTTATTATGCATGTACTGCATATTTAAAGAGATGCAGCAAGAGCATTAATTTACCTGTGCGCCTTATATTTGCTATGCTGAATGTTTTCATAGGGCTCTCATGTTTGACTTTTAAAAACCTCTATTTGCTTTCACAAAACTAGGAAGCCAAGCTCAATAGACTTCAGATTTCACCTGCAGAGTTTATAACTTGTGTAAATTTCTCCCTTCTTGAAATCCTCAAAAATGTTCTTAAGATCCTTACTTACCAGGAAGTAATCTCTTACCATCTACAATGCTGAGAATCTTTAATTTGCATATACCTGATGATATATAATGTGGAACATCTTTTCACTTATTTATTTTCCATCTGTGTATTTTCTTTGATAAAATGTGTGTTCAAGTTTTTGGCTATTTATTTATTTATTTCTAGCTATTTGTCTTCTTATTGTTGGGTTTTAAGAGTTATTTTGAATAGCAGTCTTTTATTGGATAGTGAAAACTGCTCAGCCATTCGACTCTATGCGACCCCATGGTCTGTCTGTGGGATTCTCCAGGCAAGAATACTGGAGTGGGTTGCCTTTCCCTTCTTCAGGGAATCTTTCTGACCCAGGGATTGAACCCAGGTCTCCTGCATTGAAGGCAGATTCTTTACCATCTGAGCTACCAGGGAAGCCCTTTATTCGATATATCTTTTGCAAATATTTTCTCCCAGTGTGGCTTGTCTCATGCTCTTGACAATGTCTTTTCAGAAAAAAAAAATAATTTTAATGATATCCACCTTATCAATGGTGAAGGAAACTGGCCACCCACTTCAGTATTCCACAGCCAGAGGAGCCTGGTGGGTGGGCTATAGTTCACGGGGTCACAAAAGAGTCAGACACAGACCAGAAAAACCAACAGACCCTTGAGTAAACTTTCATGTTTGCCTCTGTAGTTATCAAGGTCCTTGTATGAAGATCTCAACCTATGAATGTACCTAATTTGTAGATATTGTTGATATCCCACATGACCTCCAATGGCTTCTCTCTATACTTTTTTTAAGAGGTGGGAGTATTAATCCTTGCTAAACACAACCTCTATGCATCCAATTTTACGAGTGGTTCAATCCTAGGTTGAGAAGATCTGTGGGAGGAGAATGTGGCAACCCACTCCAGTATTCTTGTCTGGGAAATCCCATGGACAGAGCAGTCTGATGGACTGTAGGTCACAAAGAATCAGATACTACTGAGCAGCAGCAGCTTATCAATTATTTTACTTCATGATTTACATTTTTGGTAAAAAGGATCGCCATATCCAGGTTATCTAGGTTTTCTCTTAACTTCTAGGAGTTTTGTAGTTTTGCATTTCCATTTGGATCTATGAGCCAAATTGAGTTAATTTGGGGGAGGGATGCAAGGTCTGTGCCTAGATTTATTAATTTTTTTGGCCTGTTGATGTCCATTTGTTTTAGCACCATTTGTGCAAGAGACTTTGTTCCATTGTATTGCTTTTGCTCCTTTGTCAAAGATCAGCTGACAATATTTTTAGCTTATTTTGCTTCCTCTGTTCTGTTCCATATCTATTTGTCTTTCTTTTCATCAGTACCAAACTGCTTTGATTACTTCAGCTTTATTGTAAGTCTTGAAGTCAAGCAGTTTCTGGCCTCCAACTTTGTTATTCTCCTTCGATATTGTGTTGGTCTTTCTGGGTCTTCTTCCTCTCTCTATAAAATTTAGAATCAGTTTATCAATATTGGTAAATTAACCTTCTGGGATCCTGTTAAGGATTTCATGAAATTTATAGATAAAATTGGGAAGAATAGACATTTTGAAAATACTTAAGTCTTCCTGTCCATGGACATAGAGTATCTATTTATTTTTAAATTTTTCATCAAAATTCTGCAGTTTTTCCACTACAGATTTTAAACATATTTTGTTAGATGTATATCTGATTATTTATGCTTTTATTTTTGGTGCTAGTATAAATGACACTGTGTTATTTTAATTCCAGTTTCTACTTGTTCATTTCTGTTATGTAAGAAAAACAACTGACTTTTGTATATTAACTTTGTATCCTGCAACCTTGCTACAATCGCTTAACAGTGATTTTTTTTAAAACAATTCTTTTGGATATTCTACATAGATGATCTTGCCACCTATGAACAGAAAACAGTTTCATTTGTCCTTTCTCACTCTGTCTACCTTTGTTTTCTCTTTCTTGAATTACTGCATTTGCAAAGACAACACCTACCATGATGTTCATCTAGGAATGAAAGGAGACATCCTTGTCTTGTACCTAATCTTAGTGGAAAGCTTCAAGTTTCTCACCATTAAATATGATGCTAATTGTAGGGTTTGTCTAGTCACATATAAATTGTAAATGTTGCATTTCAGTTTTCAAAAGCAAGATCTATTAAATAGTGATGGGTTGGAGATGACTTCAAAAGAAAGAGAAAGAACTTTCTTATATGTTCAGAATATAGAACATTAAAACCTTGCCATAACTAACCAAATAAATTACATAATCAAATTTCCTTCATCAGTCCATTAGACTATGTGACTGATTCTTGGCTCTTGGGTTAACACTAACTCTAAAGAGAGTTGGAAATCCTGACAGCATAGTGGTATGATCTGAATGCTGTCTAAGCCGTAACATCAGGAGTATATATCCAGAATCTATTCTTTGAAATGTCTTGGTTTAAGGTACCTGATAGGGTCCTTTTCACAGGGCTTTGACATGGTCTTTATTTGATGAAGAAAGAAACTCTGATCTGTAGTTGATTGCAAGGCCTTAAGTCAGCATCAGAGTAAGATAAAAATCCATGTGTAAATGGCAGATGTTAAACAGTCATTGCTAATAAATCACTGATCATTTTTTTGTGAACATTATGAAAAATCTTCACAATAAAAATAATGCAAGTGACAAGGAAATGCGTATTTCTGTAGCATGCAAAATTAGGTAAAATAGTGATTTCCTCAAAATTTGACAAGATATCATTAAGGGCAATGATTAAATGTATTTTCAAATTCAATGAATATTTAAATGGATTTATAAAATTTGATGAACATAATTTTATAGAGGAAAATTGTTGACATATAATGTAAAATAATCCTGAAGCATTAAAAACATAAAATATCAAGAACATAACCAAAAAAAGAGAGAGAGAATATACCAAGAATATATCAAAAACGATTCAGTAAGTCTGGATAAGAATCCAAACATCTGAATTTTTATAAAATATTATAGATAATTTAGACCTGCATTCCTAATGAGAAAGAACTAGCTTAGAAAAGGCTAAATTTAAATTAAAAAATTGGTTGAAACTGAGATCTCAATCTCAAGGTTGAGATCAAGATATCATTTTTAACAACAACTGATATTATGTCTGGTAACATTTGACTCATTCTCTAAAATCAAGCAACCAACCACCAAGACTACTAACAGAAAGATTATGAACACTGATGGTGTCTGGGAAATTCCCTGTTGTCTCAGTAATAGTGAAGGATGTGATATGTTATCCTACTTGCACAGCTATAGCTAGAGAAAAAAGTTATTTATTGATTCAAATAGATCAACAGCCTAGTAACACAATGGCCTCAGTCCTGGACCCCTTAGTTCCAAAGGTCATGTATGAGAGGATTACAGGATGAAGATGAGGGACTGAAAACCTCTTCTCTATTTTTATACAGAAGAGAGATTTCTGCCCCTCCAGGGAGCAGTGATAAAGAGTCTGTTTGCCAATGCAGTAGACATAGGAGACAGAGGTTTGATTCCTGGGTGGGGAAGATCCCCTGGAGGGGAAAACGGCAGCCCAATCCAGTATTCTTGGTGGGATAATCCCATGGACAGAGGAACCTGGCAGGCTACAATCCATGAGTTTGCAAAGAGTCAGACACAACTCAGGACAAGGAAAAGCACTACTTCCATACCAAAAACAAACAAACAAACAAACAAAACAAAACCCAGAACTACTACTGTTTGATGCTTGAAGGAAAGGATTTTCACCCTAATCTTTTTTAGATATGTAAATAAATCCTTCTAAGATCCAGGTAAACAGGAGTATAACAAGATTTTCCAAGTTACAGATTCCTAATTCTGAGGTTCATCCCTTCTGAGATGTAAGTATCTATGTGTTTCATCCCTTCTTGGACCTTAACTTAAGACCCAGTACAAGCTGTCATCACAGGACTGTCTAGGGGATATAACAGAAGCTTATTATCCTTTCCTGTCAGAGCATAGACAGATCATAAATGACAGATCATAGACAGAGCATAAAAGACAAATCAGAGATTAATGACTAAAGATCTAATCTCTCATGGTATATGAACATGAAAATATTTCTGGGAGAAGTGAAACTAAGCATTCTCTAGCTTCATATCATACACATTTCATGTTTCAGGAGTCTAGGGCACTTTTACGAGCACCAAGAAATACAAGGAAATGATATTCCCCCACATTCTCATAAAAGGTAGTTTACAAGAATAATGTTATTTATTTGATCAGTAATCTGTATACATTTAGTAAAACCACATCCAACTAAAATAATCATTATAAGTAGAATAAAAAGTGTTTTTACCTTAAATTAATTAATTATACAAGGCATAGTTATTTTTATTAAGCCAGAGTTAGTAAATTTTTTGGTCAGTTTTACCCAATTTGGGGCTTCCCTGATAGTTCAGATAGTAAAGAATGTGCCTGCAATGCAGAACACCCTGGTTTGAGTCCTGGGTTGGGAAGAAAAATTTACAGTCCTTAAGGTTTCTGGGTTAGTTTACATAAAAATGCTTTCTTTATCTTTTAATTATAGTATATTTAACTTGTAGAAGTAGAATTTCATTATCTGCGAATTTTAGAAGTGTAATGCTTATATGAGTGCTTATTTTTCTTGGTAAGTCCATTAGAACAGCTCTCCTTTAACAGAACATATAGGCTAGCTGCTTAATATTTTCCAGACATAAGAAAATATTACATATTTACACTATGAGATGCTAAAATCTTTATGAATTACAGAGATGCTTATAGACAAAAAGATAAACATATAGTTGTAATTTTATACTTTCATCCTTGAGTCAATAGCAAGCATAAAAACACAGATGTTCACCAATTAAGATATGAAAAATTTGTTCATTTTTATTTTTTGTTGTTGTTTAGTTGCTAAGTCATATCTGACTCTTTTGAAACCCCATGGACTATAGCCCACAGTAATCAAAATTTTTGATGGATTTGAACTCAAACTAGACATGTTTGAGTCTATTAACCCAACAAAAAGGACTAATAAGCCACTTCTCTCCCACTTCTATCAAGCAGGTAATAGATCTCTATAAACCACTAACACATCTTTACAGAAATCATAAAATGAGAAAACTATAGACCCAGATTCCTAATTACTGCTTGTGACTCACTGACCATAAAAGAGAGAGAGAGAGAATACATGGGAAAGAAAATAGAAATCAAAGAAACAATAAAATTCTGTCACTATTTGGATTCGCCTCAAGGAGTCAAGGTGTCTCAGCTTAGTAGCCCGTCGGAAGCAATCTAGTTCTAGCAGGTGAATGAAACACTGGGCATCTCAGTAGCAGACTTCTAAAATTTTTTAAAAATAAATTTCCAAAAAAATAAAATAAAATTATGACTCTCATACATATAGATTTATTTAACTCAGCATTAAAGAAGCAGCCAGGGAGCTTTTGCAGCCAATTCAAAAGAGAATTGAAAGAAACACAACTTTATTTTGAGTGAAGAATATTGAAATGAATTTACAAATGGACTAAAAACTGGCTTTTTTCAAGAGTAGCAGGGAAGGAAGTAGGGAAAATCAACTGAATCTCCACTGAACAAAACTCATTTGCATTTTCAAAGATCAGAATTAGTTTGCATAACTTTCAGTTACCTACAGATTTAAAAGTTGTAAATTAAAGGCAATCAAAGTCTAGAATCAGTTAATCAAAAAGGATGACCTTGAATCAGTTCATAGTATTCTATTGGAGACACCTAACAATCTTTTTTGCTAATGTCTTCACAGGGTACATAACTAAATAAAAATTGTGCTCTGGTATGCATCTAGCAACACTGTTGAACAGCTTAATATCAATTTGATTCTTACAATTTTTAAATAATACACTTTTGTTTCTAGGGAGTTTAATCTACTCTTTTATTTTGTATTATTGATATTTTAAGGAGTGCACTCCTTATATTTTTTGTTCTTAGAGTTCAGTACAGTGGGTCTAGTTGTAAGGTTTTGCTTCTCTCTCAGCTATTTCTGGCTGGTATGAATGGCTAAAAGATACTACTACATTTAGCCAACATGTTCTCACAGATTCATTTTTTTACTTCCTAAAATCCATGCATCCCAGCCAATTCTATAGTTTCCCTATGGTAACTTGAGGGGCAAGAAAGTAGTGTCCTTCAAGTGCTGACACTACCAACACTAACTAGAAAGCTGTAAATTAAGCTTGTTATTCAAGTGGACAAATATGCAAGAGTCTGTGAAATGAAATCAGTCACTGACTATATATATGTGTATATATATATGCATATATATATAATTAAAGGAAAGGAAAGTCTTTTGAACTTAATGGAAAATAACTTCTGTGATAGATCTCATTTTCTGTTCAAGATTCATCATACCAAATAGCATAAATCATTATGTATGAAGGTAAATATTTTAGATCTATTTTGGCAATGACTTTCAATAATAATATTTGAGAGCTGTCTATAAAGGGAAGAAATTTTCTCTCAAGGCATAGACATAATGATGCTGAAATGTCACATGTAAAAGAAAAAATCAATATTATCTGAATCATTCATAATATTAATATTCAAATACACCACAAACTTCAAGATCTGAGATGAAATGTAAAACTTATTATCACAAAATGCCTATTTTAGTGTTCCTAAACCATCTATTTTGTAAGATTTTGACAGCAGACTGATTGTCTGGAACCTTTGGACACATATAAATTGGGTGAACTTAATAAATTACATCAGCTTTGTTCCTCTGTTTATTACTGTTGTTTAGTTGTGAAGTTGTGTCCCCTCTTTTGGGACACCATGGACTGTAGCTGCACTCCAGTGTTCTTGCCTGGAGAGCCCCAGGGACGGAGGAGCCTGGTGGGCTGCCTTCTCTGGGGTCGCACAGAGTCGGACACGACTGAAGTGACTTAGTAGCAGCAGCAGAACTGTAAACTCACCAGGCTCCTCTGTCCATGGGATTCTCCAGTCAAGAATCCTGGAGTGCGTTGCCATTTCCTTCTCCAGGGGATCTTCCTGACCCAGACACTGAACCCGAGTCTCCTGCACTGCAGTTGGATTCTTAACCACTGAGCCACCAGGGAAGCCCATTCCTCTGTTTATTTACTATAAGTTAAATGTGAAATGAATAGGACCTAATTCATAGAGTGGTGGTGAGGGTTAAACGATTTCACATATGCAAAAATTGTTTCCAAAAGGTCTAGCACATAATAGAATGTTATAAACATGTGACTACTACATTATTATTCTATGACTCCAGTGCACAGCATAATTATACGTTCAAATATGCAAAATGTATGTAATTAGGCATTATAGAGCAATAACAATAAATTTAGAGAAAGCTTATAGGTATAGCATTGAAAATCTGCTCCTAGATGTACACATTTCCAACACAGAAAATCTTGGAAATAAAGAATTATAAGACAATAATATTCACAGAACTGTATGGATGTTAGTTACTTGGGAGGAGGAAGTTATATTATCCAATATATTTTAAATAGGAGTCATAAAAGAGAATAAAACAATCATTATAACTGTGTTTTAATATTGGCATATTTTGTTTAAGTTGAAATAAAAGCTATTTAAAACTTTAAAAGTGTGAAATTACCCTTGCCCTTTGAAGTGGTAGTTTAATGTAAATGTAAGAATTAAAAGGTGACTAACCATGTATTACTTTTTCATATTTGTCAGCTTAATCCAGTTGGGTAGTTTAGAAATTCTGTCACAGATGTCTGAAATTGTTAAAATTAGCATGTTTTATCTGCAGAATGCAGAATGTTCATTTACATAAAATTGGTTCATTTCTAACACAATGTAGCTAGGAAAGTATGTTTTTATAAAATATATTTAAAGTAGTTGAAACACTTTCTGGGAAAATTATTTGAGGGGAAAATGCATAGAATTTCTGATATATTCACCATGATTTATCCCAGCAGGGCCAAATTCACACTCTTACTAGTTTATGATAGTTATTGAACCCTGTTTTAAAGGAAAGATTACTATTATCATGAAAACAGGGTATTAAGATTTATCAGCAGTGTAAGTAATTGGGTTAGGCTGCTTTTGATGAATACCTCTCTATCTATCCATTTTCTAGAATATCCATTTCAAAAAGCATCATGAACTGTTATTTTGTGAAACAACTTTTAAGTATTTTGAGCAATGAGGCATTCAGTCATATGAAAAGTAAGTAAGTAATTTTGTAAACTTATCTCTTTTTAGTAAAAAAAATTAAAATAAAACTGATCAAGAAGTACAGATATGTAATAAATTCACACCAATCAGAGAGAGAGAGAGGAAGTGAGGGAGAGATTGGGGAAAAAGAAAGGGAAAAAGCTAAGAGAAAGGTGAAATTAATTTCAGCGTAAACAATTTCTAAGTGGAACTGTTTTAACAATCTATATTGAGTTTATGCAGGAACATTTTCAGATATTATGTTCACAATTGGTTTGATTTTACTTTGAAAAACCAAAAATTAGTACCAGAGTAAGATAAATATGTAAATTTCTCTCTATATTAATGCTGATTTATATTCCAAGCATAAGATTTTCTGCTTTCAATCCATTTTCTTTCAAGACTCTATTTGAGTATCAAACTGCCATATAGACCCCTCAGTAATCCGTGCCATACAGTCATGCCATGTAGTAATCCTATTTGCCTGTGAGCCTGTTGAGGCACAGTCTTATTAATAATAAATTGTACATGTGCCACAGCCACATTTGATTAGCCCATGGAAAGACACTTGACCCAAGGGCAGCCAGGCCATAAAGCATGAAATCATCACTAAAGAGAAATCTGGTTTGAATAGCTTTGAAAGAACAGTGAGCAGCAGGGCCATTTTGAATATTACTCTTAAAAATTTGAATGGGTACTAGTGCAGATTTCGCAGTGAACATTAAACTGCAAAAGTCATGAAGCTGAAAATGGCATGAGGACCAGGTAGTATCCAAAGTATTGACTAAATCAGATGTGAAGAAGCAGAAGCAATTATGTGAAGAAAACACACATAGCAAAGTGTGGCAGAAGGTAAGTGCCCAGGTAGAGGTGAGCTCTATCTGAGAAGTGGTGAAGTGATGCTAACGTTAGAAGCCAGTGCAGAAAATCATAAACTTCGTTTCTGAAGCCCCTGCTTGCTTGTTATTCTCCAGTCCTGCTCTGTCTTCTTTCAGTCCACCCACCTTCATTGAAATGCAATGTATTTTACTAACATGCATATTCTTTAATCCTTGCTTGCACTGGAATATAATTCCCATGAAGGCAAATTTGTGGGCTAGTTCTTTTCACAAATTCCAGAATATGTCTAGGATATAGTAAATGCTCAGTAAGTAATATAAAGATATAAAGTAGAGGGTTGAATAGCATTCTGATGTTAATAGTTCTAAATCTAACTTGGTTTGCAGTTGTTTTTATTTGCAGGGGTTATATTTTTAAGGATATTTCTAAATCACATTAAATAATTCTGTGTGACTTCTTCTTAATTACACACATTTTATTATATAATTTATTTATTTATTATAGATTATTTATTATTTATTATATTATTCATTTTAAATTATTTATTATAAAATTACTGTCTGGATTATTTACACTTCCCCAGAGGATATTATTTCAAAAATTATTTCACCATATTTCTTGCTTATCCTCATATACCTAAATAATACTAAATGGCAGTTTTAGATCCTTCCTGTTTTGGCTTTACAATTTCAGTTATTATTTACTAACTTTAACTGTGGACATTTTTTTTTTCTTTTTGGAAATGTTTATGAGAAGTATATTAATTTTTTTTCTTTTCTTATTGTTTTTGCCATACATTGTCATGATATCACCATGGGTTTACATATGCTTCCCCTCCGGAACCCCCCTCCCTCCTCCCTCCACCCCGGGGAATCTCGCTGCACCAGCCCTGAGCATCAATCCTGGGCTGGCGATTGATTAGACACATGACAATTAACATGCTTCAATGCCCTTCTCCTATATCATCCCACCCTTACCCTCATCCACAAAGTCCACGAGTCTATTCTATACATCTGCATTCCTTTTGCTGTCTTGCATGTTGGGTTCTCGTTACCGTCTTTCTAAATTTCATATATATGCGTTAATATACTGTATTGTTGTTTTTGCTTCTGGCTTACTTCACTCTGGATAATGGGCTCCAGTTTCGTCCATCTGAGTAGAATTGCTTCAAATGAATTTTTTTTTAATGCTGAGTAATATTCCATTGTGT
>ML663008.1:10983668-11026252 GCA_007570785.1 Antilocapra americana | reverse complement strand
CCTTGCATCCCTGGGATAAAGCCTACTTGATCATGATGTATGATCTTTTTGATGTGTTGTTGGATTCTATTTGCTAGAATTTTGTTGAGGATTTTTGCATCTAAGTTCATCAGTGATATTGGCCTGTAGTTTTCTTTTTTTGTGGCATCTTTGTCGGGTTTTGGAATTAGGGTGATGGTGGCCTCATAGAATGAGTTTGGAAGTTTACCTTCGTCTGCAATTTTCTGGAAGAGTTTGAGTAGAATAGGTGTTAGCTCTTCTCTAAATTTTTGGTAGAATTCAGCTGTGAAGCCATCTGGTCCTGGGCTTTTGTTATTTACTAACTTTATTTACTTTATTTATTTTATTTATTTACTTTATTTACTTAATTTACTTAATTTATTTACTTTATTTATTTATTTATTTAATTTACTAACTTTATTTACTAACTTTAACTGTGGACATTGTTTTTACCACTACCTTTTTATTTTGTTTGCTTCTTTCTGTGGTGTAAATAATTATATCTTTCAATTTAAATTTCTAGTAAACTTCTAATAAATTTCTGATGCAATTTTCCCCCAAGAGTTGTTTTTATTCTCAGAATATTTCTTTAAAAAATCATTTTGTTCAAATTATAGAGAAATAATAAGCAGATTATAAATAAAAGTTAAATGACTACAAACAGTTTTCAAGCTGTATCCTGGCTCGGATGGCGATAGGAATCTGGTGTTCTCTTTTTCAGACTTGCCTCCTTCATCAGCGTTCCATTATGCTTTTGAGGTCTCCTTGGGTTTCAAAAGAAAAGATTCTGAGACATGATATAGACATATTCAAAAAACTTTTTGTAAGATGTTTAAATAAAACACATTCCTTATGAAATAAACATAATATTCTTTTGGAAAGTTAATACAGCTACCAAAACAAATAATTCAGATTTAAGAATGAGGCTTATCTTTTGAAGTGAAAGTGAGTCACTCAGTCCTGTTGAATTCTCTGTGACCCCGCGCCATATAATCCATGGAATTCTCCAGGCCAAAATACTGGACTGTGTGCCTTTCCCTTCTCCAGTGGATCTTCCCAACCCAAGAATCAAACTGGGGTCTCCTGCTTTGCAGGCAGATTCTTTACCAACTGAGCCACAATGGAAGCCCAAGAATACTGGAGGGGGTAGCCTATCCCTTCTCCCGACTCAGGAATCAAACCGGGGTCTGCTTTAGTGCTGGTGGATTCTTTACCAACTGAGCTATCAGGGAAGCCCCAAACATACAATTAAAAGAAATGCATGACAGTAATACTGTGATTAAAATTAATTTTATAGGGATAGTAAAATTGCAATAAAATCACAAAGTTTTTAGATTTGTTTCTAAGCAGGATATTGGATTTCTGTAATTTTTCATGGCTTCTCACTTACATGCAAGCTTCTTCACACTCATTTTTTTTTTTTTTTTTTTGCTATTTTCTCCAAAGTTTCAAATCCCAGCTTGCAAGTCCTGACCTTTTGTAGTAAAAAAGAAGATTTGAGGAAAGATTTGAATTTATGTTTGTGGAAATAATAAAAGAAAACTTGCATGTAAGTGGAAAGATTTCAGCTTCAAGCCCAATAAACTCATCCCACTTATCCAAACATATTTCCTGAATTCTTCCTTGTCATAAACCATTAGTAAAGACAGATCTGGAGAAAGATGCTCCACTTATATTCTTTTAAAAGGCCTTCTTGGGCAGAGGTTTTTAATCTGCTTCCCAATAGGCCCTTTCTGTGATTTGTCTGCCCCTTATTTGTTGGCCATGTTGATGGTTGGATGGCATCACTGACACAATGTACATGAATTTGAACAGACTCCAGGAGATGGTAAAAGACAGGGAAGCCTGGCATGCTGCAGTACATGGGGTCACAAAGAGTTGGACTGAACAATAACTTCTGTTTTTTGATACGATGTTTAATAATTTGGGCATTATGTTTAATGGCAATTTCTAGATTATCTTCTAAAATCAAAGATTCTGGCTACATAGGACATGCAGTTCCATAAGTGAGTGACCGACAGGGTCCTGAATGCCAGCTTCCTCCTTTACCTCAGGAAGAGGCATTTGCTGTACAGTCCTTGCTCTGTAACAACAGAGGTACAATGCGGTGGTCACTATAAACGCTCCTGGCTGCACCTGTAGGCATTGTGGCGTGCTTGCGAATCTTAGTCTACAACTTTGATTTTAAAATATTTGTAAAGTGAGATCTAGAAGAGTTACGTAACTCTGTGCCCATTTTTAGAGAGCTAGACAATGAGAAGTTAGAGCTTCTGTGCCCCAAACTTTAATATTTATTGGATATAATTTCATCTTGTTGAATATAATAATTGCATTTTATTAAAATTATTACTTTATTTGAAACTTTACATTTGATGATGTTTTAATATTACTACAAATTCCCTCAAAGTGTAGCTGCAATCAATGTATGTTTGTGTAAGCAGCATGACCTCTCAAAATTTTCTTCTTTAGGCCACTAAGTGGAATTCACTACTTTTTATATACACACTAATTCTCTGCTAAATTTTGTACATTTCTCCACTGTATTCAGAATTATCTAGAATAAAAAAGTCAATAAAATAAAACAAATATGTATATTGGGTATGATTTAAGTCCAAAAATAAACTTTATTATCAATAATATGTTAAATGTAATAAAGCAAAAAATATTAATGAAAATATGACTCTATTTTTTGCTTCTATAATGTTGCTCAACTTCAGTTACATACTGAATCAGCTAATGTAGGTTCTTCTAATTTTCTTTCCATCAAAAGTTTCCTGATATTTTCCAATAGGCAAATCTACTGTCTATTTAGAATCATGATTATCCCACTATGTTCTTTGAAACTTTTTCATATACTTCCTAGTTCAATAAAGTGTAAGACATGAACCAGAATCAGTCAAAGGGTGATATAAATTTTGAGACAATGTTAGTTAAGGGTGATGAAAGACAGTTGTGCTTTTTTTTTTTTAATTTATACAACTAAACATCGCATAGGGTAATTTGCATTTTAAAGGGACAGTTTTGGAGAAAACCTTTTAGAATGTTGTTTATAAATGTCTTTAGGTAATTACTTTGAGCATAGAAAGTTTCCCAAAAATCTTTAAAGTTTACTCAAATAATTTTTTTTCATTTAGCCAATTTTTAAATAGAGTTTATATAGTACTGGTGGTTTTAATGATCTCAAGAGAAATTAGGATAAATACCAACTTATGCACCAATTTTAAAAACTCTGTCAATAGAAATTGCGATTATTATTAATTATATATTTTGCAACTGACATAATAGGAGATTGCTGGAAAATATGCTTAGCATCTTTTCCACACTTTAGTTTTTTAAAATATCCTACAAATCTCTCTTATAAAAGTCAAAGATAGTTAATAATCCGTATTGAACAAAGATGTAAAATTGCACTTGATGGATATAAACTAAAACATTACTCTGTGTCATTTTGAACAGGTTTTTAAATGAAGACATTTGCATTTTTAGTTTTCAAATACACTTTATCTTTTCAAATATACTGAAATACTATTAGCATGAAATAAGAAGATATTTTAAGAAGGCATAGAAGTAATTGACTTGCATTTTAGTAACATGAGGGAGTTTAAAAGATTGCATTTTCCTTCTATGCTAAAAGCACACTTTCATACAAACAGTAAAAAAAAAGAGATTTTTCCTAACAATCACACTGAATTGTTTGAAAACTTTATTGTTATGAAAATTAGTTGTACATTTTGTAAAAGTCTTTTGAAGAATTATTTTTCATGAATGTATACTTATCTGGAAGTTCGACAACATCTATATAAGCAAAACAAAACAAAACAAAATAACACTGTGTATTTGGGCATCAGCGTTTACATACATTCAGCAAATTACAGGGCACTAGTTTGATAATACACATTGCTTTGTGTTTTGAATTCAAAGCTTCAAGATTGTTTCTGATTCCTACTGTTATACTGTAGAAGCGTCTCTAGTATTAGGCGAGATGACTTTGGATAATTTCATTATATAAAACTCAGTGTAGTAAGATGCAGTTGTTAGTGTTACCTCCAGGTTATCATTCTATTTTCTACATCATAGAATCTATTTTGGGGAGAGGGTCACCCATGAATAACAATGCATTATATTTTTATGTGATATCCATTGTGCTAAATATATTGTTTCAAATTTCACCAAAGTCACTTGCTAGCCTTTCGACTGTTCTCTAGAATCTCTGAAAATCATTTATCTCATTTGTATAACTGGAATAATAATATCTAATTCTCAACTTACTTGAGGATTAATTAAAAGTATTTTTAATAAGAGTATTAAAATGGAATGGAAACACAATAAATAATATCTTAAGAGAACAATTTTCACATCCTTCCCTGTTAATATATATTTAAAAAATTGCTTGTGAATCCATGTTCTTGTTCTTGAATGATTATAAGATAGGTATTACATCACAATTCTAAAGAAGTTGTTGACATAAACATTTCTTCCTCAATGTATGATATATAATGAAGTTTTTTAACTTCAGGCCACATTCTTTCATCAGTTGGGCCATATTTTGCATTTTTAAGTACTTGTATTCTTTTCAAATATTATTTCTTTTATGAATCTGAGTAAATATTACAATTACTTTCAATTGGGGTCATGAGACAAAAGGGAGAGAAATTTTCCTTATTTAATGATAGAAATTAATAAAATATATACATATTGAACAATTCCATCTTGTTTTCCGTTTTGAAAACTTACACACCGAATTCAGCTGCAGATGGGCACATATACTATGCAATTATAATCAAAGAACGTTCTTGAGCAGTTCGACTAGGGGACATTTTCAAGGCACCAAATTGATCAAAGCAGTTATTTTTCCTGGATTCTAACACAAAGCAACATCAAATAACTTTGCTTTGCTGGCTTGGTTTTCTTGCGTGCTTTGAACTAGAAGTATAGTATACTGAATGAGGCTTTGTGTCCTCAGGTAAAATTATGGATCTTTCCTCCAGAATCTGCTTGAAGAAACTCATGAACAGTTGAAGAAAACATCGATGAAAGTATTTTTCTTGCTTCTCTACTTAGTGACATTTTTGTAATGTTGAAGTTTTATAGCATTAGCCAGATAATCAAAATATCTCTGGCTTATCAGTATAGCTAGGCTATCATTTATATATTTATTCAAACAATATGAGTTTCACATAAAATAAACTTAAATGCTCTTTAGTTATGTAGTCCATTATGGAAAAAGGCTCCACAATAAAGAAAATATAGACTAAAAATGCATTAGAAATATTCCAGAGATCATCTGAATTTTTCACTTGACTGTTTATATGTAGGGCATATTTTCTTAGTATTTTATTTTTCCTTGTGCAAAATATTGCCAGTTACCAGATTTAGCTTAAGAAATGTTATGACTAGGACCAATTATTACTAAATTTATTTATAGTAATGAACTTGTGATCACTTTAAATAGTTATATTATTCTTTATATTTATACTATTTAATTCATTTTATTTTAGTATTAATATTATCATTATTTGTAGTATTAAAATAGCCATTTTTATGAAAGAAATAAAATAATTTTATTTCTCTAGTAATAATGACTTGGGAAAGTATTATAGGCTCATGGAACTGAATATTATTATTTTCCACACCAATTTTAAATAAAGAGACTACAAAAAATTAGCAACTAAATTTGCTTCTTCACTTATAGCTCTTTTTAAAATAGTCTGGATCTCTGTCTTTTTATACTGATTATGGGACTTGTGTTGAATTCTAGGCAACAAGTTGTATGGGGAAAACAGGAGACATAGAAGTGCGTGCATTTCTTATCTTCTTACTCAACTGTAGTCACTTATTTAGGGGTTACTCAGTGACAATAGTGAAATGAAGTGAAAGTTACCCTGGAATGCCTGGCACTTGGCAACCCCAGGGACTATACAATCCATTAAATTCTCCAGGTCAGAATACTGAAGTGGAGAGCCCTTCCCTTCTCCAGGGGATCTTCCCAACCTAGGAATCGAACCCAGGTCTCTCACATTGCAGGCAGATTCTTTACTACCTGAGCCAAAAGGGATGCCCTTGTTGACAAGAGCTAAAATGATGTTTTGGAAGAGCGCTGTCTTGGGAAAGTCAGGGCCTTGTCCTCTTGTATGGAGTTGTGACAAGCCTGTGTTTTAGCTAGAACATATGCCCAGCCATCTTTCTTCAAATTTTTTTAGAGACCTATAAAAAAAAAATCTATATATCTCAAGAACATATACTAACATCATTTACATATGACTTTTGGAAGAATAATTAACTGTCTTTGTACATGATAATACACAATGGTGTGATAATCATGATGAAACCCAGATAATTAATGTGATAAAACCCAGATGATCACAATGGTGTGATCACTCACCTAGAGCCAGATATCCTGGAATGTTAAGTCAAGTGGGCCTTAGAAAGCATCTCTACGACCAAAGCTAGTGGAGGTGATGAAATTCCAGTTGAGCTATTTCAAATTGAAAGATGATGCTGTGAAAGTGTTGCACTCAATATGCCAGCAAATTTGGAAAACTCATCACAGCCACAGGACTGGAAAAGGTCAGTTTTCATTCCTATCTCAAAGAAAGGCAATGCCAAAGAATGCTCAAACTGCCGCACAATTGCACTCATCTCACCCACTAGTAAAGTGATGCTCAAAATTCTCCAAGCCAGGCCTCAGCAATATGTGAACTGTGAAATTCCAGATGTTCCAGCTGTTTTTAGAAAAGGCAGAGAACCAGAGATCAAATTGCCAACATCCACTGAGTCATCAAAAAAGCAACAGAGTTCTAGGAAAACATCTATTTCTGTTTTATTTACTATGCCAAAGCCTTTGATTGTGTGGATCAAAATAAACTGTGAAAAATTCTGAAAGAGATGGGAATACCAGACTACCTGACCTTCCTCTTGAGAAACCTGTATGCAGGTCAGGAAGCAACAGTAAGAACTGGACATGGAACAACAAACAGACTGGCTCCAAATAGGTAAAGGAGCATATCAAAGCTGTATATTGTCACCCTGCTTATTTAACTTATATGCAGAGTACATCATGAGAAACGTTGGGCTGGAGGAAACATAAGCTGGAATCAAGATTGCCAGGAGTAATATCAATAACCTCAGATATGCAGATGACACCATCCTTATGTCAGGGAGTGAAGAGGAATTAAAGAGCCTCTTGATGAAAGTAAAAGAGGAGAGTGAAAAAGTTGGCTTAAAACTCAACATTCAGAAAACTAAGATCATGGCGTCTGGTCCCATCACTTCATGGAAAATAGATAGGGAAACAGTGGCTGACTTTATTTTTGGGGGCTCCAAAATCACTGCAGATGGTGACTTCATCCATGAAATTAAAAGACACTTACTCCTTGGAGGGAAAGTTATGACTAACCTAGATAGCATATTAAAAAGCAGAGACATTACTTTTCCAGCAAAGGTCCGTCTAGTCAAGGCTATGGTTTTTCCAGTGGTCATGTATGGATCCGAGAGTTGGACTGTGAAGAAAGCTGACCACGGAAGAATTGATGCTTTTGAACTGTGATGTTGGAGAAGACTCTTGAGAGTCCCTCGGACTGCAAGGAGATCCAACCCGTCCATCCTAAAGATCAGTCCTGGTGTTCATTGGAAGGACTGATATTGAAGCTGAAACTCCAGTACTTTGGCCACCTGATGTAAAGTACTGACCCATTGGAAAAGACCCTGATGCTAGGAAAGATTGAGGGCAGGAGGAGAAGCGGACACAGAGGATAAGATGGCTGGATGGCATCACCGACTCGATGGCCATGGGTGTGGGTGGACTCCGGGAGTTGGTGATGGACAGGGAGGTCTGGCGTGCTGCAGTTCATGGGGTCGCAATGAGTCGGACATGACTGAGCGATTGAACTGGACTGAACTGTGCATGATAAATCTGATAATTACTAGGCTAAATAAAATGATCAGGAGCTCTCAGGGAGTCAGTAATTGGATAAAAACATGAATTAATTTTCAAACTGAAAATCTATATCATTAAATAACACTGACTAAGGTCCTTTTACTCAGATGGAAATCAAAGCTCTTAATGAATTTTGTCATGGGATTATACTGAACTTCCATGCGTTTTTCATTTATAAAAAATTGCCTTGTCTTTTTTTTATTTTGCATACAAAATCTTCACCAATGTTAAAGTAATTTACTAATGCTTAAAAACAGTTTACCAATAAAATACACATTTAATTATTATAATGATACAATTTTTAGTTCTATTTTTTTGGAAAAGATAGTATTGTAAATTTAAACTTTTATTTATTATTTCTGACAGACTTTTATGCAGATAATGGAAAAAAATGATAGAGGATCCTACGTATTCCTGCACTACTCATTTCACAATGAAGTAATTGTATTAAATGTACGGAGAGAACAATGTATAGAACAGACAAAAATTCATCCCTATTTTAAAAATGCATTTTGTTTTGTTTTGTTTTGTTTTTTTAATTTTCTTTACTTTATTGTGTTGGTTTTGCCATACAATGACATGAAACCGCCATGGGTTTACATATGCTCCCCCTCCAGAACCCCCCTCCCTCCTCCCTCCCGATTCCCTCCCCCTGGGAAATCTTGGTGCACCAGCCCCGAGCATCAATCCTGGGCTGGCGATTGATTTCACATATGATAATTAACATGTTTTAATGCCATTCTCCTATATCATCCCGCCCTTGCCCTCATCCACAGAGTCCACGAGTCTGTTCTATACATCTGCGTTCCTTTTGCTGTCTCGCATGCAGGGTTCTCGCTGCCATCTTTCTAAATTCCATATATATGCGTTAGTATACTGTATTGTTGTGCATTTTAGAATGAGGACAAATATAATCAAAAAGAAAGCGAGTAATTATATATTAAATAAATGATAATAAGGGTTTTGGAGGTAAAGAGTTTGGAGTCCTCCTGGAAAAGGAGGTGGAAGTTATTACTGTTTTCTAACGATCATTGAAAGCAAAGTATTTGAGGAGAGAATTTTAAAAAGTGAGGGTGTTATCCACAAAGGTAGCCATAGTAAAGAGATTATAGAAGATAAAGCAGACTCAAGGTCTTAGGTCAAAAGTAGTAAAAGAATAAAGAACCCAGTGCCTACAGCAGAGTATGCTTGGGCAATAATGGTGGGCAATGGAAGCAGCGGGCAAATCCTTTGGGGTTTCATTGCCATTGTAAGAACTTTATTTTTAAAGATGTGAAGCTAGTGGTGAGTTTTAAGCTCTTGAATAACAAGATCTTGCTATATTTTTAAAATGTCACCTATTTGCTGTATTGTAACTGGCAAGGCAGGGTTAGAAGCAGGAAGAACAGCTTTTTAAAAATTCTGGCAAGATATGATGGTACCTAGGAGTGTGAAAAATGTGGCTTATGGCTGTGTGTGTAGGGTTAGTTGTGGAGATGTACAAGAAACACTGAAGTCAAGAGTGACTCCAAGCTTTGGGCAGAGCAACTAAAAAATAAGAGAGTGGTTCATTTCAGTTTTGAAAGAAGAGAAACCAGCAGTTTGATTTTAGACATGTGGAGTGCAGATGCTCATTATATATTTCATATGTAGAGTGTCAAGTCTGCATCTGAGATTTAGTCCAAGTTCAGAGGAAAGGTATAATCTGAGGATGGAGTTTAGTTTTCATCAATGCATATATGTTTTTAAAAACATGTGACTAAATGAGATCATCTGGACAGTTGGTGGAACTAAAAAAGAAAACAGATCCAACCAAGCACTCATTTGAGATCAAGGAAATGATGGATAATGCTAGCCATATACCTGTAACTGCAACAAATACAGAGACTGAGAATTATTGCAGAGCTAGTAGGATAATCAGAATGAATCTCGGTAAATGAGCTACATTTTAAATTAATGGAAAGATTAAATCCCCTGAATAATCATTTCTTTCCACATTAAAGCAGCTGATCTTAAAATACAATCTAAGAGAGTACTGTGAAAACCAGTGTTACCAAGAAAATGAGGTTCTTTGGCCTTTGTTAGAATACATACATATTGTCCATTTCAAATAATTATTTTTTGAGGAGAATTCCCTAAAGATCTTCTTCAGTAATGTTAAGTACTGAACTTACTCAAAAGGAAAAATAAAAAACAAAAACAAAACGGTAACTGTGGGCTTCCCTGGTGGCTCAGACGTTAAAGAATATGCCTGCGATGCCCAGGACCTGGGTTCAATCCTTGGGTCGGGAAGATCCCCTGGAGATGGGAATGGCTACCCACTCCAGAATTCTTGCCTGGAAAATTCTATGGACAGAGGAGGCTGGTAGGCTACAGTCCATGGGATCACAAACAGTCAGACACAACTGAGGGACTATATGCAGCACAGTGGATACTTAGCAACTCACAGGGTATAAAGGAAGGCTTAAAAACTGAACTACTTAAAAACAGAAGAAATACTAAATTAACTTTATTTACATCATATATCTAACACCAGCCTTAGTTGGAGGGGCCTGTCATCATGATTAACAATTACAGTAGACTCTTCCAAAGGGAAATCAGGTCACCATGACCAAAAAATATGAATTGGGAATTGAAATTATTCTTAATTATATCCTAGATAATCCCCCCATCCATTGTCTTATTCTTCTGCTACTAACAATGCTATAAAATGAAAATGAGCACCTCCTCAACTAGAACCCAGTTTTTCTCAAACGGTTTTCATCTCAATGATATTTTGCTTCTACAATAAAAAAGTAATCAATTTTATCTTCCTCTAAAATCCTAAGTCTACAGACAATTCCATTTCTTAATATAATAGCTTAAATTTCAATAAAAATAGTAAATTTTCTGATTATTTCATTCTCATAGCAAATCTGTTCTGTATTTAGAACTGAAATTTCCTCTGCAAATGCTCTCAGTGTAACAAAAGAATGTTACTACACTGTCAGATTTTTCTTCTCATTAGTTTTTATCTTTAATGCTATTATCTCTTTAATGTTGTTATTCTCAAATATCTCATGATCCTTGGTTGTTTGATCATAATTCTAAATGTAGAACTAGTTGGAAGCATTAATTGTATGTTTCTTCTAAATCTGTATTATTTTCATTACACACTTTTCTTGAATGTAGAGATCTGAGTATATTTGCATATTAGTTTCCATTCATATGTGGGTAAGATGTGCTGTGCTTAGTCGCTCAGTCATGTCTAGACTCTTTGCGACCCCATGCCCTGTAGCCAGCCAGCCTCCTCTGTCCATGGGGATTCTCCAGACAAGAATACTAAAGTCAGTTGCCTTGCTCTTCTCCAGGGGATCTTCCCAACCCAGGGATTGAAGCCAGGTCTACGCTTTGCAGGCAGATTCTTCACCATCTGAGCCACCAGGGAGGCCCAAGAATATTGGAATGGGTGGCTTATCGCTTCTCTAGCAGATCTTCCAGACCTAAGAATCAAACTTAGGTCTCCTGCTTTGCAGGCGGGTTCTTTACTAACTGAGCTACCAGGGAAATCCAGGATCAAATGTTAGAAGAGGGACTTAAATAGTCAAATCATTTGTAAATGTCTGTTTCTATGCTATAGTACTTCTGATAGTTATCAATCATTTCCCATTCATATTTACATAATCATTTTATTAAGCTAAATATTAAACACATACAAAATCACAAAATTTCTATATAGTGCTTTAAATATATAAGTAAGATGCATACCTATGTATTGAAAAGATTCCCCTACAAAAGGAACATTTCTAGTGTTGTTAAAAATATTCTGGGTGTCACCTCTAAATACAATTGCATTCTTCTCTCCAGAGGTATGCTTTGTTTTAAATTTTGTTTATCATTGATATGCCTTTTTAAAAGAGCTCTATGTCTATGGAATCCTAGGCAATAATATATTTAGTTTTACTTATTTCTCAACTTTAAATATTATTATATTTATTCTTATACTATGCAATATTTATAGTATACACTGTGTACAATATACCAAATATATTATAACATTTATTCTGACATCATTGACTTACTTTGTTGGTTTCTCAGATACATTTCTGGGATTCACTTTCCTATCTTTTGTATTTTTAGTTCAGGACTCGGCAAACTATGGCCAATGGAATAAATCTGGAACCTGCTTTTTTTTTTTTTTAGCCCATAAGCTAAAACCCTTTTTTTTTTCTTTTAATATATTTTAAGGGTTTCCTAGGTGGTACAAAAGGATTTATTAAAAAAGTACATGCAGCAGAAAACATGAGCTTCTCAAAATCTAAAATTCTTGCTTTTTGGCCCTTTACAGAAAAAGTTTGCTAACACCTGCTCTAGTTTATTCATTTTTGATAGTTTTGTAAGAATTCATTTTATAATTTATGACATTTGTGGGCATTTAATTCTTTACAATATTTTTCCAAACTTTGCTTTTGTTGTTGTTTTGCTATTTTCACATCTTGTACATTTTTAATATACAGGCATATGATATTTTAAAATATGGTATATTTATTTATCATGTGTTTTCATTTTTACTAGATTCCAGTGTGATTGGACAAATTGTACTCTACTAGCAATGCATAAGTGCTTTCATTCTTATACATCCCTGACAACACTTGGAATTGAATTCCTATAAACACATACCTGTTTGTGTTTTCTATTTGCATTTTGCAGATTAATAAGGAGATGAAAGAAGAATATAATCAATCTGATTTTGGTGTTGGCCATCTGGTAATGTACATGTATAGAGTCTTGTGTTTTTGGAAGAGGGTGCTTGCTATGACCAGTACCTTCTCTTGGCAAAATTCTATTAGCATTTGCCCTGCTTAATTCTGTACTCCATGGCCAAATTTGCCTGTTACTCCAGGTATTTCTTGACTTCCTACTTTTGCATGCCAGTCCCCTATAATGAAAAAGACATTTTGGGGGGGTGTTAGTTCTGAAAGTTCTTGTAAGTCTTCAAAGAACCGTGCAACTTCAGCTTCTTCAGCATTACTGGTCAGGGCATAGACTTGGATCACCGTGATAATGAATAGTTTTCCTTGAAAATGAACAGAATCTGTCATTTTTGAGATTGCATTTAAGTACTGCATTTTGTACTCTTTTGTTGACTGTGATGACTAACCTATTTGTTTTAAGGGATTCTTGCCCACAGAGGTAGATATAATGGTCATCTGAGTTAAATTCCAGTCCATTTTAGTTCACTGATTCCTAAAATGTCGATGTTCACTCTTGCCATCTCCTGTTTGACTTCTTCCAATTTGCCTTGATTCATGGACCTAACGTTTCAGGTTCCTATGCAATATTGCTCTTTACAGCATCAGATCTTCCTTCCATTACCAGTCACATCCACAACTGGGTGATGTTTTTGCTTTGGCTCTGTCTCTCCATTCTTTCTTGAGTTATATCTCCACTGATCTCCAGTAGCTTGTGGGGCATCTACAGTCCTGGGGAGTTTCTTTTACATTGTCCTATCTTTTTGTCTTTCCATACTCTTCATGGCATTCTCAAGGCAAGAATACTGAATTGGTTTGCATTCTCTTCTCCAGTGGACCACATTTTGTCACAAATCTCCACCATGACCCATTCATTTTGGGTAGCCCTATACAGCATGGCTCATAGTTTCATTGAGTTAGACAAGGCTGTGGGCCATGTGATTAGATTGGTTAGTTTTCTGTGATTGTGGTTTTCATTCTGTCTGCCCTCTGATGGAGAAGGATAAGATGCTTATGGAAGCTACCTGATGGGAGAGACTGACTGAAGGGGAAACTGGGTCTTGTTCTGATGGGTGGGGCCATGCTCAGGAAATCTTTAATCTAATTTTCTGTTGATGGGTGGAGCTGTGTTCCTTCCCTGCTGTTTATCTTGTGCCAAACTATGGTGGAGGTAATGAAGATAATGGTGACCTCCTTCAAAAGATCCCATGAATGTTCTGCTACACTCAGTGCCCCCAACCCTGCACCAGGCCACCACTGACACTTGCCTCCACTGGAGACTCCTGAACACTCACAGGCAAGTCTGGGTCAGTCTCTTGTGGGGTCATTGCTCCTTTCTCTGGGATCCTGGTGCACACAAGGTTCTGTTTGTGCCCTCCAAGAGTCTATTTCCCAGTCCTATGTAAGTTCTGGCAGTTCTATGGTGGGGTTAACGGCGACCTCCTCCAAGAGAGCTGATGCCATAACCAAGTCTGCTGCATCCAGAGCCCCTGTGACAGTCCACTGCAGACCCATACATCCATAGGAGATGCTCAAAAGCAGTTCTGTCTTAGTCTCTGTGGGGTCCCTGGGTCCTGGTATGCACAAGGTTTGTTTCAGCCCTCGGAGTGTCTCTGGCTGGTATGGGGTGTAATTCTAAACATGAATTTGCCCCTCCTACCCTCTTGCTGGGGCTTTTTCTTTGCCCTTTGGCATGGGGTATCTCCTCACAGTCGTTCCAGCAAATACCATCTTGCTGGGATTTCTCTGAGCTTGAGTGTGGGATATCTCCTCACCACCGAAGATGGAAAAGCTCTATACAGTCAGCAAAAACAAGACTGGGGACTGATGCGGCTCAGATCATGAACTCTTTATTGCCAAATTTAGACTTATATTGAAGAAATTAGGGAAAACCACTAGACCATTCAGGTATGACCCAAATCAAATCCCTTACAATTACACAATGGAAATGAGAAATAGATTTAAGGAACTAGATATGATAGACAGAATGCCTGATGAACTATGGATGGAAGATTGTGACATTGTACAGGAGACAGGATTCAAGATCATCCCCAAGAAAAAGAAATGCAAAAAAATAAAAATGGCTATCTGAAGAGCCCTGTGAGAAGAAGAGAAGCAAAAAGCAAAGGAGAAAAGGAAAGAGATACCCATTTGAATGCAGGGTTCCAAAGAATAGCTAGGAGAGATAAGAAAGCCTTCCTCAGTGATCAGTGCAAAGAAATAGAAGAAAACAATAGAATGGGAAAAGCTGGAGATCTCTTCAAGAAAATTAGAGATACCAAGGCAATATTTCATGCAAAGATGGATTGAATAAAAGACAGAAATGGTATGGAATTAACAGAAGCAGAAGATAATAAGAAGAGATGGCAAGAATACACAGAAGAACTATACAAAAAAAGTTTTTCATGACCCAGATAACCACGATGGCATAATCACTCACCTAGAGCTGGACATCCTGGAATGTGAAGTCAAGTGGGCCTTAGGAAGCATCACTAAGAACAAAGCTGGTGGAGGTGATGGAATTCCACTTGAGTTACTTCAAATCCTAAAAGACGGTGCTGTGAAAGTGCTGCACACAATATGCCAGCAAATTTGGAAAACTTATCAGTGGCCACAGGCTGGAAAAGTTCAGTTTTTGTTCCAATCCCAAGAAAAGCAATGCCAAAGAATGCTCAAACTATGACACAATTGCACTCATCTCACACACTAGTAAAGTAATGCTAGTAAACTAATGCTCAAAATTTTCCAAGCCAGGCTTCAACAGTACGTGAACCATGAACTTCCAGATATTCAAGCTGGATTCAGAAAAGGCAGAGGAACCAGAGATCAAATTGAAATAATTTTGGATCAAATTGGATCATTGAAAAAACAAGAGAGTTCCAGAAAATCATCTATTTCTGCTTAATTGACTGTGCCAAGGCTTTAACTGTGTGAATCACAACAAACTGTGGAAAATTCTGAAAGAGATGGGAATACTAGACCATCAGACCTGTCTGTTGAGAAATCTGTATGCAGGTCAGGAAGCAACAGTTAGAACTGGACATGGAACGACAGACTGGTTCCAGATAGGAAAAGGAGTACGTCAAGGCTCTATATCGTCACCCTGCTTGTTTAACTTATATGCAGAGTACATCACGAGAAATGCTGGGCTGGAAGAAGCACAAGTTGGAATCAAGATTTCAGGGAGGAATATCAGTAACCTCAGATATGCATATGACAGCATCCTTATGGCAGAAAGTGAAGAAAAACTAAAGAGCCTGATGCATGTGAAAAAGTTAGCTTAAAGCTCAATATTCAGAAAACTAAATCATGGCATCTGGTCCCATCACTTCATGGCAAATAGATGGGGAAACAGTGGAAATGGAGGGACTTTATTTTTTGGTACTCCGAAATCACTGCCGATGGTGACTGTAGCCATGAAATTAAAAGATGCTTACTCCTTGGAAGAAAAGTTATGACCTAGATGGCATGTTAAAAAGCAGAGACATTACTTTGGTAACAAGTCCATCTAGTCATTGGTATGGTTTTTCCAGTAGTCATGTATGGATGTGAGAATTGGAGTATAAAGAAAGTTGAGTGCCAAAGAACTGATACTTTTGAACTGTGGTGTTGGAGAAGACTCTTGAAGAGTCCCTTGGACTGCACGGTGATCCAACCAGTCCATCCTAAAGGAAATCAGCCCTGAATATTCATTGGAAGGACTGATGCTGAAGCTGAAACTCCAATACTTTGGCCACCTGATGTGAAGAGCTGACTCATTGGAAAAGATTGAAAGCGGAAGGAGAAGAGGACTACAGAGGATGAGATAGTTGGATGGCCATTATCGATTCAATGGACTTGAGTTTGAGTCAACTCTGGGAGTTGGTAATGGATAGGGAGCCCTGGCATGCATGGGGTCTCAAAAGTTGGACATAACTTAGCGCCTAAATTGAACTGAACTAAATGAGATAAAATATCTTTTAAGATATTTACTGGTCATGTCTTAAACACCTGTTCATTTCTCTTGACCATGATTCCATTATATTAAGTTTCTGTCTTCTCTTTGATTTCTTGTTCTTTATATAAATTGGATATTAATCTTCTGTGAATTATTTTTATTTCAGATATCTTCTTTATTTTTGTCTTGTCTTAGGAACTTATTATATTTTCTTGATAAGCATATATTTTAAATTTGAATGTTGTGGAATTCATCATTTCCTTTATGGCTTACTCTCAGGGAACTTTTGGCAGGAGGCTTCCTGTGTGCTGTTTTCTGATGTCCCTTATCAATCCCTGAATATTCAGAGGTGAGTGGAGAGGCACACCTCTCCCTGGGACAAAAGGAATGCATACATTCTTAAAGTAAAAGTATCTATTTATAGCCTTCTTCCCTCTCTGATATGGAAAGTGAGTTTTACAACCCCCTCTCTTTGAGATGGATTCTAGCCTTATGTTTCTAGGATAAGTTGTAAGATTTTTGATCTTTATCTTTGCTGAAAAGGCTATCTTGTAAGACAGTATATATATGCCCACATTATGCTGAATAAACACCTTTACTCCATCAGAGTCTTGGTACCCGTGTCTCTATTCATTTCTCTTTCTCTCTCTCCTTTCTCTCTTCCTTTATTTTCTTATCTTCGACTCTGTACCCCCAAGCCCCGGCCCATTAAAGGGCAACAACAGTTTACATTTTTTTTTTTTGCATCTATCTAAGTTAAGATATCTTTACCTAGTTTGATTTTCTTATTTAAATTTTAATTGAGCTTTGCATCTGATACAAAGTAGGAATACAATTTAATTTGTTTTTCCATAAATGATTCCAAAAGACCATCTATCAGTTGTTCTGAATTCCCTACTTAGATTAGATACCAGTTCTTTCTCAAAATTCCCAGTAGTCATGTATCTTTTTTATGTTAGTATATGTTATATTCATGTACTAATATCTCTTCTTATTAATTTCTGTAATTTTACTTTATGTCTTGATATCTTACAGTGTATTTCACCATTTGTCTAACTTTTCAAATATGTTGACTTTCCTTCTCTTTTATCCTTCCATAAAACTTTTAGAATCAAACTATCTTGTTTCTTCTAGAACTTAACACTTTTCTGACTCATTAAAGCATTTACTTTTCCTATCTGTAACACATCTCTTAATTTGATATACATTTGTATACTTATGTTTTTTATTTATCACCAAGCATTCAATAGACAATATTGTGCACATCTATGCTGACTCTCTGCTTTTCAAAATAATCTAATCCTCAGTTGCCAGCATATGCAAATGGTCAGGGACTCATGCTGATATAACTTCAAAATTTATCCAAAATTTGGCCACTTTTCATAACCTCTGCTTGTAATACCATAAACCGCATCTAAACTGGATTGCTGTGAATAGTCTTTTGAATGATATCCTTGCTTTTACTCTTTCTTTACATTAAAATATAATTTAGATCATGCCCTTCCATTGTTATAAATCCTTTAACTACTTCCTTTCACATGTAGAGTAAAACTTGAAGCTGCTAAAATAGCTTACAAGGTCCTCTCTCATGATATCTTATTCTCATTCTGATCTTTCATCTCTTACTTGCCACCAGGCTTTCTGTTCCAATACTCTGGCCTTCCTGGGTAATTCTGCCTCAGGACCTTTGCAGAAGGAAGTCTCTCTGTGTTGGATGTTCTTACCCTTACAATCTCTAGTTCTTATTAATATTTCAACCTTATCCATGAGGTCTTCACTGATCTCCCCATTTAACTTACAAAACTGTCACAAATGCCATTTCTTGCTGCTCATCTATCTTTTACCATAGGACTTATTAATATTTAATATTCTGTATATTTTATTGAGTCTCTTTTTGAGTGATTATAAGCTTTATAATGCCTGAAATTTGTGTCAATTATTTTTACTGCTATACCACTCATTATACCTGGTATTAATCTCAGTATATTCCCAAGCACATTGTATGAATCCTATGAATATTTGTTGAAAGAATAAATAAATGAACTCAACCATTCACAAAAAAATACATAAATAAATGAATATTCTAGGTATCTCTAAATCCCATCAAAAAGTAATTATCTTGGCAAGTAGCTTAACAATGGCATTTTATTTTTCATCAACATTTTTATATAGAGTCAACAAATAATATATTTTCAATGAATAGCAAAGCTTTTGTAGAGCTTAGTAAATTGTACTCAAGAAGATGTTATGTAGTCACAGTGTGTCCTTTATTTTTTTAATCTGTGCTTTCACTCAATCTACTAGAGCTACTATATTTCTTGGGACAAAAATATTTTCCTATGTTTCTATACAGTCTCACCTTTACGTTTGTAGTTTATTTTTCTTTGACTCATCTCTCTCCTTTGAAAAATTCCACTTTACCTGTTTACTTTATAGTGTAAAGCCATGACTTCCATTAACTAAAAATATCTTTATTAGGCCAATTAATCCAATCCTAATCTTTCTTTTTATCTTTCTAAATTTAATATTTTCCCCAATAGTTATCTCAATACATTCATTTTTTATTTTTTACAAAATATTTTAAAAACATTGAAAGTTTGATTTAACATAAAACTATCTCAGGTTACCCCTATGTTAAAGAAACCACTAAATGCAACAGGAATGATTCTAAACACACATAAAATAGTAGAGTCACTGACTTTTGTACAGTCGACAAGGCTTTCAGTCTTTACCATATCAGAAATCTTTCTGAAACAAAGGAAGGAAAAGACACTATATGGACCCAGTCTCTTTTGCAAGATGTACAGTTGTCAATTTTCCTTTTTCAGGAGCTTTGTAAGAAGAGAAGGCACACTTTAAGGGCTAACATTGCAAAAATCTGTCTAAAATTATACGATAGCTAGAAGATGTGTATGAGTGTGTTAGTCACTCAGTCATGTCCAACTCTTTGTGATCCCATGAATTGGGGCCCACCAGGCTCCTCCATCCTTGGGATTTTCCAAGCAAGTACACTGGAGTGGGTTACCATTCCCTTCTCCAGGGAGCTAGAACTTAGCTAGGTCTATATTTTGAAATACTAGTAAAACTGAAAATTTCTGTTTCTTTGTATCAAAGTTTGTATAATATCAACGACTATAATCTCAAGATGATTAAATTTTGTGATGCTTCCTATTTTAGAAATTTCAGAAAGATGTATGAGATGCTTAGCTATTAATAAGAATAGTATTCATTAGAGAGTGCCAAGTTTGTGCTACACAAGTTTTCATACATAAAGAGGGCAGACTAAACCAGGGGAGTTACTGGTAAAATTAACATTAAAAAGTATGTTCTAAATAAAACACACACATCTATTTTAGTATTACTTTTCTTAATATGAGGATTTGTGATTTTAACTGCACATTGGAAGATGAGCAGTCAACACTCAATATCCTTTTATTTAACTCAAAAGCTGATGTTTATTGTTTTGCTCTTCCCTGAACCTACTACTTCCTCTGTTCAAACTCTGTACCTGCAACTAGAAGTACAGTGAAAGTTGATAAACCTTCACACACATTCTGCTAAAAAGTGAAAAAAATGCAAGGTAAGAAATCAGTCTTTCTCTTGCGCTTTTGGGGAAAAAAAACAAAAAGGTGTTCCCTCTATTTCTGTTTGCTAAGCATGCAAATGGCTTCCCCAGTGGCTCAGCAGTCAAGATTCCACCTGAAAAAGCAGGAGATGCAGTATCCGTGTGTTGGATCTCTGGGTCAGGAAGATCCCCTGGAGTTGAAATGGCAACCCACTCCAGTATTCTTGCCTGGGAAATCTCATAGACAGAGGAGCCTGGTCGACTATAGTGAATAGGGTCACAAAGAGTCAGACATGAGAGCGAATGAGCAAACACAAGCATGCAGTTGAGTGATGATGCTGATAAACTGGGAAGAAAATTGGTGAAGGTGAAAGAAGCTTCCCACATGGTGAAAAGGAAAAATCAGGAATAAAGAGAGACTCATAAGTAATACTAGTTTCTGGGCATCTCTGCCCTTCATGATGCTCTGATTTCCATGGTACTTTTGAGGGTATGAAATATGGAGTTCTTGGTTTATAAATCCCACTTTTTGAACTAAGCTTTTATAAGTACTGTTTTTCATCTTATCATGATTCTATCCATTAACTCAAATGTAACAGTTTTGACTTATCATAGCTATGTAAACCTCCCTTACAGCTACATGAAAATTATGCTAGCAAAGAAGGGTAAATCACCAATGCGAAGGAAAATAATTTCATCATTTTTCTCTTATTTTTAATTTGCATGTGTGTACATGTGTTTTGTGAGGTTTTGCAAATTAGGAAACATATTGTAAAACACAGAATAAAAGAATATTTAAACCAAAAGCAACATATTGTAGCATTTATGTCCATAATTTTAACTGATGATAAAGATAAAATATTTGAAAACGATTTTCTAGGCTATATCTGATGAAGCAAAAGAGAAAAGGGGCAGAATCAAATAGCATAAAGAAATGTAACCTCTGAAATGATGAATAAATTAGCAAATTAAGATTTGAGAGAGTTAAGGGCGAATGAGGTACAAATGGTACCTTATGGATGTAAAAACATATTGAAAAAATATGTTCTTGGATCTGCATAATGTGTTTACTTGAAAGTAAACTGATTTTGTAGCATCACAAGTATTCAAAATTTATCTTGCATTTTCTTTCACTCGATGTTTTCTATAAGCATGATTCAGCATTTCTGTCATTAGCTTCAAAAATAAGGAAGACTCTATAAGCCACACTATGAATTGCTAACTCTTAGGGAAAAGTTTATGTATTGATCTTTGGGTTTTTGACATTTTCTCTAAGTGAAAATTTATCATTTCTTTAAAAAAGCTTTTCTTAATATGAATATATCTTGGCCTATAGCATTTTACAAACAAACGTGCTATATCTTTTAACATTTTAATAACCTTGGAATTCTTTAGAAAATAAGAGAAATTATGTTTCATATTGAAAGCTGACAATAGACATTTTTAAATCTCTGGACTATCAGGTCAAATGTGTTTAAATTTCAATGATAAAAATTGAATTTTAAAATAAATTTTAGGTGAAGGAGCAGATAATTCTGCTCTGTTTCCCCAAACATCTTCAACAGGCTCTTGTTATGTCTATGTTCAGAAAACATATTAAAATGGGCAATATGTCACATTATTATTTCCATGTATATATCATAAAATCTAAAACTTGTAAAGTAGTTTAAATGCTGGCAATCGGCATTATTATTTCTGCTTCTTGATCATTTATTTACTGATTACACAGCTCTTCTGTGTCTGACACTATGCTAACAGGATGAAATGGAAGTATGCTGCTGCTGCTGCTAAGTCGCTTCAGTCGTGTCCGACTGCTGCTAAGTCGCTTCAGTCGTGTCCGACTCTCTGTGACCCCATAGACGGCAGCCCACCAGGCTCCCCCGTCCCTGGGATTCTCCAGGCAAGAATACGGCAGTGGGTTTCCATTTCCTTCTCCAATGCATGCATGCATGCTAAGTCCCTTCAGTCCCCTTCAGTCGTGTCCGACTCTGCGCGACCCTATAGACAGCAGCCCACCAGGCTTCTCTGTCCACAGGATTCTCTAGGCAAGAATACTGAAGTGGGTTGCCATTTCCTTTTGCACAAAAAGTGTGCAAAAAGTGGTAGCTAAGACTGGTCTAGAATAAGTCTTCAACATTGTCTATAAAAATGATGTCTAAGAAGAATTATAGGAAAGCAGATGGACAAGCAAGAGAGGAGGAGGGGAATTACTAGAAGTTTTAGGAGGTAACATAATGATTCCAGCAGGAAATACCATGTTCAAAGATGAAGATATGAGAAATAATTTGGTTCATCTGAAAAAAAAAACCTGGAAAAATATGAACTAATGCTGCTGCTGCTGCTGCTAAGTCACTTCAGTCGTGTCCAACTCTGTGCGACCCCATAGATGGCAGCCCCCCAGGCTCCCTCGTCCCTGGGATTCTCCAGGCAAGAACACTGGAGTGGGTTGCCATTTCCTTCTCCAATGCATCAAAGTGAAAAGTGAAAGTGAAGTCATACAGTCGTGTCTGACTGTTAGCGACCCCATGGACTGCAGCCCACCAGGCTCCTCTGTTCATGGGATTTTCCAGGCAGGAGTACTGGAGTGGGGTGCCATTGCCTTCTCTGATGAACTAATGAGAGCTGAGAAAGAAAGGGAAGATTTGAGGGTGGAAATGACCTGATGTGTAACATTATCAAGGACTATATTCTAAAAGTTTTATAAACAACAATAAGGATGATACAAACAATCCTATCTAGAGTTTTGACATGATGAGCTGGATATTCTGAGAAAATAAGCAAGATGCATCTTAAATTATTCACAATCTATACAACAGCCTCCTCATTTCTAAAAAGTCATTTCTTTCTGTGGCAGTTCATCATTTCTGTTTGTGTCTAGCACATTTTGCATATTTGTCTTGTGTCTTATTAGTTTTATCTAAATCCTATTGAATACAATTTTTTTAAAAATTTAGGAAGCAATTCAGCTGGAAGTTGCAGTGGGCCTTCTGTAGACTGTGGTTCTAATATCAATGCAGATTTCACAACTTCCCTGTGCTATTCATATCTGCCCCTGGCACACATATTTTCTGTCACAGTATTTGTCTTTTTCTTATTGACTTGTAGGATTTTTATATATGTTTGATATATTTTGCAAATATCTTCTACGCTCTGGACTTGTTTTTAATCTCTTAATTCACACATACTTGTGACTTTAAACTAGCCCTTTTATCAATATAGTTTGTGATCTGTGTTTGGGCCATGCTTAAGGAAACTTTTTGATAAAGAACATCTCCAAAAATATACAGTTAACATCCTACTTAATGGTGATAAACTAGATAACTTTTCTCAAGATGGCTTAATTATAAACACTGAAAGTTTTAAGTTACCAATCTGAAAATGAATCTTTGTGTGTGAAATGACTGATCCATATAACAACTCGTAAGAACATTTACATATATATCTCATGTTTGATAAAGACCTAATCAACAAAATGATTCTAAAGTTCATTGGGAAAGAAAAAAGACCTAGAGTAGCCAGTACAACAAGGAAGAAGAAAAGGTGGAAGACTCAATCCATCTAATTTCAGAATTTACTATAAAGTAATTATGACACCAAGGTATTAAAAATATAGGCACATAGATCAATGGAACATGGTAGCCAGCCCAGAAGTAGATCCATACAAATATAGTCAAAAATACTTTGTCAAAGACACAAAGGTAATTTAATGGAGATAAACAGTCTTTTTAACAAATGGTGCTGCAAAAAGAAATAAATCTAAATATAGAATTTACAGTTTTTACAAAATTAACTCTAAATGGTTCATAAACCTAAGTATCAATACAAAATGTAAACTATATAGAAGACATCATAGGACAGATGTTTTGTGTCCTTGGGATTAATGATTTTTCCGTTATGTCAGAAATGTGATCCATTAAATAAAAACCTGATATGTTGGACTTTATTGAAAGTAAAGTGTTTTCCCTGTGAAAAAAGAATGAAAAGATAAGATGCAGGCTGGCAAAAAAGAAGTATTCACAAAAATTTTGATAAAGGATTTGGATCCAAAATTTAAACAAGAATGCTTAAAACTCAACATGAAGTAAATAAACAACTCAAATAAAAAATAGGCAAATAGCTCACTCAAGCATATGTAACATGGTAACTAAGCATAAGAAAATATGCTCAACTTTATTTATCATTACCAAAGCAGATGGATCATGCAGTTCACAGGAAGGCTATTGAATTATATTCCAAGTGTTATTTCATTCCCAATGACTGGAGATTATTGAGCAGAGAAATAATGTGATGTGATTTATATTTCAGATGATTGTTTCAGTTTCTGAAAAGAGGTTAGATTTGTCAAGGTAAAGAGCAAAAGTAGAGAGGTTATTTAGGAGGCTTGGGAAATATTCAAGAGAGAGATGATGATCCTTAGATAAGAGTAATAACAATGAATATGATTAAATGTGCATAAGTTTAGAATATATATGAACATCTACTTTTCTAAGATGGATGCTGCTGGTGAGAATAAAAGAGGCAAAATATAAAGGAGGATGACTCCAGATGGCAAATGGTAGTGATATTTCCTGAAGTAGAGACCATGTGGGAGGCAGAAGAATCAGGGATGCATAGTTGCATTAGATAAACTTGAGATGCCTACCAAACATCCAAGGAGATGTCAAAAAGACTTTGGAATAAGCAAGTCTGGCACTAGGAGGAGAGTCTGAAGCTGAAGCTATACATTTGGCATGCAAATGGAATTTTAAGCCATACATAGGACTGGAATATATATAAATGTTTATATCAATATCTATATCAATAGACTTCCTAGGATGCTATCAAAACAACATGCTGTCTTTGAATACTTAATTTTACTAAATTTCAAAGATAAGTTGTCAATAGTAAATTCATGAGACAGGTTTTTAAGGTTTTATGTTTCTTTTTTTTTTTTTTGCATTTATTAAGTTGGCAGTCTTTTTTCCCCCTCTGAACATAAAAAGCTAAACCATTGCTCATTTATGTAATCTGACATTTCTATACTTAGAACATCCAAGTCAAGATTTTCACTTTTAATTCTCTTCCTAAATCACTAATTAAACCACGATTTTGTCAGTATTTGAATTATTGCACACATTGAAGAATGTATATTGGATGGTTGGTATATCAGGTAAAGCAAGATAAAGAAAACTGCATCAATCTCAACTACCGTAATTAGCAAGTGATTTGACACTGGTAATTTGGTACATACCAACTTATTACAAGGGCTTGGAGACTGCTGTTTAGAATGGACCCAAGGGAGAAGCATGTACAACTCTGAGTTCAAGGATACACTGCAAGAATTAAGAAACTGTTTCTGTTAAACTTATCACAAATTCTTGATTAGAAGACAATCAAAACTGGGAAAACTGCTTGCTGGATCAGGCCTCATTTAGCAGAACAACTCTCGGTCACTCAGGAAGCTCTCGAGGGGACACTGCTTTGAAACACGCAAGGACCCTAACAGTTTTGCTAGCGGTGCCAGAAGGAGCAGGAAGAAGAACTCACTTTCTGTGTCTGGATTTTCTACAAGTGCATCAATATGGGAAGCCCAATCACATCCAAAATCTTAGCTATGCATGCGTCTGAGGAAAAAAAAAATGGTCCCTATTTTATATGTAACTATATACATATATGTATGCTTTGTTGTTTTGTATTACCTGTTCAGATTTTACTAAAGTTGAAGAGAAGAGAGGTGCTGGGTGAGCCATTTCAGAATAATAATTTTATTTTTATTGTTTGCTTATAGGATCCATCACAAATAGGGTTATATCATAGTAAAGGACTAACACGAATAAGTACACTAGTCACATTTTGACTTGAAAGTAAGCGATCTTGTGTTATCCTTGGTCACAAATTTGTGTGTGTGCACATGAGTGTTATAACTATGGTATTGAAAATTACCATAATACTGAAAATTCTGGAGGCTTTTTACAAAAAATATCTTAGATATTTTACATATATATATATATATATATATATATAATTTACCTATGAATATATTGTTTTTGTTGTTCAGTCACTAAGTCATGTCCAATTCTTTGTGACCCCATGAACTATAGCATAACAGGCTTCTCTGTATGATACAGGCTTCTCTGTATCACTATTTCTCTGAGTTTGTTCAAACTCATGCCCATTGAGGTAGTGATGCCATATAAGCATCTCATCCTCTGTCTTCCCCATCTCCTCTTGCTCTCAATTTTTTCCAGCATCAGGCTCTTTTCCAGTGAGTCAGCTCTTCGCATCAGTTCAGTTCAGCTCAGTCACTCAGTTGTGTCTGACTCATTGTGACCCCATGAACTGCAGCACGCCAGGCATCCCTGTCCAACACCAGCTCCCGGAGTCCACCCAAACCCATGTCCATTGAGTCGGTGATGCCATCCAACCATCTCGTCCTCTGTCATCCCCTTCTCCTCCTGTCCTCAATCTTTCCCAGCATCAGGGTCTTTTCCAATGAGTCAGCTTTTTGCATCAGGTGGCCAAAGTAGTGGAGTTTCATCTTCAACATTAGTCCTTCTAATGAACACCCAGGACTGATCTTTAGGATGGACTGATTGGATCTCCTTGCAGTCCAAGGGACTCTAAAGAGTCTTCTCCAACACCACAGTTCAAAAGCATCAATTCTTTGGTGCTCGGCTTTCTTTATAGTCCAGCTCTCACATCCATATGTGATCACTGGAAAAACTATAGCCTTGACTAGATGGACCTTTGTTGGCAAAGTAGTGTCTCTGCTTTTTAATATGTTGCCTAGGTTGGTCATAACTTTTCTTCCAAGAAGTAAGCGTCTTTTAATTTCATGGCTGCAATCACCATCTGCAGTGATTTTGGAGCCCAGAAAAATAAAGTCTGCCACTGTTTCGCATTTATTTGCCATTCACATCAGGTGACTAAAATATTAGAGCTTCAGCATCAGTCCTTCCAATGAATATTCAGGGTTGATTTCCTTTTTAATTGACTGGTTTGAACTCCTTGCTGTCCAGGAAACTTGGTCAAGAGTCTTCTCCAACACCACAGTTTGAAAGCATCAATTCTTTTGTGTTCAGCCTACTTTATGGCCCAACTCTCATTTCCATACATGACAACTGGAAAAGCCATAGCTTTGACTATACAGACCTTTGTTGGCAAAGTAATAGATATGCTTTTTAAAACACTGTCCAGGTTTAACATAGCTATTCTTCCAAGTGTCTTAATTTCATGGTGGCAGTCGCCATCAGTCTGCCTTGATTTTGGAGCCCAAGAAAATGAAATCTGACACTGTTTCCACATTTTACCCATCTATTGTCATGAAGTGATAGGACCGGATGCCATGATCTTAGTTTTTTGAATGCTGAGTTTAAAGCCAGTTTTTTCATTCTCCTCTTTCACCTTCATCAAGAAGCTCTTTAATTCCTCTTCACTTTCTGCCATTAAAGAAGTATTATCTGCCTACCTGAGGTTGTGATTTCTCCCAGCAATCTTGATTGCAATTTGTATTATATACACATATTTGTAATTGTTTAATTTTTTTCTCAGCATATAGTACAGAATCTGATAGCAGATTCTCAATAAATATATGTGGGATACTTTCAGAACCATATAGATTTCTCTAACAGATTGGTCTATCATTGTATTTATTGTAAATTTAGTTTTTCATTTATAATCTCTTTAGATTTAAATGATTGATACCACTGATCTGTGAAAGTGATGTTAAGAAATATGCTTAATCAAATAAATGATCTTTTTAGAACGGTTCACCCCACACAAACATTCTCAATGCAACCCATATGTCTCTCTTTCATTTCTTTAATTTAAAATGTTTTCCATTTACAATGTTTCATACCAAAACCTACTAACAATATAAGACTGACAATTGTGAATTTTTCTTATAGACAGAATCCCACTACCCTTTTTGTCACCTTGAGTGGCTGCCAAGAGAAATCTAGCTCAAGAGACTATCAAGAGGAAGTACTTGAGATTTCTTGTCTCTCCTAGATTTGTGTGGAATGTTATTTATATCTGGTGGTAAAGAGGAAAATTAGACTAATTCTTACCTCAGGCTCTGATATTAAAATCTCCTGAAATGAGTATTTGTTGTGATGATTGACAGCATGATTATACAAGATCTTAAGTAGCCATGATTACATTGCGAATTCTCATGTTTAAATTTTTTCAAGTGTTTTAACTGCTGACATCCTTCAAAATTAGCGAACACTTCCCAAAAATAGGCATTAGAATAAATTGATAAGATAGAAAGCCTCTCCAGACTTTTTTTTCCTGAAATGTATCCTAGAATAGTGAATTATTTGATTACACTTAACTACTGAAGAACTTCTAGAAATGTCTATTATTTTACAGCATTTCCTCATACAAAAAAGTAAGTTGTAATATCTTTAAACATATCTGATATGTATTAAATACAACATAAAATATTAAATGGCTTATAGAATATATTTTAAAGTCTTTCAAATAACTGTACTATTATTGTTTTCAAGATTGCAATTTACTTTAAAAAAATTATTTAGCACTTTTTTCTTAGTCACAAACAAAAGAAAATTAGTTTACCTTGCCATAAATAAGATGTATTCACATGTAAAAAATATAAAAAATTTGACTTATAAATGTGCATGTGTATATAATATATGTAGCTTTATTTTAGTATAATTAGATATATTGTAGATATATCTATAATATATATTATATTATACATATATATACATACATATGTCTCAGCAGTTTTCCAGAGCTACTAATGTCTGTTGCAGAAATTCAGAAAACCATTTCATCTCAGCCAAAATAAATGGTTTACTGTACTAAGGATCAATTTTAAGACATCCTGGCACCACTAACATACAAAACCTGACAACAGTGACTCAGTTTTTACTACAAAAATGAATTAAGTATGATTTTTGGTTAGACTGTGTGGTTTGTATTAGATTTTTCATCTTTTAAAAGTTTCCTTGAATTTTCATCATTGTGTTTCCCTAACAATCCAAATACCAACTTCTTCTTTTCTCTGTTCCCTCACTATATTTTTACTCTCAAAAATGTAAGCACTTAATGCAGTTCTGTATTTTTTCCCTTATTTAAGGTCTTTTGCAATTCAAATAAGCAAAAATAACTAAATGTTTCTAATATTCTTATATCTATTTAGACTGAATGTTTTAATTTTGTGTATGTACTGATTTGATTTTTATTTGCTATTTACTGAAGCAATTCTCTAAAACTCAGTATGAAGGACAGAATTCCTGAAAATATTAAATATGTGTATAGTATTCTCTCTGTTTTTTGTTGTATTCCACTTATTAACAGCTATATTGTTTCCCAGTGATTTCTAAAAGAATTTCTTCATAATATTCTGCATGTAATTATATTTTTCTCTTACTAATTTAATTTTATCACATCATATGTTGGTTTTGAGAATCTAGTATAAGGCAGCATTTGAGTGCTGTGTGTAAATTTAAGCTCTATTTCGATATTCAGAGGTGAAATAAGGAGAAGATTTCAAGTAGTGGGAAAGTAAAAGCTAAAACATGGAGCAACATTCAGATCTTAGAACATAGAAAAGTACTAACCATTATTTGAATGTTGTTGAATAGATATGGTTAGATTAAAGATATCTTCAATGATATTTTAAATATTTTATTCATCCTGTATCTAACTATGAGCACATCAAGATTTTTTTTTAGGCATGAGAAGCATAAAATGCTTTAAATTATTAATATATTAAGAAGTTTGGACTACAACATTCCATATTATGGGAAGAATCAAAGCAAACAGGTTAGAGAAGTAATGAAATATTCTTCAGACAGATTAAGGAGGCCTGGAATGAGAATAGTAGAGAGAATAAGGTGAGAAGGTGATTCTGAAGTATCAGGTCTATATTATTTTAAGAAAACCAAAATTAAAAAGAATTTTCTAGAATCTATGCTTCTATAATTAATTATGAACACATTGATTTTCAAATTCAGCATGACAGAGAAATAAAGTTGCAATATAGAACTAGAGCTAAGAAGACACGAACAATTAAGAAAATCATGATTTTAAAACAAAAATCATTTATTTTCAGTTAACAACTTTTCATGACTGCCTTTTGTACTATGTAGGCACTATGCCAGAGATGGACTAGAAACAAAGCCTGTCTTGCAGTGCCCAATGCAGAGTGGATCAAAGCAATTTCAAGGGAAATATAATAAATTTGATGTTTTTAACCTAGGATGGCTGACCTCATAGGGATTCATATATAGACTCAATTCTATCCATGGGTTCCAGAACCAATACATAAAATGTATGCAAATAATCAGATGTACATTATTCTAATGAAGAGAACAATATTTTTTGTCAGCTAATGATATTATTATGCTGTACTTTCCCACAAAGATAAATTAATGAAAGTTTTGAACACAGAAGTTGTGTCAAGTATGCAGTGAGAAAAAAAGATTGGAGAAAGTATGATCATAAAGGTAAGCAAACACAGAATTCATTAACACTGAATTCAATGAGAGGAGATTTTCAAGAAGGAAAAGGATTAATATTGACAAGTGTTACAGACAAGTCCAGGAGGTTGTAGATGGCCAACTGCAATTAGCAAAATCTGTATCTTCTGTAGAGGTATAAAGAGATGGTAAATCAAACTAAGAAGTATATTCAAGATGTCTTTATTTGTTCAGTTTTGACCCCCATTCTCTATCACTACTAAGTTATACATTATATGTGGTTTCTCTTAAATTCTAGCTTGAGATATTTCCTTTAATTTTATTGTGTTGGAAGATTGGAGTCATATAAAAATGAATGTCATATAAGCAATAAGTTCACTGATTTATAATAGATATTTGAGGTTTTAGTATTATATTTCTCTTTATTGGAAGAATATAACTTATTTTTTGTGCAGATAACCTAGCTGCTGGATAAACAATAGTGGTTAAAGGCTTGATCTCTGCATTCTGGACAACAACTTGGCTTCAAAAGTCAAATTTGTTATGATCTTTTCATATGACCTTAGGAATATTATTTAATTACTCTAAACCATTTTTCAAATATGTCAAAAGAAGGTAAAAATATGTTTATTACATTTGTTTTCCATAAGGATTAAAAGTAATAATGCTTGCATTGTTCAACATATAATTGCTATATTTTTACCAGTTTGTGAGTGTACTCAGTCACTCATTCGTATCTGACTATAGTCTGCCAGGTTCCACTGTCCATGGAATTTTCCAGGCAACTATACTGGAGCAGGTGGCCATTTTCTACTCCAGGGGATTTTCCCAACCCAGGGATTGAACCCATGTCTCTTGTGCCTCCTCTATTGGCAGGTGGATTCTTGACTACTAGCACCACTGGGGAAAGTCTCCTTCTTCATTAAGACATCACAACAGCCTGCTTAGTCTTTTCATCCATGTTAAAAGAGAATTATGAATTATTGTGGTTTTTAAGATGTGAGATATTATAGTTTGGGAAAAATTTTAAAACCTACAACAATATCTGAGTGTCTCAGGAGAATGGAGGAGCATCCTACAGGAAGTGTAGCTCCACATGCTTGGTGACTAGGGTGTTGTTTGGATCCTGTGTGGATGTTGATGTCACATAGAACAATGGCAGAATTTGTAACTGGGAATGAGACTGTGGCAAGTGTGAAAGTCTCACTAAAATTAAGGGTCTGAAAGTGGGTAGAGAATATGAATGAAAAGGGTTGTAAAGACATATAGGCAATATCTTAAGCTTCTAAGAAGAATACTGTTTCAGAATCATAAAAGGGTGGGAGAGCAGTGATCTAAAAGTGTGAGCAAGAACTTGAGGTATGTGTATGCAGATGCTACATGAGGATCTGCAACATAGCTGGTTTCTATCTGCAATTTTAATTGTTAACAGTTAACAGCTTCTTATCTGTTTTAGAAAAAGTACAATCATCTTGTTTTAAATCATTAAGTATACTAAACTAATCCCCACTGGAAGGCATTTTTATCAGTTTTCTACACTTATCCCTCTATTCTACATCTTTTGTCCAATGTTTCTTTAATATCTCACCTTAAACATTTATTTTTTTTCACGAGGCATTCCTTGACTTCTTAACAAGATGAGGTCCTCATGCTGTACATTACAAAGATGTATGTACTTTCCTTATCCTCATATGCATCACACTTTATGACTATTATAGCTTTATATTATCTGTTTTCTAAAGAACTCAAAGCTTCTGAAAGCAGAGATCAGGTGAGTCTTGCTCAATCTGTATCCTCACCACTTAGCACAAGAACTGGTGCAGAGAAAAAGTTCAATAAATATTTATAAAATAATAAATGAATTATTCATGCTAATTTAAGGCATATTGGAAGATTAAAGTGCTTTCTGTTGAACAGAGGAAAAGTTAAATTATGAAAATAGGAAAACATTAAAGAGTGGCAAGGCAGGGGGGAAATAAAGGACTGAATACTAACAGTCCTCAAAAATGGTGACTCAGGTTACCAAAAAGAAAAGAGAGTCAAATGCCCATACCAACTTGGTTCATGAAGTGGCATAAGTCTCTTTTTGCACAGAGAATAAACAGCAACAATAAACAGAGAGGCCCAATCTAAAACCATTCAAAAACAATTGTTTGCAAGTCTTCATATTCCTTGCCTTTGATTTAACAGTGACTGAACATTTTCTGTAATCAAAGTACAGATATAATTTTATATTTGCCTTTTCTCATTGAATATACATTTTTTTTCACATTATCATTCTCTTCTGATATAAGTACCAATCACTAAGACAGATATCCTGTTTACAGTAATTGGTTTAGGTCCTACTCATCACAGTAGCACCTAAATTACCTCAAGGACAATACAGATTCTAGGTACTGACACCACGGTTTTTTCTCTTCCTTAGCTAAGCCCTCCTCTATCTTTTCTCACAACACAGCACATTATCCTAAAGCATCATATATTTTGAAAACTGCAAAATGATTTTCCTTACAGTGGTTTCTTTTTTCTGGGACAGATTGAGGGAACTCATGTGCTGAGTTGTACCAGTGGCATATTAAAAAATGAAGATTTCATTAGTATAGAAACTGAAATTTATCAGTTTCTAAGTAAATTTCACAAATTTGAAAGGCAAAACTACATGAAGGTAAAGGAGTGAAGAGAGAATAAAAGAACAAAGAGACCAAAGTAAAAGCAAGCGGGCAGATGAACCAATCCTATAATCATTTATTGATCATATTGTGATTAAAATAGAAAAATAGAAAAAGTTTTTTTCAGATTTAGCCATAGGCATTTGCAATATGTACTCTTTAAAGTTAGTACAAAAGTTAAAACAGAAAGACTTGTGACCCTTGATTCACCTGAATGCTTTATTCTGTGCTCCTGATCTGTAAGAACCATGATGGGCTCTTGGGGCAATGGGAAAATGCTATTGTGCTTCATTCTGGGGCACTGACTTCCAGAGAACCAGTGTTGAAAGTAGGTGCTAAAATATACCATCATCCATATATTTAGAATCATTTCAAGTTACTACTGTGTGGGCATAATCAAATTTAGAATCTACACAATATAGTAAATGTAAATTAAATTATTAATATTAATACTTAGGAAGTAAACAAAGTCTCTGTTCTGTTATTAAGATTTTTTTGATTTCATAGAATTTGTTTCTGCTGTACAAAACTTTGTAAATATCTAGTCTCAGTTCAGTTCAGTTCAGTTGCTCAGTCGTGTCCGACTCTGCAACCCCATGAACCACAGCACGACAGGCCTCCCTGTCCATCACCAGCTCCCAGAGTTTACCCAAACTCATGTCCCTCGAGTCGGTGACGCCATCCAACCATCTCACCCTCTGTCATCCCCTTCTCCTCCCGCCTTCAATCTTTCTCAACATCAGGGTCTTTTCAAATGAGTCAGATCTTCGCATGAGGTGGCCAAAATATTGGAGTTTCAGCTTCAACATCATTCCTTCCAATGAACACCCAGGACTGATCTCCTTTAGGAGGGACTGTTTGGATCTCCTTGCAGTCCAAGGGACTCTCAAGAATCTTCTTCAAAATCCAGTTCAGAGCATCAATTCTTCAGCGCTCAGCTTTCTTTAGAGTCCAACTCTCAGGTCCATACATGACTACTATAACAACCATAGCCTTGACTAGATACTTTGTTGACAAAGTAATGTCTCTGCTTTTTAATATGCTGTCTACCTTGGTCATGACTTTCCTTCCAAGGAGTAAGCGTCTTTTAATCATGGCTGCAATCACCATCTGCAGTGATTTTGGAGCCCCAAAAATAAAGTCTGCCACTGTTTCCACTCTTTCCCCATCTATTTGCCATAAAGTGATGGGACTGGATGCCATGATCTTAGTTATCTGAATGCTGAGCTTTAAGCCAATTTTTTCACTATCCTCTTTCACTTTCATCAAGAGGCTCTTTAGTACTTCATCACTTTCTGCCATAAGGGTGGTGTCATCTGCATATCTGAGGTTATTGATATTTCTCCTGGCAATCTTGATTCCAGCCTGTGCTTCATCCAGCCCAGGTCTAAGCCTTATCAAATGATAAGTTACAGGTCACATCCTGGCAGATTAGGCACTGAAAAGCTTTGGTATTTGAACTTCCAGACTCCTGCTTTTTTACATTATTGATATTTCCATCCCATACAATATCCTCTCTTCTGTGACTTTTCTCTTGAATCCCTAGTCTAGGACATGTTTTCTTCCTCAGTGCTTGAAAACACCTCTGAAATCTACTCACATTAGTTTTCACTTCACCAAGGTTTTGGGTGTTCTCAGTCAATCCTATCCTACTCCTACATCATTGATATATTTGCCTACCTGAGCATCTCTTCTTGAACCACCACTGTGTGTTATTAGCTGGAGTCGAAAGAGCAGATGACATCTGACACTAACGGTAAGGGCATCGATTAAAAGTAGCATAAAAATAACTGGTTGAGAAGTTAACTTATGAATGGATATTATTGTTTTCAGGATGAAATTTAGAAGGAGAATAGAAGAAGCCAGTTAGACTTGGTGTGTTTGGGGGGTCGGTCCCTATGTTTCTGGATAAGGACTAAAACAAAGTAATTTTAAAAGTCCAGATATACTAGAAAAATTATTAAAAGGTAAATACATCATTAAAGCATTCAAAGTTGGGGCAATATTTGAAAGTATATTAAGCCCTGTCAAATGCTGCAGAGATAAAGAGGGTTAAACTTTTATATGGGTCATTTTATCACATTTTTTATTTTCTTAGGCCATGGACTTGTGCATATTTTACCAGCTTTTAAATCTAAATTGTTCTTGCTTTAGCATCAAATTTCCTTCTTATATCAGTATTGTATGTGTGTTCAGCTAGCAGATTAATATCTCTGAGATAGTTTTTCACATTTAATTTTCCCCAGCTTCTCAGTGCTTTCATGGAGTATTTCTCAAAGTGTGTACCTCAGAACACTCGTATGAGTATCCCCCAGGGTGTGGTTCTTGCTTAAAAATTCAAATACCAGCTCTCCACTATACTATACAAAATCTATACACACAAACCCCCTAAAAAACTTCTTAACACAGATAACCATGATGATATGATCAATCATCTAGAGCCAGACATCCTGGAATGTGAAGTCAAGTGGGCCTTAGGAAGCATCTCTACCAACAAAGCTCCTGGAGGTGATGGAATTCCAGTTGAGCTATTTCAAATCCTAAAAGATGATGCTGTTATTTTAGCGCTACACTCAATAAGCCAGCAAATTTGGAAAACTCAGCAATGGCCACAGGACTAGAAAAGGTCAGTTTTCATTCCAATTCCAAAGAAAGGCAATGCCAAAGGATGTTAAAACTACAACACAATTGCACAATACAATTGTTAAAACTACAACACAATTGCACAATTACACAATCACATTTCACAGGCTAGTAAAGTAATGCACAAAATTCTCCAAGCCAGGAGTCAACAGTAATGGAACCGTGAACTCTCAGAAGTTCAAGCTGGATTTAGAAAAGGCAGAGGAACCAGAGACTAAATTGCCAACATCTGCTGGATCATCAAAAAAGCAGAAAAACATCTACTTCTGCTTTATTGATTACACTAAAGCCTTTAACTGTGTAGATTACAACAAACTGCAAAATCTTCAAGAGATAGGCATACCAGAACACCTTACCTGTCTCCTGAGAAATCTATATTCAGTTCAAGAAGCAACAGCTAGAACTTGACATGGAACAACAGACTGGTTTCAAATCGGGAAAGAAGTATGTAAAGGCTGTATATTGTCACCCTGTGTATTAACTTATATGTAGAGTACATCGTATGAAATGCCGAGCTGGATGAACCACAAGCTGGAATCAAAATTGCTGGGAGAAATATCAACAATACATCATCTCAGATATGCAGATGACACCACACTTATGGCAGAAAGTGGAGAAGAACTAAAAATCCTCTTGATAAACTGAAAGAGGAGAGTGAAAAATCTGGCTTAAACTCATTCAAGCCAGCTTTAGAGTTCAAAAACTAAAGATTATGGCATCCAGTCCCATCATTTCATGGCAAACAGATGGGGAAACAATGGAAACAGTTACAAACTTTATTTCTGGGGGGCTCCTAAATCACTGCAGATGGTGACTGCAGCCATGAAATTAAAATATGCTTGCTCCTTGGAAGAAAAGCTATCACCAACCTAGACGGCATATTAAAAAGCAGAGACATTACTTTGCCAACAAAGGTCCATCTAGTCAAAGCTATGGTTCTTCCAGTAGTCAGGTATGGATGTTATGGTTGGAATATAAAGAAAGTTGAGCACTGAAGAACTGATGTTTTGAACTGTGGTGTTGGAGAAGACTCTTGTGAGTGTCTTGGACTGCAAGGAGATCAAATCAGTTCATCCTAAAGGAAATCAGTCCTGAATATTCATTGGAAGGACTAATGTTGAAGCTGAAACTCCAAAACTTTGGCCACTTGATGCTAAGAACTGACACCTTGGTTCTTGACCTTCTTGGTCCCAGACGTTGATGCTGGGAAAGATTGAAGGTAGTAGTAGAAGGGGACAACAGAGGATGAGATGGGTGAATGGCATCAGAAACTCAATGGACATGAGGTTGAGCAAGCTCCAGGAGTTGGTGATGGACAGGGAAGCCTGGCATGCTACAATCCATTGGGTCAAAATGAGTCAGATATGAACAATTGAGCAACTGAACTGAACTGAGTTCTCCACTTACCCAGTATATTCTATTATGCGGCAAATCCTTATGTCTTTTGTTTTAATGATAACTCTATAAAATCTTTCCTGATTTATTCCACCATTGTAATTTGTATCACATTTTCTCTTTCCCATAGGTCCATTCTAATAAAGCTGGGAAAATGGAAGGAGCAGTAAATCCATGCTACTGTGTTCTTAGAGCTCATCTAATTAATGTTACCACCTGAAGGTAGAAATGCTGGAGGTTAGAGGCAGCATGGAAAACCTCTGGTAAAGCTGAATCTCAGCAGAAGCTCAGCAGCCTAAGAAATCTTTGATTTGTCAGGGTAAATCAAAATTGAAAATAAGAAGCCTGTTGAAAATAAGGGAAAGGACATTCTGATTCCTTTTCTTAAAGTGTTTAGTTTAGAAAACTTGTTATGGTAATTACTTTGTCTCTGAAATATATATGGAAATCTTTCCAAGGGCTAAATCAATCTCTTGCTAAATTTAACCCAGAAAGTGTCTTTCTCAATGACCATCACCTTGTGCTGTAGTCATCAGAGAGACCTATCGCCCACTTTCTAGGGGAGGACGGCAGCCTAACTTCTCTAGGTACCTCTCTCCAAGCTGTAAACTAACTCTTGTTATAAAAGATATAAGAAGTTTATTTCTCTGAATTAGATCTACTAGCAAACAAGAATGGGCATCCAAATTGCCAGGTGAATTGTGATGAACTGTGTGTAACAAATTGTACTGTCAAAAGCTTCCTACTTGAGAACCACTTACTAGTTTTTTTAAAAACTGGTATGTCATGGGTCCTATCTGCTGACTTCGTGTGAGTTTTGGTAGTCTCTTAGTGCACTGCTTTTGATGTGCAGCACATTCTGGTTTAATGCGTATTCAATAACAAAGTTGATTTCTTTCTCTTTTACTTCTGTGATCATGCTTTCTAAGTTGTAAGGAGACATTGTTTTTAATTTTATTTCCTCAACACACTGTTAAAGAGAAGATCTTATTATGTATCTTAATAAATTCAACAAAAACAAACAACAAGTAGAGAAAACTAAGAGAGGAAAACAATAGAAATAAAAGCCTAAATTACTGAAATAGAAAATAGATAACTGAATTTGAAATATAAACAGATCCTAAAGTACATCCTTTGATATGAAGAATGGATAAAGTTATTTTAAAACTGATTAACAAAAAAGAAAGAAAAAGAAAAATTTAGACTAAAATAAAATTGCATATATTTAAACATATGGAAAATTATAAAATAATTTATACATAATATATAATTATATTACATTATATATAAATATATGTGATATATTATATAATATTAATGAATACTATATTAATTAATATATTTATATATACTCACACACACACTTGGCCACATATGGCTGTAGCATCTTTGTCCCCCTACAAGGGACTGAACCCAGGTCCTGGTAATGTAAACACTGATTCCTAATCACTGGGATACCAGGGGATTCCTGAAAATACATTTTTTATTGGGTAAATAAATTTGAAACTTCAAGGATATTGATAATTTCTTAAAGCATTTTATACCTGCATTATATCTTCTAGAACCAGACATTCAAAGAGTAGCTTGTTTGTTCTCAAGTCAATTAACTTTCTTAAATTAAGATATAGACAGTAATTTAATGAACATCCACTCTACCACTTTACACTCCCAACAATTCTAAGGCAGTCATTTAAAATGATATTTGCCTGGGAAGCCCAAAGCAAAATGGTTTACCTTCAGGCTCATTCAGCATCACCCTATAGGCCTAATGCAAATTAGAATTCTGACTCTAGTTGAGTTTGGAATTTTGATTAGCCTGAGGAAGTAAGGAAAAAAGGGGAAGAAAAGAAGGAAATATTTATTAAATATCAGCTATGTGTCAACAGCTTTTTGTTTTTCTTTTTGTTTGTTTGTTTTTGTTTTTATTGGTTTTGCCATACAATGACATGAAACCGCCATGGGTTTACATATGCTCCCCCTTTTTGATATGCCCTTTCCATTTAATTCTCACAGCTGGTAAAGCTGTCATTATACACTTTCCAAATTTCATATGAGAGACCAAATTTCAAAGAGTACAACTTTCCAAACCATACACAAAAGTAAAATCCATACCTAGTATGCTTGATGGCAAAGACCATTCTCTTATCCTGTCGCGAACATTGCACAGTTCAGGGGTAGGTGTAGAACTCATTTATCAGCTTCACATTTGGTTTATTTGTCTTCTCAGGTTTCATTGTTCAAAAATAATTTTCAAACTGATACTCTTACCAAAACCTGTATTGTGGAAACGAAAAGATCTTTTATGCAAGGGCAAAACTGAAAAGTGGAAAATTCAGGAGTAAAAGAAAAAAAATTGAGGAACAAGAGTGGGGGAAGATGTGTAGATACATTCACTAAACAAATACTGAGTACCTTTTCTATACCTTACACTATTGCAAAGTAAACATACAAGCTAACTACTATGCAAGTTTCAACAGAGATAGGGAAATATTCTCTTGTTTGAACTGTGTTGGCTACATATGAGCTTCACTGCTTATCTGCTTATGTGTTTAGCTCTTCAAAATTAGTAATGGCTTTGCCTAATTATTAACTCATTGTCTACATCTTTCATAAACTGTCTCTGATTCCCTTGGTCAAATAATGTGTACAAATACTGGAATGTCTAGGTCTGCATTGTATTTCTCTTACTGCTATCTTTTTTCATTATGTTTTGAAATTATTCAGATGAATACTAATACTTTTTATTTATTTAACTTTCCAGTTCCTTAAGAGTTAAGAAGGGCTTCCCTGGTGGCTCAGTGGTAAAGAATCTGCCTGCTAACACACAAAATGTGGGTTCAATCCCTGGATTGGGACAATCACCTGGAGAAGGAAATGCAAACCATTCCAGTATTCTTGCCTGGAAAATCCCATGGACAGAGAAGCCTGGGATCACAAAACTGTCAGACATGACTTTAGCAATGAAACAACAACCAGAATTGAAAATATATTATTCATTTATGAGGTTCTTAGTTACTAAATGAATAAATATAGTACTATCATAAATGGTCAGTTTTTACTAACTGAGATTTGACTTTTCAACCTAGAAACCCTTGTGTGTTGCCCTCCATAGTATTCTATGTTTGAAAGACTTCATTTAAGGTAAGGAAATTAAAAATTTCAAATTCTGAAATGGACAGATAGACTAAGACTTTTATTGTTGAAAGTGGACAATTAAGCCATGGAGCACTTTTTTTCCTTCTAGCTCAGTTTTTAAAATTAAAATTTGCATAAGGGAGCTACTTCCACAAATCAAAATTTGTTTTATAAATTTCCAACTAGAGTAAAAATGTGTAATGGGAAAATTGCACTCTGGACAAAGTTGTACATTAGTATGCAATGTTATAAAAAGGATTCACTAAGTAGAAAACCCAAGCATTGCACTGATACAGATCAGTCTCTTATTTTCATTACAGTACACCTCAAAAAAAATCTTCCAGGTGCTCTGGTGTTCTATCTTGAAGGCAAGCAAGTCCTCAGGGTAAAGCTCAGATCATCAGATAAGGGCTTTGATGTGAGCTCTTTTATTTCCTATCACTTTGTCAACCTTTTCAGTACTTGAGTCTGGAGAACTGCACATTAGGAATCCTTAAAATTTGGCTCCAGAGAGATGCAACAAAATGAAACTATTATGCTCATTGCCTTTAGGGCAGATTCTGCTCTAGAGATCAACATGCTGTATATCAGAGTAACGATGGGACTTTAGGTGGGAGCACTGGACACAGAAGTTCTGTCCTCGAGTGATATTTCTGGATTTCTAGTTTCAGGTAAAGTTCACAGCATACTCTGTAGACTCACTTTTATTACTACAATAAAAATCCACAAGTTGTAGTTTAGTACAAGACACAAAATGTTATTTATCATGATAACCATATCTAATTATCACACTGCAGAAAATGGCAATTTATTGGCAGAGATGGCCATTGGCTATATTTACCTTTATAAACTTGTAGACTCCTTAAAAGCCATGATATATTTAATTATGTTCTCCCTCTTAAGAAAAAAAATGCAAATATAAACTGCCAGTGTTCACAAGTCCCATGTACTTGAGTGCACTGTGTGCATATCCCTTTAAGTATAAATTTTATGTCATTGGAACAAATACAATCTTGGTAAATTATAGTCATACATTTTATTCAAAAAGTATGTGTTTGCTATTCAGTATCACAGAAATCCAAGTCTATGCCCCAAATGATAATGCCAAAGAAGGTGAAGTTGAATGGTTCTATGAAAGCCTACAACACCTTTTAGAACTAACACAAAAAAGACGTCCTTTTCACAGGGGACTAGAATGCAAAAGTAGGAAGTCAAAATATACCTGGAGGAGCAACAGGCATGTTTAACTTTGGAGTACAAAATGAAGCAGGACAGAGGTTAACAGGTTTTGCCAAGAGAATGGACTGCACATAGCAAACACTCTCTTTCAACAGTACAAGAGATGACTCTATATATGGACATCACCAGATGGTCAATACCGAAATCAGATTGATTATATTCTTTGCAGTTGAAGATGGAGAAGCTCTATACAGTCAGCAAAAACAAGACTGAGAGCTGACTGTGGCTCAGATCATGAACACCTTGTTGCCAAATTCAGACGTAGATTGAACAAAGTAGGGAAAACCACTAGAACATTCGGGTATGACCTAAATCAAATCCCTCATGATTATCCAGTGGAAGTGACAAATAGATTCAAGGGATTAGATCTGACAGATAGAGTGCCTAAAGAACTATGGAGAGAGGTTCATAACATTGTATAGGAGGTGGTGATGAAAATCATCCTCAAGACAAAGAAATGCAAAAAGGCAAAATGGCTGTCTGAGGAGGCCTTGCAAATACCTGAGAAGAGAAGAGAAGCAAAAGGGGCAAAGGAGACAAGGAAAGATATATCCATTTATATGCAGAGTTCTAAAGAATAGCAAGGAGAGATAAGAAAGACTTCCTATGTGATCAATGCAAAGAAATGGAGGGGAAAAAACACAATGGGAAAGACTGGAGATCTCATCAAGAAAATTAGAGATACTAAGGGAACATTTCAGGCAAATTCAGTTCAGTTCAGTTGCTCAGTCGTGTCTGACTCTTTGCGACCCCATGAACTGCAGCACTCCAGGCCTTCCTGTCCATCACTAACTCCTGGAGTTTACCCAAACCCACGTTCATTGAGTCAGTGATGCCATCAAGCCATCTCATCCTCTGTCATCCCCCTCTCCTCCTGCTTCCAATCCTTCCCAGCATTAAGATCTTTTCCAATGAGTCAGATCTTC